>JAPWTK010000659.1:0-217391 GCA_029963805.1 Aromia moschata
TCCTGATGACGCCTCTCCGCCTCCTCACGGTCCTCTTGTCGTCGTCGTTCGTCCTCCTGCCGTCCTTGTTGCAAAAATTTTAATATCTCACTCACATCCATCGTCGTCGTTTCCTCGTCGTATCTTGTTGATCTCGTATTCACCATATACAATTTTCCTCTTCAAATTCTTCGATATCCCACCGCTGTCACCAAAATGTTACGTATTTCTCTTTAAATGATTCAATTCTTTAATTCCAAACACGTTTAATTAACACTTTACAATTCGTCGACCTTATCTCTGTTACATCCAAATCACAACTAACTCCTTAGCAACCACACCAGTATTTATAATATTTACATCTTCTAGAAAATTCGTTTGACATCTAGAATATTTAATATGACATTCCATACAATTCTTTACTAACAGCTAGTGTATAAACTAAATTGACTTAATATATAAACTATAAAACTTAATAAATGTCAGCTGTCACAAATGTCACTTTTACAAATGTCACATTACTTTGATCATTTTATATTAGAATAATGCCATGAGTAGAAGAATTACATGAGTAGTATTATAATAACTATATCCTAACTAATAATAATATATAAAGGTTAACTCTAATATTACTCACATACGACTAGTATAATTTTAAAAAATATTAACAAGGTAAAAATGAAGGTAACGATTTTCTATTCTTTAAAACATTAACAAAATAAAAAGTTTATCTAATACTAAAGTGGATTTATTTATTAATATTTTATTGCACAGCCATTTGACGCTACAATATTCTCTAATCTTCTTGGCATGGAATTAACGTTCTCATATCATATGAGTCCACCAGCTCTTCCCAGGCATTTTCAATACTTTCCCAGAATTGGTCGCGGTTTGTCGGCCTAAAGTCTCTTTTATATATATTTTTTTACTAAGAAACTCCACACGTTTTCAATGGGGTTGAAAATCTGGACTTTTTGCCGGCCAAGGCAAAACATTGATGTTGTGGTTATTTATCCATTCTCTTACTAGTCGTCCAGTATGAATTGGAGAATTATATCCTGTAACGAAAGTGTAGTTATTATATTTTAAAGTATACCTACAAAGTAAAATTTCTCACATACTGAAATACAAAATTTTCAGGAAAAACTTGTCTCACTGATGGTAGCATCACGTTCTCCAAAATATTTGTATAGTGTGCGGATGTTAATCGGCCATCAATTTGTCAGCACACTCCAGGATCGTGAACGCTTATCCACGCCCAAACATTGACCGAAAAGCGGCCACTATTGGTAGTACTCAAGGTGTAATTCTCTTCAAATCTTGTATTCCTGGATCGATAAACATGTAGTCTTTCATTTTTGGGAAGATTGGAACGTTTTCTCGTCGGAAAACATGACATTGTTCCAAAATTCATTTCCTTGTAAAAATTCATTTGCAAACTGGACTCGCCTCTGTTTATGCTCTTCGGTTAGAAACATTTTGTGAGCAGCAACGCAATTCTTAAAGCCGCATTGTTTTAGACGCCTTTGTGTTGTTCTGAGAGACCCTGGAAATAATGTTTCTTCTCGAGCCTTCACAGTGGTTTCGAATGGATTATGATTGATAAATTCGACCAGAGCATTATCTTCATTCTCAGTGGAGACCTTTCCTATACCTTGTCTGATAGTCCTTTGTAGTCGCTGTTCTCCTTGCCAGCGTTTTTTAATGTAAAATATGCAACTTTTACTAACATTTAATTCAGCAGCCACTTCAGTCAACGACCAGTTTTCTTCTAATTTAGCTATAGCCCTTGCTCTTTGCGCTTCACTTAAATGCCTTGGCATGTTTAAAGTTACGATGTATGACATTATTGTCAATTATTAATATTTTGATATTTCATTACCGTCGACACAGAACGGCGATTATATATTTGACACATGTCATTGCATTTACGGCGACTATGATAAAAAGTTTAAATTACACCATACAATTTTGCCGTTCATATTTGGATGGCGCCAACTGTACATAGAGACATATATACAAGAAACATATCTAACGTAGTGGTTGGGGGACTGGATGAGGCAAAAACCATGGAAGGGCATTTGATAACTTCAAGACTGTTGGAAAATACAGATGCGGAAACAAATAGTGATTTTGTGACCAGCAGTACAGTCACTATTGGGCGAGAACTCTGAAGTAAATAAACGCCATGTTACTGACGGATGCTAATTATGAAGGCAGTTGGGGCGCCTAAAAATGATATACTAATTTAATCCATGTTATTGATAATTTATGGAAACTCGAGTGGCACTACGGACACGTTATAGCGTCGGTTACCGTGTGTATGCAAGTTCTTGTGATTATGGTCCCTTTGCCGATTTGTTGAGCTACAATCACCATCACATTTTGAAGGTTGCTTAAACTCTGATAATTTTGGTACTATAATGTTGGTCTTTTTTGCTTCTAATATGATTACAGCTTGCCATAAAAGTGTGATGCTTAAAAAAAATCGTAAACAAGTCTGAAAATAGTGAATTATTTTCAAAGCTCTTTTACCCATATTGAAAGGAAAAGGAAAGGAGCCATTTTGGAATTTTTTTTCTGGAAAAAGGCCAAAACGCCATAAAAATTCAAAACTCTATAACCCTTACTAAAAATGCTCGTAAAAACTACGGAAATCTTCATAAAAATCAGTGTTCATGAAATTTTGATATATTTTTTTTATTGAATTTGAAAAACGAAGTCGAAGCGGTAAAAAAATCCTCTAAACCTTTCTCCATTTAACCATCTTTCTATCTCCAACAATAGCCGAGATATACCGATGCACGCATAACCAATGTTGGACAGACTGTATAATAAGAGTTTCAACAGCTTATATGCAGACTGCACCCTGTAGAGTTGTATTGAAAAAATCAAACGCAGTCGTATGCATCAATTTGGCGTGTCACTTCTTCGAATGTGTGGATGAATTATCGCCGTTTGATATTCGATTTATTAATAATTGCCGGAGTTCTGTGCGGATAAATCGCCCGATTCGATGTCCGACTTAATTGATCTAAATTGAGAGATCGCTGTCTTAACGCGTCCCGTGATCCACTTTATGGGCCTCTGATGGTCTCTTCGATTTAGATTTAATAAGCAGGCTATTTAATTTTCTAGGTTGACCGTGAAGGTTAAACGTAATCAAGTCAGATGTTCTGGTTGTTGTTTTTGTTTTTGTTTTTATAAGTATAATTTAGAAGGCTGCTTTTTTTGTAATGATGATTTTGTTGTTATATTTAAAATTATTTCGGGTACCCCCGATGCCAATAGGAAATAAAAACGATGATATAGTCTGGAGAACAGTGGCTTTTTATACAGATTATTATTTTCAAAGAAACGTAGAAGGAATATTCTGAGAATAAGCTATGCATATACGTACGTTTCATAAAAAGTGAATTTCACACAATATTCCCTAGACATGTACAGTGAGTCACAACATTATTCGTACCTACTCTTCCAAAGATTAAAATTAACGTTAAAACCCTATTGATAGAACATAGGAAGAATTAAGATTTTTTTGAGGGTAAGGGTGTTAAGTCTTAAACAATGAAACACAAGTTTGGAAGTCACTGAACACGGATTAGAAAAATAAAGAATATGTTACTGAACCAAGTACAAAAATGTGACCATAATATGATTTGTGGCAATATAAATAAAAATTAAAATTACAATTTCATATTTTGTAAGAACACCGCATGCAACAATTATGGCATTTACGAAGTGTGTAAGTAAATTAAGTAATGAGACTGTTTTTTTTAATTTTTTTTATTCGAATATAATTACAATTCAGTATTGTTTCCTTCAAAATAACTTCCTTGGGAAGCCACACAGTGCTGGAGACGGTTCTTCCGTTCCTCATATCAGTGCTGGAACTCATATACTGGAATAGCCTTCAGCTGGTCGGTTACAGCCGTTTGAATGTTTTCTATGGTCCCAAAATGACCTCCCTTGAGGTGATTTTTCAATCTCGAGAAGAGAAAAAAAGTCACAAGGACTCAAGTCAGGCGAATAAGGTATCTGAGGAACCACAAGAATGTTTTTACTGGCTAAAAACTCGTTTTACTGAAATGGCTGTGACAAGGCGCATTGTCGTGATGCATTATCCGTCCATAGAAAAAAATAACGGATTCCTATGCAGAATTTGCCCAGGAATACGGGGAAAGTTTTGATGCGATTAAAAGTCGGGAACATTTGTTTATTTAACAATTTATAAAAAACTAACTTTTTTTTTGTTTTTTGCTTATATCTTTGCTTCTAGAGCAACTTTTTACGGCCACCAACTTTTTCGTCATCAAATTTCCTACAAGATAGGCCATTTTGCAAATCGATTTTTTTTATTGTTTATTATAAACAAATTGCCAAAAACCGCAAAAAAACATTTTCTAGATCGAAAATCTTTAGAATAACGTAAAACAAAATCTGCTCAATGAATCTTGATGTCACATTGACAATTTATAGCTCTCAACTAACTTAACAAAAAACGCTTTGCGGATGTGCTAAATATTGCTTAGTTTTTTGTAAATTAATTTTTTTTAAATGAAACTGAGGTCTTATTGAAAAAATACGCCATATATATCGCAATTTGGCCTCGGTGAACACATTGCAATTAGCATAATGTATAATTTAATACAATTAAAATATTTTTTTAATTTTTAACGTTTTGTCAAGAAAAAAACAATTTTGCAATTTAAACAATTGCAAATATCTCGACCATTTTTTAATATATTTTTTTTCAAACCAGTGGCAATTTAATCGTCGTAAAAAACACATATTAAAAAAAAAGTTACTCTACCTTTCTCGGAAGCCAATATAGCATATTTTGACGTTTTTTGAAATTACAGCCAAATTTCAAAATATTTCAACTTGAAAAAATTACCATATGTTCTTTAAGTATTATGTTATACAGTGACCAAAACGTTTTTGAGATATCTTGTATAGTTATGCAAAAAAAAAATCAAGAAACTGCCATTTTCCAAGCTAGCACTGGTTTTATTTTTTTATGAATTGTTAAATAAACAAATGTTCCCGACTTTTAATCGCATCAAAACTATTTTTTCCGTACTCCTGGGGATATTCTGCATAGGAATCAGTTATTTTTTTCTACCAGAAAACATGCAGTTGAAATATTCTTCGGGACATGGACTACCAGTTGATCTTAATATTTCGTCTCACACGCAAGACCCTTTCGAAGTTTCTCAAGAACGTCTCTGTAAAAGTGTTGTTTTACTGTGGCCTGGAGGCACAAACTCTTTGTGGACAATTCCCTGACTATCAAAAAAGCAAATCAGCATGCAGATCTTGGAGAGCTTGAAGTGTGCCATTTCATGCTTTGGCGCTTGGTTTCCGAGTCGTACTGAAACACCCAAGTCTCATCACCAGTAATGACACGTTCCATAAAATGGGGATCATTTTCAATCAATTCCAAAAAGTAAAGACACCTTTCTCTTCTGATGTCCTTTTGTTCCTGCAAAAGGTTTTTTGGAACCATTTTTGCTCAGATTTTTCTCATCCCCAATTCATTAGTCAAAATCTGATGAGCAGTGGTTGGATTCAAATTTAACTCTTCCCCGAACATTCTTGTCGTCAACTGACGATCTGAACGCACAAGATCCCATATTCTAACCGATGAAAATTCATCGGTTATACAACAGCAATTGTTCAATAACTACCTCGATGTTCCAGGTCTGTGTCACACTTATGAAACTTCGGAAAAAAATTGGGTGGGGAATGTCGCGGCCACTAGTTGGCGCTGCAAGGAAAGAAGTCCGTTTCTCCGCCATGATACACGTACATTATACGTACTTTATTACTGCGTGTTAATTATATAGACATCCAAAAAAAACGTCATCAACTCTGGCTATGAACGAGAGAGATGGAAATAGCGGTCATGTCTAAGCTTTTCGGTTATGTCAAACTTTTGACAAGTGACTGTCACAATTTGTAAAATAAACAATGGCTGTCATATGATATGACAGTCTTGACGAGTAAATAAGGTTATAAATTCGATCAAGAATAGAAATACGTCTTTTTTTTCTCGGCCAACTTTGATGACGTTTTTTTTGGATGTCTCCATACGTGTAATAATTATACGCACTTTATTACTTAAAATGCAGCACAAGTTAAAATGCTGTGATAATAACAAGAGTTGTTAATAAAAAAATTCAAGTACATATATGAAACCTTTAGTAAGGGAAAGAAAGTAGAATAATTGAAAAAATCGGGGCGACTAATTTTGTCTAATAAAGTTTACTTCATATACATATGTGCGTACCTCCTGCACAACGTTACCAAAGCTGTCACGAATTGTTTTACCCCATTGTATATCACTCTCCACAAAATGAAGCTCACAAAACTTTTTGCGAACTTTTAAGATCTTTTCTCCGAGATGCTTTTTCCCAAGTCTTAATTAAAGTCTTTTTTTTGGAACGGAAAAAAATTGCACTTTTTTTTATTAGACCGGTAGCCTGAAGTGCAACCGGTAGAAATGCACTGGATCGGCATTTTTTAAATTCAATTTTACAAAAAAAAAATGTGCTTTGAATTGAGGTTATGGTCAATGTTTACAAAAAAGCGGAGAGAGCGGATGAGCGAACTATAAGCCTTGCAGCGCCATCTCGAGGATTTAGTTCCTCCCCACTTTTTAGCGAATTTAACCAGCTATGGAAAATACATTGCGAGCATAGGGAGTTTCATAGGCCTGGTCTGTGTCAGGTTGAAAATAATAGTTTCCTTGTAGTTCTAATTTTGTAGCGCTTAGTGCTAGATTCTCATCTGCTAAACTTCATCTGTAAGCATCTATAATTCTGAATTCCAAGTTTTCATGTCATTAAACACTTTTCAGGTCGTTAAACACTTTTTCATAAATTTTCAAAATAAGTAATATTAAAAAAGGGGAAAAGATGGTGAAAATTCTTAAGAATCCACCCTGTACAACATTTTATAAACTGTGCATTTTATTACAACGAATTTTTACTTCAGTATTAGCTTTCCAATTTTAAAATTTTATAATCACTGTATGAAAAATTAGAAATCAATAGAAAATGGAAAAAACATTTGCAATCGTCATTTAATTTAACATAAAATAAACAAAACAACGTATATTAAAGGAGGTGGACATTCTGAAGAATCCACCCTGTACAATATTTTGTATACTGTGCGTTTTATTTCAATGAATTTTTACTTCACAACTAGCTTTCCAATTTTGAAATTTTATAATGTCATTACTGTAAGAAAAATTAGAAAACAATAGAAAGTGGAAAAAAAAGAATATTTGCAATCGTCCTTTGATAATGTAATATGAAATTTTTATTTCTGTAATAATAATTAATAGAATAAACAAAATAAAGTATATTGACCTTTCATCAGTAATAATTCACTAGAACCATTTTTGATTAGACAAATATGTTCGTAGAATTCTCCAAAAAGTTTTCTACGACTGATTAATGATTTGCAATTATTTCCTTGTAAATAGCCTTGAAAAAATGAAGCATTTAATTTTATATGTATGTAAGTCGTACTACAAGTGAACATTACTCAACAACCAATATGCATACATACGTGTACGAAAAATTATGACCACAATGGCGGCTGTTGGAATTCTAAATTACTGTATTTTCGCAAGGAAGCGTGTGATCCACAATAGAGGTTAAGGGACGATTATTGGCCCTAAATTGAAATAAAACAAAAATAAAAATAAGAAAAACGGTCAAAATTTCCTTTAAAAAAAGTGAAAATCCTCCAAAAAAATTAGCAAACTATTTTTTTCTTCGAAAATAGCAATTTTAATTCAGGATTCCATCGAATTTTCTAAAAAAGTGGCCGTGAAAGCAACAGTTTGAACGCATATGTTTTTTTTCTCTTCCTGTTTTAATTTTACATGATACAAATCGGATAATTTTTCTTAAAGCTATAGAATTTGAATAAAAAAATATTTCGCAAGTCGTGTTCAAGATGTTAGGAGGCGCGGGCATTTTTTATTATTTATTTCGCAAGTTTCGTTTGAAATATGTATGCTATTATTTCCTTTTACTTGAGAGGAGAGAATTTCAAATTCTACCAGCCGACACTGACCAGCTAATTATAGAACGACCAGATAATCGTGAAACACCTCCAAACCAGCGTCTGCTACTTGAGTAAACGTGACGTCAGACGCCAGACGCACGTGCTTGACGCAGTTATATAGTGCGTCTACGAACATTGGCATCATCAGGAAAAATGTTTAAAAAAATTAAACTCTTCAAACCTCGGAAAAAACACTTTAGTTCCATAGGTTTATCACACTACTAACTCCTAGTTACAAAATATCGATTAAGACACGTATTTTTTGAGAACAAATTAAAGTTGCGTTTCTATCTTCTGTTATATTTGGTGCAAAGTTGAAGTTGAAGATGAAGTTGACAGTGCTAAATTTTAGATGATATTTTAGGTTACTGTTATTTTAGTATTAATTTGGTATTGAAAAATGTATTTAAATAAACTATCCTAAATGCTGGGCGGTATACTAATTCTGCAACAAACAACAGAATTTAGTTATTACTTTATTTATTTATTTCTGAAAAACGATTAATCGATATTTTGTAGTCTACAAAAATAAAGTTTTTGATTCGAAAAAGGATATTTGAAATGTCTTATTGTAAAATCGGTTAGCGAATGTTTACTCTCGAAAACATATCTCGATATTTTTATAAAAAAACCTGATACGCTTCAATTTCAAATGTCAAATTAGATAGACAAGCAGTATGGCACCGTAACCTCATTCGTCATCGAAATGTATGTAAACCATGTAACTAAAACGTCCCGAAATTAGATTATAGAAAAATTCAATGATAACCATTTTCTTTTCATACGAAGCCAACTTTTGGAGACACCCTGTATTACCGCACTTTGACGTAATAAAATATTTTTTTATTACCTCGTTGGTCAGGTGGTACTCTGTCTGATCGGCCACATCTCCAAGGCCGTTCATCTCTATTCTCCCGAATTCGTTGACATAGTCGAAGATCTGCTTCACCTTCATCTTCGCGTATTTTTTTTTTGGAGGACGTCTACTGTAGCAACGCGATACCCGATATTCACTGCTTACCTCTCACTCAAAGGTTCGAATGCAACTGAAACGATGTTTGGGAGCGCTCTCGGTTTTGTAGTTAATTGGATGGTAATTTAGCGCCTTTCCTTAACTCTCCCCTTCCCCACCCCTGTATTAAACGGTTCCGAATAATCGAACCCGATAGAGCCGGTTGCCGCGGATTTCTCTCGCGATATACGGGGTGGCTCGAAAACGGATGGAATACCCTGCGATAGAGGTGCGCCTGACGTAATATAATCCCAACCAACGACCTTGAAGCTGACACAGGGTGTTTACGGACTTCATTTAAATCCTATTCATATTCGATGAACAGGCAGAAAAATTTACCAGTGATAATATCCGATGAACGGATTTTTAATCCTGCGAGATCACAAAATCATCTGCCGGAGAGTACAGTATATCTTCAACTTATAGTAGACAAAAAAAATTCCTTAAAAACAACACAAAGCGCCGCTTCAAAAAGAGACTGCAATAGACCTGACCGTATTCCAAATTGTATCTTTAAATGTATCTTTAACCGAAAGGTGGCCAAAATACTGACACTACACTATAAAATACAAATCAAATGTCATAAACATAAACAAAATAAATCACAAACACAATATCTGCACTCACCTCTGTCGTGTCAGTCTGGACTGCTCTCGATTTGACCTAAGAAGTCCGAAGTACAAAACGTAGTAAAGTCTATAAAAACATTTCAGGCTGTCCGCAGCAGATGTTAAGTCCTCATTAAGGCCATGGGTTCAGATTTGAAATAAAACAATCGCCAAACGGTCATATTGAATTTCGGGAGCAAAAAAAATCGTTGCAGGCAAAGGCGTAGCCAAGAGGGGGGCGATGGGGGCGATCGCCAAAGGGTCAAGTAAAAACCAAAATACTCGGGGGAATGCGGTTGCCGTTGGCTGTAGTGACTTTTTTTTTTTTTGGCTTTTTTTGTTTCATCGGCATTGAGTGCCCCCCCCCCCCCTCCCCCCAAAGATAACTACTGGCTACGCCCTTGGTTGCAGGCCATGGGGCTGAATCTTAAAAACCATGATAGGGTGAAAAGAAGCAGTTTTTGATGCCTTAAAAAATAGATTATCTTGAGGATTAAATGGATGTGTACATAATGTACGTATGTGTTGCATCCGATCAATGCAAATATTTTGTCAAACATATTTTTCATAATCTCTAGCTGTGTGATTATTATGACATTTTTGATATCACAACAAAGCTGACGTAGTGGATACACTGATATTCGTTCCGCGAAGCTATAACGTGATAAAATACGGCGTAAGTACCTCAGTGCCCCCGTGGTTATCATTGTTATGATAACCACGTAACTAAATAACATAATCTCGATAAAAACAAGTTCCAGTGAAAGGAATTCGAATCGTTTGCAGAAATCACAAATACACCAATGCAAGTTTATTCGATATAAATTAGTATTTTTACAAATAATTTATTTTTACTTAAACATTTTACAATAACTATTAAAAATACTCTCAATATTTCGGCTGTTGAAAAATTAAGCATTACAACATTTCGAATAATGTAATTTTACCCGGTTCCAAAATTTCAGAAGTGGGATTTTGCCGCGATAGGCAAAAATTTCCCTTGAAAACATTTTAAAATTATTTTAAAATGCCCGGGTATGGTAAAAAGCTATAAATAATATCTACTTTAACTGCAACATATCTATTTAATTTTTTTCGATGCCTCTCGTATTTGATTGATGATCATTCATTAATACTATTCATTAAAAACCAGTTCGCACGCGGGTAAACACGCTTTTTCGGTTCACGACAACAGGGTTGACCTCTTCGTTTATTAGTTTCTTCAATTGTTTGTCTAGTTCATCACAGGCGAGGCGATGAATCGAAACTTAAACATCTGTCATGTGAGCGTGATGCGTGTTTGTTTTGGTGGGCAGGGCAAACAGCGACGGGACGACCAACGTAAATTTCTATGCATCTCGGCCGTTGGTCGGTGGCCGCACGTGAGAAACGGCACGTCATACACGTGAATGGTACTGTGACGTAGGCACAACGCTGAATGCGGTCCTTGTATTTGCAGCGTTCCTTTGTTTCTTTTTCTCAGGTGGATTGACGCAACGAACGATCTGGGTATCCCCATCGTGCAGCTTTTGAAAAACGACGAAAAAGGCCTTAGCGATGAGATTTGAATGACGTTCTGGGATTTTCTGGATGTATTAAGGGATTTTAAGATTTTGGTAACGTAAATGTTTATTTAAAAAATGAAAGACGTGGATGAATTATGCAAATATCCCTGTAATTACAGAGGGTTTAAGTCTTAATAAACATAGCAGATAAACTTTTACATTATATTCTTATACAGGGTGTCTCGTGATAAGTGAAGAAAGATGTATGAACAAAAACATTTTTGCGTTGAAATTTAATGTTTTAGATTTCAGGTCTGTCTGGTTAAAAACTATTTTTTATCGGATATTTATTTTTTTAAATTCAAATAGGTCTTACTAGGACTAGTTTAATTATTATTTTCTGTGGAAGGACAAGTAGTGACTTGTATAATAATATATCGAAAAATTTTACAAAAAAGGTCTTTAGAATTGGACATGTAGATCCATCCGAATCCAAAAAATATCTGAAACTAAATTTTGGATTTCATTTTTGTCCAGATTTACTTTACTTTAGCGCCAAATTTTCAGAATATTAGTTTTTATAGTGGTTTTAGAGATATCGATGTAGGCTCACTTTTGTGGGACACCCCGTATAGTTTTTCGATATCTTGTACAGAAGACCTAATTAGAAAATAAAATTGGAGAAAAATGACAGTCAGTCGTTATAATTCTTTTTAACATATTTCGATCATTTAATAAAAAAAAAACTGATTTACCCATACAAAAAGTAATTAAAATGCTGTCAATATTTCCGCGATTTTTCGAAAATGAAGTTGTAGCAAAAATTATTCTCTAATCAAGCGAGTCTAGGTCCAGGCAGGTTTGTTTCACTTCTTCCGACACACACTGTATATGAAGACTTCTTTTAAGAAATGTGTATATCATTTTAAAAGCCATGTCAGTATTTTAGGATTACCGACGTAAAATCCACTTAAACCGTAAAATGATAGGGCCTATTTGTTTATTATTATTTATGTAATTACTAAAATAAGAAACATGTCATTTGATAAAGCTTGCATGTGCTTTTAAATGTTATACAAACTTTAATAATGACTAACGCTATTATCTACTATTTGAATATTGCTTTTGAATGATAGGCTGTAATTAATTTTAAATACTTGCAACAATTTTTGTCCGTATTTACAACAATTAAATTAACACAAAAATGCCAGTCTTGTCTATACAAGGTGTCATAAATAATGGCGCATAGTGGTGAAACAATAGATTTATCAGGCCAAAGTAAAAAAAGTCCTATCGATTTGGAGTGTTCACAAAAAAATGCATCACTCATCAAGCAGAATAAGAATAATAATTAAATTTTCGGGGTCAGCGAAATATTGTAAACAGGTGTGTAAATTAAGTAATGAGACTGTTTTTTTAATTTTTCTTTTCGAATAGAATTACAATTCAATATTGTCCCCTTCAAAATAACTTTCTTGGAAAGCCAACAGCGTTGGAGACGGTTCTTCCGTTCCTCATAGCAGTGCTGGAACTCATATACTGGAATAGCCTTCAGCTGGTCGGTTACAGCTGTTTGAGTGTTTTCAATGGTCCCAAAATGACGTCCCTTTAGGTGATTTTTCAATCTCGGGAAGAGAAAAAAGTCACAAGGACTCAAGTCAGGCGAATAAGGAGGCTGAGGAGCCACAGGAATGTTTTTCCTGGCTAATAACTCGTTTACTGAAATGGCTGTGTGACAAGGCGCATTGCCGTGATGCAAAATTCAGTTATTCTTGATGTTTGGTCTCACACGCATGACTCTATTTCCAAGTTTTTCAAGAACCAAAAAATTAACTGTTTGGCCTGGAGGCACAAACTCTTTGTGGACAGTTTCCTGGCGATCAAAAAAGCAAATCAGCATGCATTTGATCTTCCACTTGCTCATTCTTGATTTTTTGGGTCTTGGAGAGCTTGTGTGCCATTCCATGCTTTGGCGCTTGATTTCCGGGTCGTAGTCATACACTCAAGTCTCATCACCAGTAATGACACGTTCCATAATATAGGGATCATTTTCAATCGATTCCAAAAATTCAAGACACCTTTCTCACCTGATGTCCTTTTATTTCTGCGAAAGATTTTTTGGAATCATTTTTGCGCATATTTTTGTCATCCCCAATTCGTTAGTCAAAATCTGATGAACAGTGGTGTGATTCAAATTGAACTCTTCCCCGATCATTCTTGTCGTCAACCGACGATCTGAACCCACAAGATCCCGTATTCTATCGACATTTTCGTCGGTTCTTAAAGATGAAAGCCTTCCGCTGCGTGGTTCATCTTCAATCGACTCTCTTCCCTTCTGAATGAAAATGCCTTAAACCACCGAAAAACCTGGGCTCTTGAAAAAACACTGTCTCCGTAGGTGTGTTGTTGAAGTTTTGCAAAAGTATCCGTTGCGCTGTGTCCAAGTCTGAAGCAAAACCTGATAGCACACCGTTGTTCAAAATTAATGTCACTCGTTTTTAAAACGCACAAGAAAAAACTGGTTTACGAAAACAGTCACAAAGAACAAACAAATGACTCTAATAAGTTCAAACTTGTACTGAAGGGTGCATTGCATGTTAACCTACCGCTCTTCCAAGTCCCGTCTCCGCAGTGTTGCTAGATCGGGCGCTACGTTGCCAATCTCATTACATAATTTACACACCTCGTATATCTACAGAATGGCAAGATTCTGTCAAATCCGATAATCTCGAAAACGATTACTCTGACCGACATCAACTAGGTACACATTTTTCATGTAAAATAAGTAGAGGAATCGATTTTTCTGATAATTAAATCGATATACTAATTTGCAAACATTTGTGTCATTTTGAAGGAGCGTGATGAGCTGTAGGTGGTGCCCTCTATTCGTCACATCAAAACTATGAACGAGTTTAAATTTCTTACCTAAGTAAACCCCCGATCTCGAATTTCGTGCCAATATCTTTATTTATTCGGAAATTATAGAGAAAAATTGAAAACTGAATTAAAACTTTGCACGCCCTGTATCTTTTACGCCTGCGACATTGATATAAAGCATGTTGAGCTTAGTCATAATCAGACTCAGGCAAACGTGGTTTTAATCTTGAACGGCTGTCAAGTAAACATGAATATCTGTTCATCGGATGTAAACCTTATGTTTTATTGATGATAATTTTTTAGTATATCTGGGTGTACGTGGTTAAAATAACTGGTTTATGTTCAAAAACCTTAATATATTTGAATACAGTGCAATTTTCGTTTAAATAATAATTATCTAACAAACAATGCACACTGTACTTCACCAATAATATCACAGGCCCACAAAAAAAAAACTTTTTGTTTTTGAATATGGATAAGAACATAGTTTTTCCCTGTATTTGTTGACGCTGAATCCAAATCCGGTGTCCGTTTAACCGTAGCACGTCAAGATCAAGGTCATTTCAAGGTCAAATAGCGAAATAAAGGCTTAAAAGGAAATAAACCCATATATCTTTATGTTTCTGGGATCGCTGAATTAGAATCTGCTGTTATTCTTACCATATCACGTAAGTTCGAAGAGCACTCCAAGGTCAAATCACTAAAACACGCATTAATGAGGCAAAAGTTTGTATCTTTATATTTTTGAAGTTGTTAATCCAAATCTGAAACCCATGATAGAATACCGTAAATGGTCTCGATTTCATCATGTAGGTACCTTATGCTGTATTAGGGAAATGTGGTTAAGGATTTTCGGTTTCGTGAATGTATTGCTAGTATTGGTTAAGGTAAAAGATATGTAAGTCCGTGTATCCATGTACATTAGATGAGTTGATACCAATTCTCCTAGCCACCTTACTGAATATCGTCTACCTACATAGTAATTGCGTGTATAGTAAGTGCGTATATACATACATGTGTGCGTGACTGTGTGCATGTGCGTGCATATAGAATGCCTGCTGCCCCAGAGGATGCTGGAGATGGTGACCACTGCCTCAATTGAGGATGTGTAGAATGATGCATTTTCCGATTCTCTGGAGTAACGAAGCCAGCGAAGGCGCGCTGCCCTGCAGGAGGGCGTTAGGGTGTGAGAATGATGCCGTAGTGTGTCCGACGACGAGTTGACTTTGTCCTCGTCAAAGTCGGAAAACCCTCATACTTAGACCTAGGGAGGTATGAGGGTTATCACCCTTAGGACGGCGGACTCGCCTGCGGTCGGAACAGGATCCCTAACGTGCGGGTTTCTTTATATATCCATGGCTCCTCCTCTTTTAAACGTTTATTTCGCGATTTGACCTTGAAATGACCTTGATCCTAACGTGCTACGGTTAAACGGACACCGGATTTGGATTCAGCGACCCCAGAAACATAATGATATATGGGTTTATTCCCTTTTAAGCCTTTATTTCGCTATTTGACCTTGAAATGACCTTTATCCTAACGTGTTACGGTTAAACGGACACCGGATTTGGATTCAGAGACCCCAGAAACATACTGATATATGGGTTTATTCCCTTTTAAGCCTTTATTTCGCTATTTGACCTTGAAATGACCTTGATCCTGACGTGCTACGGTTAAACGGACATCGGATTTGGATTCAGCGACCCTAAAAAACACATTTATATATACACATGGGTTTATTATCTTTTAAGCCTTTATTTCGCTATTTGACATTGAAATGACCTTGATCCTGACGTGCTACGGTTAAACGGACACCGGATTTGGATTCAGCGTCAAAAAATACAGGGAAAAACTATGTTCTTATCCATAGTCAAAAAAAAAAATTGTGGGCCTGTGTATTTATTCTATGTCTATCATACCACATACCAGTGCAAATATCCCATGAACAGAAACTGTTCAGTCGTAGTACCAACTGCGCACACGCCTCTTGGAAATTATGAATGTAGCAATCCATTCATAAAAGACGTTCAAGGTTAAAACCACGTTTTTCCGAAGTCTGGTCACAATATATTGATGTCTAGTATCTCCAGTTTGGAGATTGCCCATTATTTATTAATGAGTCACCCTGTATATATTCAAGAACGTGTGTTTCACCAGTAAATCTTGGAAACGGTTTGCAAACTATTTTTTTTATAGTAAAAGCAAAGTAAAAATTATTTTTCACAAATATTTTCCAAGGCGTTTCCAAGATCTAGTACGTTTTGAATTGTTTTGGCGAGTTTAGTTTGAAGCGAGTTGTTTGCTATTATATACTGCAATTTAGGTCTAATAATAGGAATGCCTCCTGAAATCTGAAGTGGATGGTACATGATTAAAGACAGGATCAGTTTTGTGCAGAACTAACAGTACAGGGTGGATTTAGGGAACCAATAAGTGGTGTCCAGAGGAGATAAATACTAGGCCCCGAGTACAGGCCCGGTATTTTTAGTCCCATTTAAGGCATATACCATTTCACAGTCTTATCGCCTAGTTAATTAATCGGTTTTAACCGGGAGTAAAAGTAACTCTAATAACTTTAACTAAGAAGTGTTTGACGTTCATTGCACCGTGTATACTCGTTACTGTAAACGCAGTAGGCTCACCCGAATTTGTCAAATGTTTTGTGTTAGTTAAATGCACTTTAATATGCAAATAGTAATGTACTTTCAAGAGTCACTTAAAACCTAGTCCTCATAAATGCGAATTGCAAAAGACGATATTTTACACGTGACCATATTTCACAAAACATATAGTTTAGTGGGCCTTCCTCGCTAAAGCGGATTTCGTCTGTAATCTATCTAACTTTTAAAATTATTCGTAACTAAAATAATTTTGCTTTCCGTGTTGTGACAATTATATGTAGGTTATTTAGAGTTGAAAACATTTCAAAAATTAACTAAAATGCAAAATAAGTATACTTAATAAGTATACTACTATAAGCGTAGTAAAAAGATAAAACAATCACCAGAAATTTTGAAAATAATTTAGACCAATCACGTTCAACGTGCAAAAGATAAATGCAATTCGCGGTTATGAGGACCAAGATTTACTCATGCGACAATGAACCGCAGTGTTTGCATTACTCTGCAAGATAAGTTGTCAGAAAACGACATATTTTTATTAAAAGTTCAAATCTATAGAAATAGGTAAACAGGTAGAAATACTAGAATATGTAACATTCAATACATGTAAAATTAGGTAGACAACTAAAATATTTATATGTTTAGTGGTCTGACGTAACGTTGTGTGACGTATGGCGTCACACAATAGTTCATTTCAAACATTGGCTCTAATGGATTCGCTCAAAATCCATTTACCACGCAATACGACACACAATACATGCTGGGGCCTTATCTGTTAAATATGTCTGCATCTATCGAGGTTCTATGAAATTATATGAATTTCGGAAACGATTCCGAGCCGGACTTGCTTCTAAAAACAGCAGGTGTTCCGACTCCTATAGTGGGCCAAACATGGTGTCGGTATTATTCACGTTAGCACGAAGCGATGTACTTAAATGGTCCGGCCGAAAAGAACTCGAAAGTCAAGGGTGATAAACTTTACACCTGTTTTTATGTACAAAAAGAAATTGTTTTGAAATCCCTATGCACAAAAATGATCCTGTCTTTAATGATGATACAATAATTAGAAATTCCAGTAGCCGCCACCGGGTTTATTAGTTTAAAATGGAAACACTAGGTGGTACAAAATTATTTTTTTTACTTACATCTAGCGATGCGATATCCTTACTGTTAGGTGGGTGTTCGGGAACATGTATCACTTTGTTTTTACACTGAAAAAAAAAAAAAAAGAAAATGGAAGTTAATATATTAAAGGGTTAACAGAGAGACATATAGTTATTTTCCTTCGCTTAAACTTATTATCTCGATGTTCTAAAACGTTTTGGTATTTTATATTTCGTATAACGGATTATTATAGAGATGCTTTACAAATTCATCTCCTTTGAAATAGGTAAGTACCTCTGTCATCTTGTACTGCAGTACACAGGTATCGAACTGAATATTCTAGAAATTGAAAATTCACCGAGCCCAGGTAATTTTCGTTTTAAAGTCATAATCCGGCAATATTACGGGATTTATCTAATCGGGAAAATACCGTTTTATTCACTTCCCTTATCTTTATTAATGCGCAAATATTTTTATAAAACTGTGAAACCAAATATCGCTGGCAGGCGTTGTTATTTTTTT
Source organism: Aromia moschata (assembly GCA_029963805.1). Classification (NCBI taxonomy): domain Eukaryota; kingdom Metazoa; phylum Arthropoda; class Insecta; order Coleoptera; family Cerambycidae; genus Aromia; species Aromia moschata. The sequence goes on from JAPWTK010000659.1 coordinate 18,311, forward strand.
ACGAGCACCTTCCTCTTAAATGCCGCTCAATAGAGTTTTCGAAATGCCGAAATTTCGGAGAAATGGCGCCGGATGGCGCTTTTTTCATAGCATGAAATCAGTGCTTTCTTTTTACCGTTTCATACGTCTAAGCTCTACCGAGGTGTTAGGAAATACCACGATCTGATTTTTAAGCCAAAATATCATAAGATCAAAAAAAAAATCTTCAAAGTATGCCGTAGAATCTATCCCACAGGTCTTGAATTTCTCTTAGAACTGTCAAGTTCTGAAGTTTTTATTATTATGTCATTGTAATTGCATAATGACAGTAATAACAATAATGGATGATCTAAAACTATTCAGTGGATCCAATGCAAAATTCCAGGCCTCATTGAAACTACTAGGACGTTCAGTGACGACATTAGAATGTTCTTTGGCCTGGATAAATGCGCTATACTGAGTATTGTGAAGGGAATATCTCATAACAACCTAGAATTATATGCTGACATCCACCAACTACCACCGGAGGAGCAATACCGTTTACCTGGAAATGTGTCACGATATCAAGATCAACCACACACAACAGAAAAAGGTTTGCAAGAAAAATATAACCCCCTCGTAACAAAGCTGCTGAATACGTTTTCATCTGGAGGCAATATTATTAAAGCCATTAACTCGTGGGCTGTCCCAGCGCTGACATGCTCTTTCGGAATCGACAAGTGGTCCGTTACTGATCTCGCCAAGTTCGACTGACTTACCAGGCGGCTCCTAACTAAATGTAGATATTTGCACACTAACTCTTCAGTAATCAGACTCTATATGTCTCAAAGACGAGGTGGGAGAGGTCTATTGAACAAAAAAAAAAAACAATTCATTAACCAAGAAGCGTTCTTAATAAAAAACTATTAACCAATAGAGACTAGTAACAGCAGTAGCAAGAGAGGACGCTGGATACACACCTTTGAGTCTAGGATGTGAGCTTCTTCTGGTCGACATACCAACAGAAGATAAGCTCCAAACACAGTGGATGGAACGTACTTTACAGGGCCGTTTTTAAAAAATACTACAGCCAAGACTACATCGACAAAGACAATTTAAAATTACCAGAAGTATATCCCCAGAGACGATGTCGAAGACATATGTAGGAAATGTGGATCTGCAGACTATGGAACACACATCAGCATATCTCGGCAGGCACGAAGAAGATCTCTAAATATGAAAATTTGCCTATGGAAAATAAATATGAAAAACTGGAGAAGCTGGAGACATACGCCCTAGTAATATCGACAGAGGGAGTGATGACGACTAGATTCACCAAGAACATCGCGGCATTGGGACTGCCTTATAACATCATTATAAATGGCCAAAAAGCAATCCTATTACAGACGTCATATTGTACGAAAGGTTTTGAGACATTATGAATCCCCCCCCCCCCGCTTGATCGCCTGAACTTTTCTGCTGGAGGCGGGCATGGGTAACCAACTCATCACTGTCTGCAGCGGGAATGGGTGAATATTTCCCAACGTTTATGCTGAGAAGTGTAACTATAAAGTCGGCGAAATAAACATATACAATAAAGAATCTAAATATTATAAATTTACTCAAAATAAGTGATGCGTTCATATTCTAGTTGTTCTTATTATTCTTTTCACAGAAGGCATTTCTTCAAGAAGATCTTTTGATATGTTTCGCACATTTTTTTATTGACATCACGCGTTTTTTTATTTGAAAATATTCTACACCACCGCCCCCCTTCCCATATTATGACAAGGATGTTTCTAAGTTGGAGGTCCTTACCCTTGCGACGGAGGTCTACGAAATCTAGGTCACCTGTACATTTTTCGTAGAGGCTTCTCATAAAGGTCAGGTATACTAATTTCGATTACAGAAGGTCAATATCGTTGACCCTCTTGTAAAATATAGAAGTGAACATGCAGGCAATGTAAATAAACATATTCTATTTGTGTTAATTATTTGCAATTTTATTTACATTGTGATCTATGTATGTGTGTAGGTTGCTTTGAATTTTTATTCATTCATCAGACTTTTTTAAGTCGTGAAATGGATTTTTTGACAAGTACAAAAAAATTAAATACTAACTGCAAAATCTTTGCATAGGGAGTTGAAGTCTGAAGGCCTTTCATCTGTTACTTTGCAAACGCTTTGGAGATGGCTTTTAAATATGTGGTTTAAATTCAAAGGTGTTGACGAGAACAAAAATAATAGGTGAAATAATTGTACCACGGCAGCTATATTTCAATACGGCCCTGTGTAAAACTGCACGTATTACCAACGAAATTTAAAGCAGCATCTGTGTAGCCTTGTTTAAATGTCTTTTTATTATTATTATTATTTCTTTTAATGATGTTGTGGACTGTACTTACAGAGGGTGAGCTACAGCACGAGCCCATGGCCTAAAATGTCGCGAAAGCACCACTCAAATATTACTCGAAAGTATTTTTTTTTTGCCACCTATCTATATTGCATCTATACCGCCGCTGCGCTGGCTTTATAGAATAATTACACACTGAAATGTGTAAACATTTGGTTTTATTTCTCCTCGAATGTAATCAAGTGTTTTACGGTTATAAGTACTATTATTATACTTGATAAGATTTGAAGTTAAATATTGGCCAGCTGATCTATAAAGGAAAACCTTTAAAGTTTAATTTTTTTAGAAAATATTACTGACATTTTCATATTTTTCATATTGTTAACATGCGATTCAGCACTATTTCGTATATTATTATAATTAATAGAAATTTTTAGTGAATGAAGTTCATCATAAATATTAATACCTACAAACGGCGCACAGTGGGGTATTCGACGAACTTGGGCGGCCAAAAAATCTTTTTCGTAGAATTCATAGTAGGTTGAAAACTGCTGTTCAGCTTAAGTTAGAAACGTCTGGAAAGAGAGATGCTGCTCATGTGCTTAAAGAAATAACTACCTCACCAAAGCGAGCTACAAAATATAAAACAGCTTGCTAAAGTACAGCAAAAGGAAATCGAAACAATTCAAATAGCACATGCCAAATCTATTTTACATGCCAGAATTCGCTTATTTGAAAACGTGTTGCATATTGCCTATAAATTACCAATAAAAAAGTGGAGACCGAACACGGAAGACGAAAATGCCATTGTCAACCAAAAGAAGGCGGAAATTTATCAAAGTTTTAGGACATAATTAGGTTTAATTGTAGATGTCCCCAAGCGGGGATACGGTAATACGAATGATGGCAATACCAGTAGAATATTTTTTATCGACCCCTCCTTGGCAGCTGCAAAAACTGGCATTGATAAAAATTTAATATATCGATTCAAAGTCATTCTTGAAACTATATCCAGTGAACATAAAATTATTTAAGTTTTCAGAAAATTGGAGAACTTTATGTACAGCTGTATCCATGGTATTCAGTGACACCAACTAGATATGCATAAAATTTTAGTTCATGGGCCCACTGTGATAGAACACGCAATACTTCCCATATGACAATTGTCAGAAGAAACAGCTGAAGCACGTAATAAACATTTTATATTATTTCGCCAAAATTTAGCAAGAAAGTTTTCAAGGGTTTCTTGCAATCGAGATGTATTAAATAGCTTTTAAGTTCTGACCCGCTATTAACTGGAATGAGGCCAATACCGAGGAAAAAACACAATTATTTCTAAAAGAAACCTTAGAAATGTTACTTCCTGAGGAACCCGGCGTAACACAAGACACAGAAGAATCTGATAATGAAGAAGTAAAAGCCGTTTCTGAGTTGTCATCTAATGAAGAAAGCTCATGATTATGCTGATCTATCGATTTGTATTTATTATTTATTTAATAAGTAAATAAACGTACGTAAATATTAAAAAATCTTAATTTCTTAAGTAATAAGTACAAAAAAAATTTTGGCCGCCCAAATCGATCAAATACCCCACTGTGCGGCGCCTTGGTCAAATGCCAACGGATTCAACTTTTATGTCTTTGACGTCAAGACATGTATTTTAAACCGTACTATCATCGTGTTTTGAGGCATGTGCAAAATTATTGCCTCATACGTATACTTTATACAAAATAAAAACCGATGCACGTCACCGATGACGCTATTAAATGATTGCAGTGATACCACCACTCAGTTATATCGAAATAATAACTGTAATGGGATGTTTTATTGAATTTTAAATTTCACGCTTAATATTCGTTGTTGTGCAGTTGGCAACAGATCCGAGGTTGCCGTGTTGCATTACTTGACATTTGCTGACAGTTTGAAATTATTTGAACCTTGCATTAGCCGGGCACACACACAGAGGTTTATCTGCGGACTTTGCCCGCCACAGTCAAAGTCTCTTGACAAATCTGTGCGTTAGTGTGTGAGCACGCGCCGGTCTTATTCATGTACAGACTTGTCTGAAGACATAAACCACATGTTAAGTATGTTGATGCCATATATTGCACAAGTCTTCTCTCACAGGCGAAATCCGCGTGTCTAATTAAATACATAATTCAAAAACGATGGCTGAAAGTATTGATACCCGTTTTATGGGGAAATAATTTTTAACAGAGTTTATAGACATTTATAAAAGTCATCCAGCTTTATGGAAAATCAAATCAAATGAATACGTCAACGAAAATTTAAAAAAATATGGGGTATGATGCTTTAATTCAGTATTGTAAAAAAGTGTATCCTCGTGCGGACCGCAATTTTGTTTTTAAGAAAATACAAAATTTACGAGGATGCTCTAGAAAGGAACTGAATGCAACTTTTGCAACACAATGCAACTTTTTTCTTATTTATATTTCTTCTGGCCATTTTTCCACTAACATAACAAAACAGTACAAAAATATCACCAGAAACGTAAAAGTTTCCACTAAAAACCTTTGTCAAGACCAAATTCCGCAGTTTTGGCAAAGTCTGCAGATAAGTCTAAATATTTCACCCACTAACAGAACGTTTTGTTTGCGAGAGATTAAGTACGCCAGAGTTGTCTACGGACATGTCTTTAAATTTAGTGAGTGGTAACATTTAGTCTGTCACATACTAAGTCCGCGAAAGAGCGCAGACTTAATCTGCCCTGGATAAAGTCCGCAGATAAACCTCTGTGTGTGTGCGCCCGGCTATTTAATCTGTAAAAAAACTGCTGTTAAATAACGTGAAGAGTGATTTAATTTTCCTGATCTTTTAATAATATTTTTTAATGATTCTATAGCGTTGACTCTTATAAAACTTTATAAAATAATAGAACAGTAATGGGGGAAAATTTGTGTTATAAAAAGTTGTCCAAGTGGGCGTAAAACAAAAAATAATACAAGTGATACATCTCAGTCTATATCCTTTTTCCGGTCAACTTTCCTTTTTTACTTCTCTATCCTACTCTAATACTTTTTGGCGTTTTCTTTAAAATTTACCCACCTGCTACAGTAGCGCAACACCCTAATTTAACGCTTTTCAACGGACACTTTTTTGATACACAGAGACGGTTCTCCTTACCTCTACCCTCCATACTACGGAAAATTAAAAACGGCAACTTTCTAACTCGAATAGAACGCAAATGGCGCTAATCTAAAAAGTGTTACGATAATTTTGACGAGCAGTTTATAACACTGATTGTTCTGAAAATAACAGATTTTCAATGCAGGATAAAAGTTTGAATCTCAAAAACGACACAAACCACTATTAAATCCAATAGCCGGGCACACACACAGAGGTTTATCTACGGACATTGCCCGCCACAGTCAAAGTCTCTTGACAAATATGTGCGTTACTGTATGAGCACGCGCCGGTCTTATTCATGTACATACTTGTCTGAAGACATAAACCACACGTTAAGTTAGTACGCCAGAGTTGTCTACGGACATGTCTTTAAAGTTAGTGGAGTGGTAACATTTAGTCTGTCACATACTAAGTCCGCGAAAGAGCGCAGACTTAAACTGCCCTAGATAAAGTCCGCAGATAAACCTCTGTGTGTGTGCCCGGATAATAGCCGGGCACACACATCTAGGGCAGTTTAAGTCTGCGCTCTTTCGCGGACTTAGTATGTGACAGACTAAATGTTACCACTCCACTAACTTTAAAGACATGTCCGTAGACAACTCTGGCGTACTTAATCTCTCGCAGACAAAACGGTCTGTTAATGGGTGAAATCTTTAGACTTATCTGCAGACTGCCAAATCTGCAGAATTAGGTCTTGGCAAAAAGTTTTTCGTGGAAACTTTTACGTTTATGGTGATATTTTTGTACTATTTTGTTGTGTTAGTGGAAAATGGCCAGAAGAAATATAAATAAGAAAAAAAGTTGCATTGTGTTGCAAAAGTTGCATTCAGTTCCTTTCTGAAGCATCCTCGTAAATTCTGTATTTTTTTTTTAAACAAAATTGCGGTCCGCACCAGGATACACTTTTTTACAATACTGAATTAAAAACATCATAACCCCTATGATTTTAAATTTTTGTTGACGTATTCATTTGATTTGATTTTCCATAAAGCTGGATGACTTTTATAAATGTCTATAAATTCTTTCCCTATAAAACGGGTATCAATACTTTCAGCCATCGTTTTTGAATTATGTATTTAATTAGACACACGGATTTCGCCTGTGAGAGAAGACCTGTGCACTGATATGGCGTCAGCATACTTAACGTGTGGTTTGTCTTCAGACAAGTCTGTACATGAATAAGACCGGCGCGTGCTCATACACTAACGCACATATTTGTCAAGAGACTTTGACTGTGGCGGGCAATGTCCGTAGATAAACCTCTGTGTGTGTGCCCGGCTATTGGATTTAATAGTGGTTTGTGTCGTTTTTGAGGTTCAAACTTTTATCCTGCATTGAAAAACTGTTATTTTCAGAACAATCAGTGTTATAAACTGCTCGTCAAAATTATCGTAACACTTTTTAGATTAGCGCCATTTGCGTTCTATTCGAGTTAGAAAGTTGCCGTTTTTAATTTTCCGTAGTATGGAGGGTAGAGGTAAGGAGAACCGTCTCTGTGTATCAAAAAGTGTCCGTTGAAAAGCGTTAAATTAGGGTATTGCGCTAGTGTAGCAGGTGGGTAAATTTCAAAGAAAACGCCAAACAATATTAAAGTAGGATAGAGAATTAAAAAAGGAAAGTTGTTCGGAAAAAGGATATAGACTGAGATGTATCACTTGTATTATTTTTTCTTTTACGCCCACTTGGACAACTTTTTATAACACAAATTTTCCCCATTACTGTTCTATTATTTTAAAAAGTTTTATAACAGTCAACGCTATAAAATCATTAAAAAATATTATTAAAAGATCAGGAAAATTAAATCACTCTTCACGTTATTTTACAGCAGTTTTTATAGGTTATATTTACTAAATTATTTTGGACTACGTAAACACTTGAGGTTTTGTATACTGCAGTTAGTAACTACACCAGTCACCAAAAATATTAAATTTTTCAACTCAGCGCACTTCACCGTCAACAAATGCTAAATTCATTTCATACCCATTTGCTACTCTACCGCCATTCTGGAGGGATTTGGAACTATTATTTACTGCTTACAGCTGGACACTTTTGCAACTGTTCCCCCATATGAGAGTGTCCTCCTTACCTCTATCCTCCATACCTATAGACCTACAGGATTGACTAAAAGGGACGCTGTCGGGTAAAAACTCTATCCCGGCACACATTAAGACCTCCTCAATAAGTTCTGTGTATTTGATCGCTGTCCCATCTATTCAACCCATTTCCAGACCCCGCCTAAACCACCCCTTTGCATTTACGCGGGTGATCCTAGTGCTGCCTAATAAATTGGTGTGGAGTGCCACAATTTACTTTTACTCTTTGACAACTCAAGAAACTCAAGAACCCCTCCAGGCAACACCCACACCGACCTCCCGCTCACCCCTTCTGGTACCACCCCTGTAGAAGGCTGCATGGGATGTTGTTTTATCTCGAATTCATGTCATGACATTACTTGAAGGCTCTCGAAGTTGGCGGAACACACTGCAACGGCCGATTGAGCGCCAAAAGCGATAATTCAACTCCAACTCACCCCCTGAAAATGTTCCGCCCTAAGGGATTGTAAGAATCTTGCGAATTCAAATTTCGACATGGGATTGCTTTTTGAGGTGTGGACGGCGATCCTTTTAGGCTAACCGTATAGGCTACAGAAAATTAAAAACCACAAATCTCTAACTCGAATAAAACACAAATGGCGCTAATCTAAAAGTGTTACGCTAATTTTGACGAGCAGTTTAGTTGTCTGACTTCCGTTTTCGAAATGCCAAAACAGTTAAACGACTGCTGCCACGAGTTAGTTGCATCTCTGATACGCTATTTTGAAAAGAACGAGACAATAATGGTCCATTGCTACCCTTAACAGCTGTTAGAAAAGTAATTTAAAAGTGAAATTATAATATTAATTTAAATCACAGTCCGATATATTGTTTTAGCGTGTAGCGGCAGCCTTAAACTTGAACGTTTGTACGGTTTATCCTATTTCACAAAACGCAAAAAACAATGAACTTTTAAAATCACCATAGTAATCCTATCAAGAGTTACAAATACTGTAGCATTGAATATTGAAGTGTAATTTGTAACATTTAGGTATAATAATTAATATTTATGGACAAAAAATTACTCTGCAATATTTTTAACCGAAGGATGTTTTTAAGAAAGGCTTTTATTTTTTGACACTTTTTAAAATTTTCGAAACTTCCCCGTGCCTTTTTCTACTAATTTTTACTCTCATTAAAAAAAAAAACATCTTTACTACCGATCTTCACATTATTACCGATTTTTCGTGCTTTTTTTGTATTTGCATATTTATGCACCAACTTTTTACATCTTTAAAAATATATAACTTTTTAAAATTATTTATCTTTTTCATTTATTAAACAAATATAAAAAATTATATTGAATACCACTAGGTTATGTAATTGTTTTCTTCTTTTTGAGAGCAAAACTATTACTAGCTCTTATTTAATTAGTTTATGATTTTTGACATGTCTGGAAGAATTTTTCGTGACCTGTAGGGCACCTGATAATTTGGAAAGCTGATAGGAAAGACTGGCTCCGACCAGAGAGCGCTGTGGCGATGGTCCATGAATTCTGACTTATATTTTTTATTAATAATGTTTGTTGACAATAATCAAATGTTCAAATTTATTTTTCAAATGTAATCCATAACAAAAACAAAATATGTGATTATGATTACTGAATATCATTGTTTTTTTAGAAACATTTTTTAACGCATTCATTTGGAGATACTGTTATGTTGGTACACGATAAAATATTATTTGGCCGCAGGAAAAATACGAAACTAATAAATCTCATTACATTATCAAATTTATTGCTGTAAGATTAACAAAAATGGCACGAGCTAGGTTAAATAACGACTTAATTTAGAATAACAATATTTAGAACCAGACATTTATTAAGTATTTTTATGCCTGCTCGTTTCTTCACCGTCGCTCGCGTCTTCACCCAACGTTATATTTGTAATACATATGTATGTACATACATTTTATGTGCGGTGCATCCTGTTGTCACAAATCCATTATAAATCATTTAAATATCAGAATCTGACTTCAGCTATGACACTATCTAGACATCCAATAAATACTTGGGTATATGTTCGGCGTTAGCTAATTTAATAATTCTTAAAATAATCGATTCATCACATGTAGAAGCTTCGTCGTCTTGATGTCTATTTATAAAGAATTCGGCGTAAGGATATACACGGTGGGGACTTTAACTGGAATATATTCGCTAGCGGGGTGGTGAATGATTTTTCAAAAAATTCCCGAGACACGTCAACTTTTAAATGTATTTACCTACATTTTGCAAGTAATGTGAAAAATATAGCCCTTCAGGGGGTGGCTGAAACCACCCTCGACATGATTTTTTCAAATGCAACCCTATGGCTTGTGACCCCTCATTGTAAAGCTGGTGGAAAGAGGAATCCAACGCACTGATCAAATTTTAATTTTTAGTATGTTTGTAGGGTTGCATACAATTAAAACTCACAACAAAAAAACAAACAAAAAAAAAATTAAAAAAAATTTCGTACTCAAAATGTGTGTTGTTTAGTTTTGGAATGCAATCCTTACATTTCATATGTCCCCACAAAAAATTCCAAGCAATTTTTTGCCACAACTGATATTTGTTATTTTTTGCTAGTGTTTTTACACGGCCGCAAAAAGTAATTTAGTTTGTATGCTGTATTCAGAGGGCTGTCTCGGGAATTTTTTGAAAAATCATTCACCACCCCGCTAGCGAATATATTCCAGTTAAAGTCTCCACCGTGTATGTACATACATATGTATGTAGATAAAGTCTAATTGAAAACTTGATCTAAATTCACGTTCCTACGCGCATGATTTTCATTTATATTTCGATACCTGCTTAATGGGTTTATTGTACGAAGTAGAAAAAAAAAACTTTTTGTATCGACGTTTATTAAATTATCTGTACCTACTATCTTTCCTTCAATATCGGATAGTCTCAAAAAAAAACATGAACTTTTATAAATAAAACACCCTGTTCATTTTTTGTTTTTCTACATGATGTCTTCTATCTGATTTCAAAAATGTAGGCTTTGTGTGACGTTTAATTCAAAGTCACCAATGGTATGAGTCTAGGGTCCGGAAAAGTAAGCTGTCACTCAGAGCCGGCACTATACAACTCTATGATAAATAATTAAAATATAAACCGTATTTTTTAAGCGCATATTTATTGCCCCTGTATATCCACGCCACTGACCGCGCGTATAATGCGCACTGGACTCCTGTCCAGTACGTCCCATGCGGGAACCCAAGATGCCGTAATACAATTTCTCCGTAAGACAGCGAGCCATTCCGACAATGATAGATGTCCCTTTAGTTTGCCACCTGCCGTAGATGTAAACGGATCGACCACCGCATTGAAAACAATTTTTTGTCACAAGTGACTAACTCGTGGGTTCGTGTACTGTATATACATATTACCTGATATTGTGTCGATTTCTGCAATAATGGCACAGCCGTTACCATTTGTTAATAGACTGAAACATTTGACAACATTGAAACAACAAAGACGGTTGTAAAATCACATATTATATATATTCCTTGCAATCGTCGATATATATTTTGTGATTGCCGAGAGTGTGAAAGACATTTAGATTCGAATATCCATCACAAAATATTACCTACATTGTAAGAAAAGAGGAATTTTAGTTTGATTTGTGCAAAATGTTTTGCGCATGTAGCATATCGTGGAATGTGGTCTTTAGACGTTCTTTTGCCAAATATGTATCCGATTTTCCACTGCCTACTAGTGATACGTTTCGTAAAACATATTTACAGAAGACATATCAACGTGTCGTGATAGATATTAAAGAAGACATAGACTTAAATTTCTGTGGCTGACAGTGGACGAAACATCCGATAAGTATAGTCGCGGTAATAAGGTCGTTAATGTTCTGATACGAATTTTAGGTGTTTCAGATATTTCGCCCCTAATATTGGTAGCTAATAAACGGGTTTTGCAAACAACGGCTAGAAGTATAGAAATAGTAGTAATACACTCGAACCCCTCTTAATTCACATTCGCTTAATTCACATCCTCTCTTATTTCATCACGTTTCCCCCAATTATGTCACGAAACCGTCCCGCTTAAGTCGCCGCCTGTCATCCCATTTTTAAAATATTCGCTGACCTGTAATTTCTCTGCAAAATGACAATGTTTTAATAAATCTTCTTTCCTGAAAATGGAATTATCTCACTACGCAACGGACTCAAGGAAAAACGATTGAATCGACAAAAAAACAATCAAATTGAACTTTGTCACGCACGACTGGGTATACTTACGTTGATTTTTTTGTTCAGTTGGCTCATTTTTCGTTATAACAAGTGCTGTGGTATATCTCTAAATATTTCTTTTTGCAGCTAAAACACGAAAAAGTTGACGTTATGATCGCGACTTAAGCGAGACTAAATTTCGCGACTTAAGCGAGGCTATGGTGCACGGATTTGGCGAATTAAGAGAGGTTCGAGTGTACAGATGTGCATTGTCGTCTGTAGATGTAAAAAATAATAATGTACTGATGTTAGTGACAACAAATAGCTGTTAGTGCTACAAACAACTGCGAAATTCGTGAAAATAATGTACGTGATGTGTCGTCCTCTGTCATGTGAACTATTTTCCATTTTCACCTTTACTTCAGTAGATGGGGAACGATCATTTTTCTTCTACAACCATATGGCCAAATCGCTCACGTTTAACGAGAAGAAATTCAGAAAGACTACTGGTCGCGGCAACGTACGCTCAAGCAATGACATAAGCAATAGGTATGTATGTACATTAGGATGGACCTTATTAAAAAACTCATTAAAAAACACTATCAAGAAATAACCGAAAATTAAAAATAGTACGGTCCTTAATCTCATATTAAAGCAATAAACACAATTAGTATTTTTAAATAGGGTCAAAACTGGTATAAATTAAGACGTTTGTATACTTCCGATTATTGTTTATAACTTTTATAAGTAAGAATTTTTATAGAGAAGTTAAATAAGGAAAATTAGTATAAATAATATCTTCAAAGATAATAAAAATTTGTTTTGTTTATGTATTCTTTTAATGTATCACTTTTAATAATAATAAAAAAAAGTGGCAAAAATAAAGTTTAAAATTATTTCTACTGTTGAAAATTGTGCGCCTTTTTGTTTTTTATAATAAAAATCGTCAAATATAACAAATGTTTGAACTAATATTTAAATATAAAAATTAAATACAATAATAATAAATTGAATACAGTACTTTGCTGTTTTAATGTTTTTCACCAACTGTTTCTTTATAATAATGCAATACTTCCCAGTGATATATATATTTTTTTCGTTTTCTCAGCGGGCCGGGTGAAAATCAGTTCTGGGTACCTAAAAACTTGTGCGGAAACCAAAACTGCCGCGATCGGAACCTTTTTTCCCGTGCCGCAAAGCGCCGGAAGTTTCTTATGGGATTTACATGTTAAAAATCACTGAAAAAAGTTCGATGCGCTCAAAAACTATGAAAATCATCAAATCTGATAGTCGCAAGACTATATTTCTACTTAATACTGAGGTGTATTAAGCATATCATGATTCAAAATTAGAGGTAAAAACCTACAATTTGACGTCCGGTTGAAGTCTGTAGGTGCCTCTGAACCGGAGTTACGATCATTTCAAGTTGTACGCAAAATTCAGGAGCGTATATGGCGGAAGACGATTTTTCTGGTTTTTTCAATCCTGATTCTCAAACGATAGATTCTCCTGCATCGATTTGCATAATTTAACGGTAGTATGAAATACTCCATATCATATGAAAAATTCATCATCTTAATATAATATTACCTTTAACTTGAAGTCATTTTACATTGATTATAAGAGAATTTCGGATTGGAACATATTATAGTGTCCGACGTTCGTTCACGTACTTGTAACGTTAGCATCATACTTTGGAGTTGGGGAGCTGCGTCGTGGTATGATCGGGTAGTACAAATCTCTATGTTACGTGCTTGTTTCTGAACAATCGAGTAGTTTAAGGATTATTCAAGCTTGAGCAAACGAAAGAACGGATTAATGATTTCTCGAAAAAAATACGGTTTTTCTCTTAAAGTTGGTAGCTTCATTCGCTCTGACATTAGCCGCGGAAATTTCTTCGTATTACTACTAACTTCAAGAGAAGTCGAGAGAGAAGAAGTTTCAAAGAGAGGAATTGAAATTGGCGACGGTCGTAAAGTGGTCGTTTGAATAGATTCGTTCGGGAATACGCCTCGGAGCGATCCGAGCAATCTGAGCAGTTCACCCGAACACGCGTTTTTGATCCGAACACTCCGAGGTCTCCGAAGCGCTCCGATCGCGCGCCAAATACAAATAACCTGAAACTAATTTATTCCGTTCTTATTTGTGCAGTTTAACAAGTACTTCGATTGAATTTTGTTGGATTTGGCTTAATTAAGTCAATTCAATTGATTTAATTACTAAATTGTACAAATAATATAGTGTTTGTTTACATTCGTGTGTTTACGTCCGAATCGCTTGGAGCGCTCGAATCAAAAACGCGTGTTCGGGTGAACTTCTCAGATTGCTCGGATCGCTCCGAGGCGTATTCCCGAACGAATCTATTCAAACGACCACTTTCCGACCGTCGCCAATTTCAACACTTCTCTTCGAAACTTCTTCTCTCTCGAATTCTCTTGAAGTTGGTAGTAATACGAAGAAATTTCCGCGGGTAAGAGAAAAACCGTATTTTTTTCGAGAATTCATTCTTCCGTTCTTTCGTTTGCTCAAGCTTGAATAACCCTTAAATTACTCGATTGTTGAGAAACAAGCACATAACCAGAGATTTGTATTACTACCCGATTATACCACGACGCAGCTCCCCAACTCCAAAGTATGATGCTAACGTTACAAGTACGTGTACGAACGTCGGACACTATAGTATGTTCCAACCGAAATTCTCTTATAATCAATGTAAAATGACTTCAAGTTAAAGGTAATATTATATTAAGATGATGAATTATTCGTATGATATGGAGTATTTCATACCACCGTTAAATTATGCAAGTCGATGCAGAAGAATCTATCGTTTGAGAATCAGGATTGAAAAAAACATCGCCTTCCGCCATATACGCTCCTGAATTTTGCGTACAAATTGAAATGATCGTAACTCCGGTTCAGAGGCACCTACAGACTTCAACCGGAGGTCAAATTGTAGGTGTTTACCTCTACTTTTGAATCATGATATGCTTAATACTCCTCAGAGTCAGGTACAATCACCATAATACATTATTTCGCCTTTTTTCAAATTTTTTTAGTTTAATTTGGTGTTTTTTCGCAATTTTTCGCTCATCATTTTTTTTCACTCAACGAATAAACGAAATCTGACGATTCCATCTGATTCAGGAGGAAAAAATACATGGAAATATATTCTTGCGACTATCAGCGTTGATGATTTTCATAGTTTTTGAGCGCATCGAAGATTTTAAGTGATTTTTAACATGTAAATCCCATAAGAAACTTCCGGCGCTTTGCGGCACGGGAAAAAAGGTTCCGATCGCGGCAGTTTTGGTTTCCGCACAAGTTTTTAGGTAGCCAGAATTGATTTTCACCCGGCCCGCTGAGAAAAAACTAAAAAAATATATTAAGGTCCACCCTAATGTACATTAATGCACATTAATGTGCATTAATGCACAGTATTAACACATTTTTACTCCTGTGTTTTTGATACCGGAACTTGACGGATTACGAGTCCGACCCTGTGTTACAGCACACGTTCCGAACCTTAAATATCACTAATTCACCATTGGCGGATCCACCGCTTTTAATAAGTTTTACCATCGGCACCTCCGCCAACTTTTAAACAACCTGAAATGCCCGAAACATAAATGTAAAAAATATTTTATATAAAAGAAAATACTTGTAAAATATTTTTTTAACAAGTGTCAATCAAGAACTCGACAGTTCCAATACATTCATTAGTAAACTCAAGCAAAGCAAGACTACTAGCCTTTCGAAGGTTGCGATACCTGTAGTTTTTATGAAATTATATCACACTATTCAACATATTACATAGCGGCGGTTGTACAGCAGCACCACATATCACGGGACTACTGCAATAAATACGCATTGAGGCGACCCCCATCACAAGCTACCTATGTGTTTCATAGCCGTATGCCAACGTATGAATGTGTAGAGACGTCCAAAAAAAACGTCATCAACTCTGGCTATGAACGAGAGAGATGGAAATAGCGGTCATGTCTAAGCTTTTCGGTTATGTCAAACATTTGACAAGTGACTGTCACAATTTGTAAAATAAACAATGACTGTCATATGATGTGACAGTCTTGACAAGTAAATAAGGTTATAAATTCGATTAAGAATAGAAATACGTCTTTTTTTCTCGGCCAACTTTGATGACGTTTTTTTTGGATGTCTATATTTTTGAACGTATGTATTAGCTACGCCTTAATTTTAAATGTTTCAAAAACTTTTGAATAAAACGTCAACAAACGTACATTTTTTACATCAGAGGAAATAATCATCGCAAAAAAAATAAAAAGTACACGGGATATTATACTAAAAAAAAATTACTTTTTCCTGTTTGTCTTTTTTTCTTTTTTCCTGTTTTGTTTCTAGATAAATTACAATTAAAGGCTGTTGTTCATTTTGACAAGCTTAAAAGATAATTAATTCAACAATTTAAATAACTGAAACATTTATTTAAATTGTTTTTTCCCTTTCGTATAATGTAAATATAAATGAAAACCCTGTACATAAGTTTATCCATATATTAATGTTTTTATGGTTGCCTAACAGCAGTAAAGATATATTATTTATTCATTTATTGGTTGCCTAACACTAACTTAAAGGATTAACAAGATCTATCTCGATCTATATCAACTTATGGTGGGTTCATGTAGAAATTTTTAGTAATAAGAATAAGAATAGTAATAAGCATAAAAGTTAAACCTTCGTTATAATGACCCAGTTCATGCAGCAAATCCTTATTTTTAAAATTATTACTAAAAATTATGTTTACTGCATGAACTGGGTCATTATAAAACGAAGGTTTAACTTTTATGCTTATTACTATTCTTATTCTTATTACTAAAAATTTCTGCATGAACCCACCATTAGTCACTTAGAGTTATTATGACAGTGTCTTAGACGCACTTGAGTTAGAAAATCTCCACGACACGGATTTTCTAGAGAATAACAAGGCTTAGAATTTATAGCGTCATATTTATCAAAATAATTGCAGGTGTATTTAGAAACAAGGATACTAGATATGTACATGTATTTATTTATTTTTAGGAAGGTAGCTTTAGGTTCGTACACGGTGGTACAGATAAACAGTTGTTAAATTTGTCAGACACTGGAGCACCCCATCTTTATTTTACCTCAGAGATGTTTGAAAAACCTTAACGCCCGGTACTTTTACTACTGTATAGCATAATTAAACGTTCAATTAGCGGTTTTGCCATACGAACGTGTATTTCTTGGTCCTGATTAGATTAACCAATGTTTAATTGTGGACGTGCCTTTTACCAAATTGAACTGTACCCAGAAATAGCGATTAAGGCTTGGTTAACTCAGTTATTTACAATTTTACTATAACGATCGTGGATTGCTTTTTTATTTTTATTTTTTGTATTTTTATTAGTACCTAATTGATTTTTTCATTTGTAATAAATTTGTTTACACATAGACCCGGATTTACAAAACTTATTTGGTGATGAGGACGAAGAAATTGTCGATTTTTTTTTAGCAAATATGAGAATTGCAGTACAGTGGCGGCGTGTACGGAATTATATTTTTGGTGGTGATTACAAAGTAGATTTACTAGATTACTATTAATCTACTACTACTACTATACTAATCTATTACTACTACTTACTATTAATTACTAAGTAGAAGACTGTAAAAGCAAAAAAAACTTTAAATGAAATTTGTGAAGAATTAAAAAAATGTGTTCCCCAACAGAAAATCTTGGGAACGGTTTGCAAAATATTTTCTCTTCACTATTATCAAGTGAATATAAAAACTTTTTATTGTTACGCTTGTTGCAAAATTGTCATTTTGCATAAAGATGCAGACAGCTATTGGAATATCCCGAAAACTAATTGCTGGTGCAAAATAACAATCTAAATTACCATAACTTTTACTCAGAAATACTTTGTATTTACTTGTGATTATGAAAAAAAAAATATATATATATCGCAAATGTTTCGCAGTTTAATAAAAATGATATACTTCGCAAATGTTTTGCAAGCAAGTTTATATAAATTTATCTTTAAATATCTGTATAGAAAATTTATTTGACACGTGATTTCCTCTAGTTAGATTTCTAGTGTGAGTAGAGTTTTTAATCTTGTAATTTTCTTCGCCCCAATCAAAAAAATATACACCATAGGAAATTGCACCTTTACATATTAGCGATACATGTGTAGAAGAGAATAAGTTAAAAGAAACCAGTAAGGACAAAGACAGTTAGATGCTACAGTGGTTCACGCTTGTGCACGTATTAAAAACGTATGAGACCTAACAGAATGTGGGGAGCGATATTGCCTACACGCCTATCGCCAAATTTGAGTGGAATAGAACTCAGTACTTTTTCGCAGGTCTAGGGGTGTACATCGACTTATGCCGTATAAAACGAAATTCTTACGTAATTCTGACTTTTACAGTTATCCCACACACTTAAAAGAAGTGTACGAACATAATTGTATTTATTTTCAAATATTTGTATTCCTTAACTAACCGGTCTGCAAGAAAATAAAATTGAAGTTCTATAAAAAATAAAAAAAATAAAAATATAAATCAACCCGGTTATAAGACGAAAAGAAAGGAAAAATGCCTATTGAATAAGTGGTTCAAAAATGTCGCCCTTTTGTGCTTCGCAAAAAACCTAGTCTATGAAATATCACTTAATTATTTGCACTTTTTCCTCCTTAGTGTATACCGTCATCGCTATTGTTATTATAGGAAAAACGTTTATTTAATTACAATATGAATATTTTATTTACGCAGACACGGCTAAAATGATTCCTTATTTCGGTTATTGTACTTTAGAGTCTAGACAATTCAATTCACACGTGCGCATTATAATTTATGGGCGGGGCGTCCCGCCTACATAATTTTATTAGTTCCTTATTGATGTAAACACGAAAGACAGACAATAAAAGAGAAGAAGAGGCAAAGAATAAATCATAAAAGTTTTAAAACGACATATCAGTCTGGCAACTAGTGATATAATATTTCTCTGTCAGTTCCCTTTACTTGAAGAGTTTATTCTTTTCTTATCTATTAACGCTCGGCTTTGAAATATTGGACTTTCCAAACCTGTATATGTAAAACCAGTTTCAAATTCATACAGGCAATGAGTTTTAAATCACATTTTTTATTTAAAATCACCGGGTCAATTGCCAAATAATTGCGGCTATGTTTATGCTAAATGCATAAAGTATAATTTAAACCACCTCACATGTATTAACAGGTTACACAAGTCTGTTAACTGCTGGTTACCTTCTATGATTAAAGAAACCAGTGATTACTTAACCATATCCATATATATAAATAACCAGTTGCAAAATGTACTGGACCTACCGGGTCCAATGCTCCGTTATTATGAATATATGACAGTGGCGGCTCGTCAGGGGAAGCAGAGGAGGCAGTGCCTCCCTGTGAAAATTACGAATAAGTTTGTTTTATATAAACTTACCTACCTATAATACTTACTTCTCATTTTTAAATTCATATATCGGGTAAAAAATTAATTTCTAAAAATAAATATATTAATACATATGTCAAAGTTCCTGCACTATTATTTGCAACATATTAGCCCTCATAAACGACATAGCGCCTAGTCTATCGCCGTGGTGGCAAGCCTCCGATGCCAATGTTTTCACATATGTATTTATAAGGAATAGGGAAGCGCGAAGCTTGTTAATAAATTTGACCCTTAACTCCAGTGGAATTAAAGGTCATTTAAAAAACTGCATAGCGGCGGCAAACACTCCCACCTTCCACCTCACACGTGACAGCGCAGAAAGCGAGTTATTTAATTTCATGAACCTAACAACCTAACCTACAAAATTTAATATATTTTATTGTTCTGTGTTTTGGAAATTTTCGTTGGAAAGAGAGCATTCTTGCCGTTTTTTTTAGTGTTTTGAGTGGTATAGGAGGGTAATAATTATTGAAAGTGAACCATATTACTTACGTAAGTCATTATTTGAACGTTTTATTTAATTAACTGTACAAAATTATAATGGAGGTAACTGGCGAGTGTAGCAGCTTGTTTCATAAAAATAACAATACGAGTTGTCATGACACTCAGATAAATAATCGAACCTTCAATGATACTGATGAGTATCATATAAAGTACTTTAGCCGTCTGCCTTGTGAGGATAAATTGTTTGTTAAAGATTTAAGAGTACCACTGTCAAATCTAAGTGAAACCTTAATTGATCAGGGTAAGCCGGCTCGTAGTTTTGTCAATACGTGGGAAGATAAATGCAAATGGCTAAGTGGTTCTTTAACTTTAAATAAATTATTGTGTTGGCCGTGTGTATTATTTTCAAATCGTGGAGAAGATGCTTGGACAAAGTCTGGATTTGATAAAATCTTAAAACTTTATCTCGTTCAGTTGACACATTCAAAAAGCCAGGAACATATCATAATCATAATCGTAATCAAACATAATCATAACATAGTATAAAACAAAGTCGCTTCCCGCTGTCTGTCCCTAACTACCTATGTATGCTTAGATCTTTAAAACTACGCAACGGATTTTGATGCGGTTTTTTTTAATAGATAGAGTGATTCAAGAGGAAGGTTTATATGTATAATACATGCATAATATAGTACAGAAACACTGATAATTTTAGAGGTTTCTAATGTGATGTCGTAAATAAACACATTTTTGCGCTTACATTGCAAACGCTGGCTGAACCCGACGAGATAGATCAAAATAATGTACTACAATATTGTACACCTTAAAAAAGGTCTACAAAAAAGTCCGCGATGGTATATGTCTATCTCTTGGGAATAACCCACAATAATCATTTTTTATCATTTACTTTTTTACGAGAAATATTGGCTTATTTACGAAGCGATTTTAAGCAATACAGCATTAATCCTTATCCAATTAGGTACCTTAAATACATTGTGCATTTAATATAGACCAAAATGGTCCTTTACAGCATGTAATTTAAATGAATATTTTCGAAGATATTACAGATTTAAAATGCAGGGACATAGCGGTTGCGGAGGTACCGGCCAGGGGGCCGGCGGCGCGTGCCTATAAATAGCGCGTCGAAGACATGCGTTTTTTTTTTAAATGGATAGAGTGATTCAAGAGGAAGGTTTATATGTATAATACATGCATAATATAGTAGAGAAACAATGATACTTTTAGAGGTTTCTAATGTGATGTCGTAAACCGTGCGAAGCCGGGGCGGGTCGCTAGTTATATATAAATTACATCTTTTAGGCAAACACAGTATTGTGAATATGATCAATTCAGCCAGTCAAATCTAAATTGACGCAGTCCTGGCAAAAATCCGTATTTAATTTCACTGCATCTTTTAATTGTAAAATAATTTGACGGCAAGGGCGTAGGGCGTCAAATAAAAACCGAAATACTCGGGGGGAATGCGGTTGCCCTTGGCTGTAGTAACCTTTTTTTTTTTTTGGCTTTTTTGTTTTATTTGCAGCGACCGCTTCGGGCTTTTGGTTGCCGTTGCCTCTACTGACCTTTTTTTTTTTGGCTTTTTTGTTTCATCTGCATTGAGCGCCCCCCTCCCCCCCCCAAAGATAACTACTGGCTACGCCCTTGTTTGACGGAAACTCTACACTTTCCCGATGGTTTTGCTGAACCAATAAAATCTATTAGGTAGGTACTTTATGTTAGACAAATCTACTTAATATATTTTATTGACCAAGTAGAGGTCCTTCTCTTAACTATGCAGGATATTACTAACAATGTTTACCATCACAAAAATTTAGAAAACAAAAATTTTTACAAAACATGTTTGCCTCCCCAAAAAAAAAGTCACGAGCCGTCACTGATATACATATGACAATTTCAAATTCCAGCAACCGCCACTTCTGTTCTATCCAAATTAAGCAAATGTTTTTCGTTTAAAATTCTTTGTAACCAAGTTTGTTTTATACAAATTAATTATAGGTATAATTTTCTTAAACGTTAGCGTAAATAATGCACCACCGTTTAGCGATGTGATTTACGACGACGATACGCGAACGATAGCGGTGAACGTTGAATCATACGCTGAGCAACACGTGCGCAGGGTGATGTAACGTCCCGTGCTTTTTGCCAAAAAACTCCGCATCGTCACCGGGGAAAAATGTGGCACCGACTGCCTCGTAAAAATAGACGAATTAGAAGTCGCGTACTTACAATTATCTCCGGCGCCATGATCACCATATGAAAACCGAAAAATTCCCGAAAGTCCGCTTTTCGAACACGCACAAGAACCACTATTATGGGCCACGCGCGTCAGCTTTTCGTGCCCCGAGATAACCGGCCAGAAAAAAAGCACTATCTCGTTATTTATGTGGTGTTAAGGGTCGCCAAGGCGGTTCATCTGATACTGATTAGCGGCGCGTTATCTGACAGACGTATTAAAAGTTCGGGACTGTCGAAGTCGAACTCACGGTATAGGAAAAAAAACGCGCACGACTGGAGGAGCTTAAAATAACGCGTTGCGCGCCATTGGCGTTTCGCACATACGTACAGGGTGCTTCACGGTGTTGTAAATTTGTATATGGGGGGTTTTCGGTTTATCTAAGATAATGGCCACTTTCTGGCACTTCCGGGTATACCCGGAAGTGGACACTAACATCGTTATTCTAAATGGCATGCTATATTTTTTGTCATATTTGATTTCTAGTCGTGAATTTAAAGTCATTTTAATAACTTATTTCTTTCTCTACAGGGTGGTCAAAATACAAGATCAAACTTGACCAAACCCTTCCTTGATTAAGTCCCTTATTTTAAAGACAGTGTACTATATTTTATAATTCCTTTCTCTTCCTTTTTTTATTATCTTTCAAGCCATACTAATATATATACGTAAGACGTACGGTTTTCGAGTTATTTCAAATTATTTATCAAAGGGATTAGAGGGTTAGATTTAATCAGTGGCGGTTGGTGATATTTCAGTTACCATATCTTGAAAACGAGGCATGGGACCCACTTCACTTTTTAGGTGATGACTATACAACTCATACAGAAAGGATTTATAGTGAAAAAAATCGTCAGCAAAGTTTGCGAAAACATTTTCAAAAACACTGGAGCACACCTTGGGTTCTCAGTAACGCTCTGTGGAATATTTGCAGTATATTTTTTTTCATAATCTAGAAACAAATATAAGGAGACGTTTTTCGATTTGTTACAAAATATTTTTGTTTCAAAAAGTTATGGCCATTTTAATTTTAATTTTATAGGAACATTTTGTTTCCCAAAATTAAAATGGCCATAACTTGCTTCAAAAAGTTATGGCCATTTTAATTTTAATTTTAGAGGAACATTTTGTTTCCCAAAATTAAAATGGCCATAACTTTTTTGAAAAAAAAAATTTTTTGTAACAAATCGAAAAACGTCTCCTTATATTTGTTTCTAGATTATGAAAAAAACATACTGCAAATATTCCACAGAGTTACTGAGAACCCAGGGAGTGCTCCAGTGTTTTTGAAATTTTTTTCGCAAACTTTGCTGACGGTTTTTTCACTATAAATCCTTTCTGTATGAGGTGTATAGTCATCACCTAAAAAGTGAAGTGGGTCCCATGCGTCGTTTTCAAGATATGGCTAACTGAAATATCACCAACCGCCACTGGATTTAATCAACTCTATCCCAGTTAAGTAAACCATTTTAAATAAAACTTTAAATTACTTAATTAACGAGAAATTAAAAAACAACTTTAAATATTAAGTTTATAACCTTATTGAATTGTCAAGGCCGTCACATTATGTGACAGCCATTATTTATTTTACAATTGTGACAGTCACTTGTCAGACGTTTGCCAACAACAATGCTTCGTTTTGAGCTTCGACATAATCGCTATTTTCATCTCTCTTGTTCATAGCCAGATTTTATGACTTTTTTTGAATGGCTCATTTGTTGTCCATGGCACACTGTACCCGCTGTAACTCTCTTGAGAACTAATAAATACCTTGAGATAACTCAATACCATACAATTTATGTATAGGGAGTACAAGACTGGTATTTATAGAAAAAGGATGAAAGAGGGAAGCGAATGATATAAAATATAGTATGTTCTATTAATCGACTTAAAAAAAGGATAAAGTTGTTAAACATTGATCATCTAATCACTTCGTTATATAATTTGAAATAACTGGAAAACATTACAATTTGGGTATAGGGTATGATGTATGTATTGAAAGAGGGTAAAGAAAGGAACGGAAAGGAATCATAAAATGTAGTACGTTCTGATGTCCCGGAAGTTAGAACCGCAAACTTAAAATTTCAAAAAAATGAAAGTTGTGCTAAATTGTGCTAGGTTTGTGCTCATTTGTGCTGCAAACGATTTTTTGAAAAAATCCAAAATTACGGGCACAATTAATGAAAACGTTTTTTTTTTGTAGAACCGCAAGTTATTCTTAACTTAAAATCAAAGGTTGTGCTAAGTAGATTAAAGTACACTGAATTTTGTGCAGCAAAGAAAAATTCCGAAAACTTGCAAGAGGGAGAAATGATTGCATTTCTTGGGCACAACGCAGCACAAGTTTTTTTTTTTCAATATTTGGTAATTTTTTAGACTTGCAGGTTTTTTTTGAGTTTCAGGTTTTGAGTTTTCATTTGAGATCTATTGGTCGTATGGAATTTTTCAAGAGGAAGAAGTGATTGCATTTCTCGAGCACAATTCAGTACAAGTTTTGCTTTTTCAAAATTTAACAATTTGGAGATTTTCGAATTTTGATTTTGAGTTTTCATTTGAGAACTGTTGGTTTTACGAAATTTTGCAAGAGAGATAATAGTTTGCATTTTTCGAGCACAACTCAGCACAAGTTTTGGTTTTTCAATATTTGATAATTTTTTAGACTTGCAGGTTTTTTTGAGTTTCAGGTTTTGAGTTTTCATTTGAGATCTATTGGTCGTATGGAATTTTCCAAGAGGAAGAAGTGATTGCATTTCTCGAGCACAATTCAGCACAAGTTTTGCTTTTTCAAAATTTAACAATTTTGAGATTTTTGTGTTTGGTTTTTGAGTTTTTACATGAAAACTGTTGGTCGCACATAATTTCTTACAATGGAAAAGTGATTGCATTTCCCGAGCACAATTCAGCACAAGTTGTAATTTTCCGAGATAAAGTTTTGTGTTGTTTTTGGTTTTTTTTTTTTTTTTGGAAAATGGTTGTTTTCGGAATTTTTCTTTGCTGCACAAAATTCAGTGTACTTTAATCTACTTAGCACAACCTTTGATTTTAAGTTAAGAATAACTTGCGGTTCTACAAAAAAAAAAACGTTTTCATTAATTGTGCCCGTAATTTTGGATTTTTCAAAAAATCGTTTGCAGCACAAATGAGCACAAACCTAGCACAATTTAGCACAACTTTCATTTTTCTGAAATTTTAAGTTTGCTGTTCTAACTTCCGGGACATTACGTTCTGTTTAAAATAAGCGACTTAATAAATGACAAAAGTTCTTCAGGTTCAAAGTTTGACCCTCAATTTTGAACACCCTGTAGATTTTTTCGTATATCTAGAATTCTTGACAGTAAGTTCAACCTTTAATACATACATCGTAAAATAATTAACCATGAAATTGTACCATTGCCAAAGTTATTTATTTTGTTTTTTTTTCTATTTTTGTTTTTACTAAACGATTTTTAAACTATTATTATATGTTTAGAATTTTTTTCTTAACATAATTCACCTCAAAGTTCATTTTAGAGATATACAGTGGTTATTAAAGTTCCATTAAACATATTAATAGAAACCAAATCTAACATAAAAAAGATAGCAAGCCTTTTAAAATAACGAGGTTAGTATTCACTTCCGGTATACCTGGAAGTGCCAGAAAGGCGCCGTTTTTTTTAGATGTGTAGATTTTTCTGAAAACCCCCAGATCTAAATTTTGAGCTTCATATAATGTACCTGTATGGTTCTCCCAAAACGTTTAATAGGTTCACACGGTGAAGCACCCTGTATGTACATAATTCGCATTTTTGTGGCATATGCGATACGTATATATTCGTGAAATGCATTATAAATTGCATTAAGCAACGGATAAGTCCGATAAAAACATGCCGAAACGGGATGACCTTGAGAAATAAACGACGATGTAGAAAGATATGACGGTACACCGTGTATTATGTATTGTTCATCAGGTAAATCCCCGAATTTATGGTTGGAGATTACATTATCGATGCAATTTTCCGTATTATATTTCAAGTAAATAAGATAAAAGCTGTGTTTTCTTTTTATTTTAAGAGTCATCCCTAATGTCGCAGACACTGCAGCCTATTGGTATATAGTACCCAACTCCTATGTTACTCCACCTACTCCTGTACCTTGGAGTCCTTGGTGTCTTTCAAAACATACAGGTCCACAGGAGAGGTGCTGTATGTCTACAGGAGCACTTTTGTATCCCCAAAGATTTCTTGTCACCTGCGTTCTAATTAACGCCTTATTGTCTGATGGAATATGGAGAACGGTCTCGATCTCATTACCACACAACCTGCAGCTGAGAGCTCCGTTGTGTATCCCCATTTTGTTTAGGCGACCTTTTTTGTTTAGGCGAACTGGGACATGTCCCTTTGGGTACCCTGTAACTGTTCTTATCTAGTTCATACTAGTTTTAGGAGGTTTCCAGCTCTTTTAGCTCATATATTTTTTATAAGGGCCTTGTTTTGGTGTATTACTCTAATATTAAATTTCTTGTGTTGGATTTGTACCCATTTTTTTATGTGTCTTCGGATCGTGGTTTTTGTTATTTGGGTGCTTCCTAGAATACCAGTCTAGATGTTACCTTGTAACTGCTCAGAGCTCCAAGGGTTACCTAGCTATCGGTTATTATGTGTATCCTATTTGTGCAAGTTCTGTGGTTGTTTATTCTTGCGCGCGTTGGATAGCTATACATCGGCTTGATAGACCGAGATATGTTTTTCAAGTGAGATAGAGCATCTTGTATTCCTTGTCTCACTGATTATACGTGCCCTTATCCCTTCTTCAGTTTTTGACCCCTCCGTAAACCAATTTTCACCTCGAGGAAGAGAACAGTCGTTCCTTTGAGGTATCATTAACCTCATAGTTGGAACTGAGAGCAGTTTTGATTTTCAGGACATTCTTATGCACGGTTTGGCACATGTGAGGCTTTACGGGAGCAGCATATGCTCAGAAACGCATTGTTATAAAATATAATATACACTGTATTAACCTGTTTAAGGCGTTTATTTTCTGATATCGCATTATATTTCTTCATGAAGACCACGCAGTTGGATCTTGGATCATAGACTATTATGTCATGTTAATAAAGTGGTTTTGGAATTTTTTTGTTTAAAATTGTTTAAAGTTTTCGTAAGATTGTGATTCCCCATATGTCACAATTTGATCTAACGGTAATTCGATCTCTCGAATCGTATGAATAATGCGCATCGCCGTATATAAAAAATCCGGTGCTCGGCGTTGACAGCTGTCGTCCGTCATTTTTCTCGTGAGTCAGTTTGTCTTTTATCAGCTAATTAGATGTAGCAAAATGTTTACACCAGTGTCTGTATCCTTATCGGGACCCGCGTTCTCCTTTCTGCTCTATGAGAACAGTAAATGTCGCTTCCAGCAGGTAAAACAGCCCCGTTTTCCCAAGCGCGCCCCCGTTTAACCTCAATTCTTTTCAGGAGGGATTCCTCTTGGGGGAGATTGTACGCAAGGAGACCAAGACGATAACGGACAACGACCAGCAGCAGGTAAACATATCCAGGACGGTGAAGGTGAACTCAATGATGCCATGCCCCCAGCCCCACTTCTTCTACAACGGCGTCGGGAAGATCGACAAGGATAAGATTAGGGAGTTCCTCGGCGGTCAGTTCCACAAAGTCGTCGCCTGGTACAAGTATCAGCGCATTACCAGCTTCAAATTCACCCTGCGCGATAAGTTGGTGCACAAACAGCTCACTGAACTCTTCGAGGTCTCTCCTGAATTGTTTACGTGTTGCCTGCTCATCAACGAGGTGTCCGACAACGGCTCCACCCACTTATACTCGCAAGCGTTCATGCGATACCACAACGGCGTTTACGACAGACTGTCGGTACACATCCCTAACCTGAGCGAGCCTAACAACACTTACAAGAGTTCTGAGCCTGCCTCGGACACGTTCAACAAGATCCTAAACGATCTGAAGATCGAGAAGAAGAGCACCCAGGGCCTGGTAGTGATAAATAAAATACAGAAACGCCCTGCAGAAACATATAGACACTGTCATAGAAGATCTCTCCGAAGCGGAGAAGTACCTGCACGAACTGGAAGAGGACGTCAGACAGCTGGAGATTATGGAGAAGCTGAAGAAGTTAAACGACGTAGACGTGGAGGAGCCAGAGGAGACCAGCAGGATAAGCGAAAATAACGTGGAGTCCGAGCAGAGTTCTCCAGAGGAGCACAAGAAGACCACGCGGTCTAGTAACCCGATAGACAGCAGTACCTCCCAGGACTCCCAGGATACTTCTCCGGATGTTCAGAAGAAAGCGACAAGGGGGCGCGGGTCCAGGGGAAGGGGGAAGAGAAGGGGTGGAGCGGCAGCCGCAGAGGTTAAAGAATTGTCCGTGGACATACCAAGACTGAGAAGAAAGGATTAAATTGTGTATCTTGAGATATTAGAATTCATCATTTAGACAATAGATCTATGAAAAAAATGCCAAAAAGGTAACAAAAACGGCCTTTTTTTTATAGATTGGTTTTTGAAATCTAGTTACATTTTAGTAGTGCAGAACTTGTTAATCACAAAATGTCTTTTTAACCTTATAAGATATTCCTGTGATATTCAGATAGATTTCGAATCTATTTTGGTATTTGTAAAGTTTCAGGTAACGACTTACCACTATAGTCTCCTAGTGTCAGTTTCTGTAAATAATCCACTTATTAACATGTACAAATATCTCGGCATCATTTTCTAAAACTCCAAATTTTTATGATGTAGCCACTCCAAGAGTTTGTAAAAATTAGCTGGGATAAAAAATGTAAGGTGTCGCTTATCAAATAATTTCTAAGATTATTTAAAATTACTCTTAGCCCATTAAACGATTTTTTATGTTTTTTTTTCCTGTAAGCTGTCAAGAACTACATTATTTATTTTTGCTATATTTCGATTATATTTGTTGAGTTAATTTTATGTTTGATTATTGTGGTATAGGTTTGTAAATTTTTTAAATGTTTGTATTAAAGTTACCATATATAAATAAAATGTTCATTAGAAAGAATTCTAATCTATAATTCTTTGAATACCTATTTATTTCCTAAACATAAATCATTTAAGGTGAACAATACTTTTTTAACACAATATATCACAGGACAAAACACGGGGTCATAACACTTGACGTGATACACTGGATTTTCAATAAATAAATTATAATAGGTCAATTGCATGTGACGGGTGTCCTTTGAGCTCCCATATCGTAGCAGATAAACGTCTCGTTTGTTCGAGAACGCACGATGCTGTCACTAATCCTAAGTGTATACAAAACAATTCGTAACACCTTATCTTTGACGGCGTCATTTTGGGAAAACACAACTCTTTCAGTTTCCTAAAATATCAATTATAAAGTAAAAATGTTACAAATTGGTTCATATCTATGACGTACTGATAGAAGTCTTCGCACAGTATTCCAGGTAATGGAAGATTGTTGCTCGGGAAGACAGCAGGTTTCAAGGGGCCCCGCTGTTATCCTCGAACCAAAGAAAGTAGGCGTAGTTAAATGTGGTGTCCTTCCACATCAGAGACAGAGTACCCTCTTGGAGATGAACTCTTCCAAAGTCAACCATGAACCATGTCTGTAAGTATAAATCCCACTTCTGATTTTGTTTTGTCTTGTCAAAGGTTTTGCCCAAAATTCGTGGAATATAAAACAGCGATAGTTTGTTAATATGTATACTAAACCTTTTTTTTGGTGAATAACCCTTCTTCAGTGGTAAGGTCCAGGGAAGGGACTGTCACCCTGTGAGTAGTTCTGTCTATGTACAGAAAGTGTACCAATCCTGGAAATTCCTCCAAATACTTGTTGATGGTTAGGGAATCTCTAGTACACAGTAATTAAGGACAAAGACAAATGCGACAAACATTATAAAGCAAAATATATAAGAAATTATTTGTAATTTTTTTAACTAAGTAGAACTATAATGTGACTGCTTTTGAAAGAAATCTCAACTCTTTTCTTAGACTATAGGGTAACTAATTGTAAATACCGGGTGGGCCAAAAGTCCGGCAACGGCAAAATATCTTTTCAGGAGTGCATTTTTTAAGAAAATGTTCCAAATAAAAGTTGTTAAGTTTAAATCATTCTATTCCATGGAATAATTTTTATGTGGTCATGGTGTAACTTAATTTTTTTTAAATGGGAACCCATATTTTTTATTGCAATTTCTTTTTTTTACGGAAAAAAATATGAAACTTTTGTCTGAAACATTTTTTCTAAAATGTCAATTGTTATGGAAAATTCCAAGTTAAATCATATTAGTTATAGAAAATAGAAGTCAAGTTCAATAAGGATAAGGACCCGAAGGCTCGTCATTTCCCCCGTATTTTCTGATTCCAAACTCCTGATTCCTCCTATTGACTTGAACTTCTCTCTAACCGTTTGGTGTTACATTATTTAATTAAATGTTCGAATTGATGCCTGACAATGACCCAACCTAACATAAAAAATTCCCATAAAAATTGACATTTTAGAAAAAATGTTTCAGACAAAAGTTTCATATTTTTTTTCAATTTTCAAGTATTTGTGTAAAAGGATATGATCCTAGAGAAAAATTTTTAATGCTTTTGGCCTTCAAGAATTCGTCAAATGCGTCCAACTTCCCTCTAACAATTTTGGCAGCTTCCTCGGCGTATTTAGAGCTAGTCTGCAGAATAGATCCGTCCACAGATGTCAGACTGAGCAATTCCTTTAGATTTTCCAAATAACCCAGGACCAAAGTTTCGGCTCTGAGCAGCGCCTCATCGGAGTTATTTTTCAAGTATTCCTGGTACTTCTTCCTTATAACTTCCCACTTTTTCATCAGTTGCTTGTGAGAATTATCGATACTCGCGTTCTTATTCTTCTTCAGGCTGTCGTTCAGTCTTCTCGTCGCCAAATCTAGATTTTCTAGGGCGGGCTGCAAGGTCTCCTTATCTCGCTGTATTTGTACCAGCTGCATGGTGTGTAGATGGCAAAAATTCTCGTATAAACTGGCCGCCACGGCTGGGTTCCCTATCTCCAGCAAGTATAGTAAGTTAAGACCCTCCGATATTGGTACTATGTGAATCACATAAGGCAGACATTTCGGATACCGATCGGGACCTGCCAGGAGAATCTGGTAACTGTGTATTTTAGTATTTTCGCTGGAGTTCGTACTATGGCACAGAATCATACAGAAGAGTATATCTGCAGAGAAGAGGTTTTTGGCATTTTGACTGGAAAAGTTATAAATGAATGTATGTGACTCTTTTCATAGAATGATCAATATTCTTATGTTGATCCTTTTGTTTGCCTAATATACAAGGTGTATTATAAAGTCAGCGAGGAAAAATGGAAGGAAGTAAAACCTTACTGAAGGATAAAATAAGACAGATGTAAGTGCCACACCTATCAGGCATGTCTCCCTCAGCGTATGGATCAGTGATTATGTAGTGGGGGCGATTCGCATTTGTTGTCGATTTTGTACCCTTCCTATGTCAGTGAGAATTGAGTCCTTGCATCACCAAAACCGAGGACAAGTGTGGGGATTTCGCACTGATTTGTGTAACGTAACAGTAACATCTGCGTGTATCTCACTTAATGAATGTCTCTTCACATTTTGAATGCACAATTAATTTCATATCTGGTATATTGGGCAAATAAAACGATCGATTTTAACTGGATTCAAAGAACATATAACTCATTTAAATTTAGTTAAAACAGGGTAATCCAGACAACGATCTCGTAGACAATAGCGTCTTAAAACTAATAAGAAATGTAACAGATAACATATGTGTTCCAAATTTACATTCTAACACAAAATTAAATAAATACCTAGATTTAACAATGATTTTAATCATCTCCTAATGATGACAACGAGATTGCCAAAACGCACATGACAAGTGCAGTGTAGTGTTTTAGTATAATGGAAAACAAATTGTTTTTTTACAACATATTTGACAAGATCAATAAGTTTTTACCTTGAGTACAGCGCTAAAAACCTGTTTTGCACCAGTATTAGTGCGTGTATCTTGTTACAATCGACCTGCGAAGCCAGTTTGTCCGTCGAGTCTTTCAGTGCCTTTATCGTAGCCGAACTGAGATCAGGGTTAACTACCAGCTGTTCTACAGCTTCTATAAAGACAGCTTGGTCGTTGCCATTTAAATACGTCCAACTGTCTATAAGTTTGTCAGCTAAGTTTGACTTCTCTTCGTTTGCCTTTAACCTAGGAATAAAACGCACAATGAAATGGAAATTATTAACCGTACGCATAAAAGTTACGTACTGGTAAACATCGGGACCACACAAATACCTCACAATTGTCACACATATGCTTATGAATTTTTTCATGAAAGTGTCGTTTTCAGTTACCGATGGCCACAAATAGATATCCCATGTACTGTAAAAGAATCGATCAGTAACATAATTATTTAAATGAACTTATTTTGCACATACCTCATTGAAAAATATTGTTAAATCGTCCTCACACTGTATAAACGAATAAGAATTCCCAAACTGGCAATTCATAATGCGATGTGAAGTGATTATCGGTGAGAAAATTTGTACGATAATGTCGCATTCTATCTTGCATTCCGTTGGACTCTGGAATTTGTCAGAAGTTAGTTAATTTAATTGTGAATTTTAGAACAGTCATTACCTCGGTGAGAAGCCCCTGAGTTACGGCAAAATCGTTAATATGTTTTGAGAATTTTTCATTATACTTTGTATAAACGATGTCGTTTAAGTGATCGAAAATTAACAGGCAGTTCATCGTGGGTTGTTTTGTATATAGGTTTCTTATCAGTGCTGTATTTTTTGTTATTAAAGTTCGTTTACAAAAGAGGCATTTCCATTTTTTGTTTTGCCAGTGTTTTGATTTTTGATACTTCACAAGTGTAAATATGTAATGATTGCAGTAACGCCAACATTACAAAAATAGTTAATTTTTCCCAAAAAAAAAACATAAATCGTTAGTTTTGTCTTGTTATGTACTGTAGAATATATGTAGATTTTAAAAAATTATCAGTTAAGTATATTAGTTGTGTTTCGTGTTTTTGCAATTTATCACTTTCAATAGTTTAGAATTCGAGTATGTATGTAAACAGTAATGTTGGCAATGGTGAGGTTGTTGACATTTTGTGTTTGACAGTAGACGCCGATTTGTCAGCCGTTTTTGTACCTTTGTTCTTGAAAATTGTTCGTGTGTCACTTTCAAACCGACTTTGTTCGTTGCGCTCCCGTAAAATGTATTTCTAATTACCAACGGTGTTAATATTGCTCCGGGTATTCGCCTAATCTCTCTGGAAGATGTCCATGTCGGGAAGCATCGGCAGCCCAAGCAAGGACTCCGGCAGCAACAGCCTAGTAGGAAGCGACAGCAACTTACCGAGAGACTTCAGCAGGTTGTCCCTCTTTTCCGCTGGCTCGACAACCTCCTCACAAGACGAGCATTTCAGGTGCGAGGGACACGCGGAACACAGCCTGTCTTGCATGAAAAATTACCTGCAGGCTGGGAAATTGTGCGACGTTACTCTCATCGCGGGCGGCAATGGCAAGCGAGTGCAGGCCCACAGGTAAACAAAACACAATCATGAATCACACTGTCGAAATACTATGTTCAATTGTCTTACATTATTGTAACTGTTTTCAAGGTTGGTCTTGTCCGCCGCCAGCGAGTATTTCTCGGCCATGTTCACAGGTGGGCTGAGCAATAATGAGGAGACGGAAATAACGCTGGGCGGCGTAAACGGAGAAGTGCTTCAGGCGGTTGTTAATTATTGCTATACCGGCTGTATCGAGATAAGGGAGGACAATGTGGAGACTTTACTCTCCACCGCCTGCCTCATGTTGCTGCATGAAGTCGTAGAGGCATGCTCCAGGTAATACTGGTGTCTGTTAGGCTTCGGTGTAGATTTTGCGTATATTTTTTTCAAGGTTTCTAGCGCACCAGTTACATCCGAGCAACTGCCTGGGTATCGCTGTGTTTGCCGAACACCAGGCATGCACTAGCTTGTTGCAGGAGGCAAACGCTTATACCAGTCAACACTTTATGCAGGTAAGTAAATCTGTGGTGGTGCGTATATATTTTTCTCAATGCTGCGGCGATAGGTGATCCGAAACCAAGAATTTCTCCAACTGAACGTTGACCAGATGGCCAACTTGCTCAGCAGCGATGATCTCAACGTGTCCTGCGAAGAACACATCTTTCAGGCTTTAATGAGCTGGATCCAGCACGACTCAGCCTCACGTCGTCAACACATTGGGCATCTGTTGGGTCTGGTGAAGCTGCCTCTGTTGCCACCTGCGTTTTTGACTGATAACGTGGAACCCGTCATCGAGGGTAATAAAATGACAAAGTGCAATAGCTTGACAATAAACTTTAACTTCCCGCTAGGCGATTCCACGTGTCAGAAACTCATCATGGAAGCCATGAAGTGGCACCTGCTTCCCGAGAGGCGTCTCCAGATGGCGTGCGCCAGAACACGGCCCAGAAAGGCGACCCTGGGTCGACTCCTCGTGGTTGGCGGGATGGACAAGAACAAGGGGGCCACCACCATCGAGGACTACGACCCGCGTTGCGACGTGTGGACTGTGGCGCATCACATGAGTGGCAGACGATTGCAGTTTGGCATAGCTTTAATGGGGGACAAGTAAGTGTTGATTTTACATTGGTGATTGTGTCCTAATGCGTACAAATTTTAGGTTATTGGTTGTCGGAGGTAGGGACGGACTAAAAACGCTCAACACGATGGAATGTCTGGATATGGAAACGGGTTCCTGGACCCAACTGGGGCCAATGAACACCCACAGGCACGGCCTAGGGGTGGCGGTGCTAGGTGGGACTCTGTATGCCGTAGGGGTCACGACGGTTGGAGTTATCTCAACACTGTCGAGAGGTATGACGCAAATTTGCAAACTAGTCTGCACATAGATGATTCGTATATTTATTTCAAACTAGATTGTACTGAACATACATATTATAAAGGCATGTACATTTTGTTACATCACAGGATCCTCCACTTAAAAAAATATCGTATTATAACAAGAACATTCTCAAAGTATGACATGGAATCGGTCCTGCGGAAGAGATAACCATGCCTCGTCAGTAAAAAAATTTTTCTTACTGACGAGGACGAGGAGACTATTATTATGCGAATTATTGTTACATTTCAAGATTGTATTGCAGGTTCTGTAGGATACATTTA
The DNA here is from genome assembly GCA_029963805.1 of Aromia moschata. NCBI lineage: Eukaryota > Metazoa > Arthropoda > Insecta > Coleoptera > Cerambycidae > Aromia > Aromia moschata. The sequence goes on from JAPWTK010000659.1 coordinate 53,383, forward strand.
CTTGCTGGCTTAAACGCCGAATATTGGTTTGGGGGGTGTTCCTTAACAATTTGCCTCAATTCTTCAGATTTCTGTGGCGATTTTTGGTCTACTGTTTTTTTCATGATTACCATACTTAATTTTCTTAATAATAAAGACTTCAGAATATGACAGTTCTATGAGTATTAATTCAAGACATGCGGGATCAATTCCACGAAATACTTTGAGGGGCGTAAGATGAAATGCTTTTGAGGACGTGAGGACTCCTGTGACCATAGACGCGTTGTTGTTGTCTAGATGGGACCCGGTGGCCCGCAACTGGCAGTACGTGGCGCCGATGCAGAATCAGCGGTGTTCCGCTGGCACCGCGGTGCTGGGAGGCAAACTCTATGCTGTCGGCGGCAGAGACGGACTCTCGTGCCTCCGCAGCGTGGAGTGCTACGACCCGCACACCAATAAGTGGACGATGGTGGCCCCCCTGGCGAGGAAAAGGGGCGGGGTCGGGGTGGCTGTGGCCAACGGCTTCCTGTACGCCATGGGCGGACAAAGACGCTCCTGCCAACAATCCTGCCGCTTCTAGGTTCGACTGTGTGGAGAGATACGACCCGAGTAAGTAATGCAACTACTTACTATAATAGTAATTTCTTCCCCAAATGTCAGAAAAACAAAATGATGGAAAATAATTGTTTTTGGAGATCTCTTTATCTGCGATTTTTAGGCATCGTCGTGGACCAGCGTGGCGTCGCTCTCCAGCAAGAGGGACGCTGTGCCGCCTGCCTGTTCGGCGATAAGCTCTTCGCCATAGGCGGGTACGACGGCAGTCACTACTTGCGCACGGTGGAACAGTACGACCCGAACACCAACGAGTGGGGTACTCTAACTCCACTATTGACGGGAAGGGCGGGTGCCTGCGTCATCGCGGTGAGCAACAACGTTCAGTTGAATGAATAACATTTAGCGTGAGATGTCTGCAGAGGTAGTAACGTTCTTTGCGATATATTTTCAGTGCTCTCTTTATGCTGCCACTTCTATCCTTTTTCCGACCCCACTAATCCTTTTCTGTTTCGTTTCTTGCTTTGACTAGTTTTCCCTAAAAGACTGAATGGGTAGCATTTATTTTCTTGTTTTATGTCTCTAAGACTGACGGTTTGGGCAAAGATCAAATCAAATCCTTTTCAACTTAGGAGTGTACTGGTTTATATCTTATACTGCTTGGATACGTTTTTACTTCAAAATTTTTAACCTCTTTTTTAGGAAGCCATTCCAGTTTTTATACTAGGTATTTTTAATGTTTATTTTTTCCCTGTAAGTTTCTCGGATGAAATTCGTATTTAGAAAAAAAATGGTCTCGATTTACCCTGTGATATTATTGTATTCATTATTTATTAGTTTGGGAGAACTTACAGGGAAAAGAACTGTGTACTCTTTAAGGAAAAAAATGTGATAACTTTAGCAACAGGGCTCTTTATTGTCGGTAAAAAAGTGTAATTTTTGAAGAATAAACTTTTCATAAAATGGTTTATTATTTTAATTTTAAATTACCCCCATAATGCCTAACTTCATGTAGGAACGGTGTAAGCGTGGCATTAAAGTCACAGACTTGGTAAGTCTACAATTAAAATGAGCAGCATTTTCCATTTTAATGCTTTTACAGTGCGAAGTAATGTTTGAATCTTGGACGAATTTTTTATTGAAGTTTAATAGGTTAAATTACCATAATTCGAATGAAATCCATAATCAATTAAATCTCGGAAGAACAGGTATGTGTGATCTATGTGATATCAACGACTATGTAAAAATTGTTAAAACCGCGTTCATTTTGAGTGAATCATATTCTATATTATTTTTCCGTGTTCTAAATATTTGTTTTTACAACATTGGCACTACGAGTTAAACATATGTTTTATGACCGCCTAACTTCGCGTTATTGCATTTGATTATAACTTTGACATTCCGAGGGTTTATAAATTTTCCTCATTTCAAGTGAAAAAAATGATTAAATCGCCCTGATCCACGATGAACGCCGAGATAGAAGATAATATTCGGAAGAATGTGACGTGGGCGCAACTCCCTGCGCACGTGAAGCAGGTAAATGCGTCTCTCGGCACCCTTATGTTTATCTTTTGTGTAAACAATTTAATCCCAGCAATGTTTACTCGTAGATTTTGAGCAATTCCTCGAAGGAGTACGACAGATACATCGTAAACTTCAGCATTAAGAATCAGCTGAGATACCGCGGAAATCTAGGTAGGTTCTATGGTGTTATATGTAAGATGGTGGAAGTAAATGTAAATGTCGCTTGTATTTTTAGTCCGGCATGTATTTAGAGACGAGAAGCGGTACTACGAGAGGGTCGTGGCCTACAGCAGGGAACGACTCATGCTGTTCCCCTACCACCTAGCCGACATGGTGGTGAAGGGTCTGCGGATGACGCCGTTCAATTACTACATTTCCGTTGTCGAGAGGCTGATGCAGGCCGAGAAGAGTTACGATACATTGCCGAATTTTACAGCTGCTGACTGTAAGTATCACGGACATTGACAATTTTTTTAAACTATAAAATTTTTCATTTTTGTAGGCTTACGATTGCTTGGAATTGGCCGTAATCGAATATATAGAGTTAATGAATAAGTCTCGTTCAAATAGGGGTAGGCTATTTGGTAGGAAAAACGTCAGAGTGTTACTTCCGCGGATTCCGGGCGACGTCCATATGGAGCCTTGGTGGAGAGTGGAGGTTGGCCTTGTACTTGAGGAGGACATAAAGGTAAAAACACTTTTTAGCTTACTCAGCCCTGAAATGATTTTTTTTAGATGGTAAACGAGGAAGAACTGGCTGTTATCGATAAATTGATTGACTTAGGTTCCCACAATGCCGGCGATTTGAACTATTTCATTGTACTTAGCCTATACAAGTAAGTCGATTTTATTATCAGCACCTACCTCTTTAAAACGTGTATTTCTAGAAAGGGGCTCATATACTTAGACGTACCCATCACTGCCGTCGACAGGGTTCAGGTGCCCCCGTTGCAGGGTTTCGTGATGAACAGAATATTAGGAGATTACTTTGAGACGCTTCTGTACAAGATATTCGTGTCTATCGACGAGCACACTACTGTAGGAGAGGTATACTCGAATACTGCAATTGGCTCGTAATATTTTTATCTTTTTTTTTTAGCTTGCTAACGTCTTACAAGTAGACACGGAGCTGGTCAAGCAGGCTGTTTCTCTATACTGCAGGCTAAAGTTTGCTAGGAAGTTGGACGCCAACATCGAGTATGAGAAACTCAAGTGGCACCCGTCATGGAGCAATCTGCCTCAGCAAGAATCTAGGTGAGCATTTTCTATAAAAAAAAACTAATTATAAATCAGATTATTTGTGCAAAATTTAGCACTGATTTGCAAAAAAAAGAGCTTGTGAAAGTATACTGCAATTTTTTACTTTATCGTGCATGTGGAGGAATTCTTTCCCGCTGAAGAGAACAATAAAGACATCAGTATGTGAAATCAAGAAAAAAACAATATCGTAAGTAGTGGTGAAGAACTTATTCCTGAGTTCTTGCAAGAAGAATTCCAAAACTTCTCATATTTTCACACATACTCACACTCATATTTTGTACTTTGCCACACCCATAAAATTACCACTCGTCCTGCAGGAATATGGACATCACACCACTGACCCTATCCCTGAGCAGTGCCTCCAACCTAAACATATCCAGCGACCTGCAGTCACCTCCAAACCGAGCTGCTCGAAAGCCCCCGCCAGCTCCACCCTGCCCAGGAAGGGTCAGCGAGTGGCTTTCCTCTTCGACTCCACCCTCACGGCCTTCCTCATGATGGGCAACCTGTCGCCCGGTCTGAAAAAAACACGCCGTTACCATGTTTGAGGTGGGCAAGCTGTGCGACGAGAGCCTTGACAGCTTCTTGTCGGAGCTGGAGAAAGTTTCGGTGCTTGACGCCGAAGGAGAGGGTAATGTCCATTGTGGTCTGTTAATGCAGCTCGTGGTCATTATTTATTTCATGTCTAGGTGAGGCGCGGAGATTCTTCGATCACGCTGTCATCCTGCGGTCTACTGTTCTAGCTCTTAGAAAATTGCCGAGCCCAGGGCTGGATTTGGTGAGGTTGGAGAGCCTGCACTCGTTAGACGAGGCGACCTGCCTGAGGCTGCTGCAGAAAAAATATAAGTAAGCTGAAACGACATATGCGTGTTGTATTGGGTTATTTTCATTTGGTTATTTGTCAGGTTATTAGTGTCTATGGCTCCCCTCAGCAGGGAAGTCAGGCCCGTTACCAGCTTATCACCCCCCACCTGGGACCAGCAGTACCTGAAGTTAACACTCTGTGGTTTAAGCTATTCCTCTATCACATGACGGGATACGGACCTCCATCACTTCTCCTCACTAAAGGTAAGGAGAACAACACAGCTCCCTCTTAGTATTTTGTATAATTTTTCTTCAAGGTACCACTCTGAAGCAACTACCCCGCATGTTCCTCGGATTCACCCGCCTGTTGGTCACTTCTTGGCTTCACGAGCCGGCGGTCATCCCGATCGCTAACATCCTCTACGTCAATGCGGCCCTACAATTCTCACCCGTCCTCATACAGGCGTACGGAGTCCACCAACCCGCGCACACATACATAATCCCCTTCCCCTTCAAACCGGACACCCCGACGAAGATCAAAGAACAACCGACAGACCTGATGTTCAAGACTCATCAGGCAGTCAAGTGTTTGGCAGAACTGGTTGATCTGGAGCATAATTGTGGCTACCTTACCTTCGTGAATATCGGCGCCTTGGATTTCGGTTGTCCCAATAGGGAGAGTGTTGTAAGACTGGGGAAAAACTCAAGGAGGTTGAGTTCGGGTAAGTTAGGTGGCCATTGTTTTGCATTCGTAAAAAAATTATAGCGGTATTATTGTAGGATTCTCGAAGGTGACGGCTGTCAAAACTGACAGTAAGAACCAGTCGGAGCCTTTGTCCATAATGAACGAGAATTTCAGCTTCAAGTCTGGTGATGACTCTTCAAATAAAATAATCGACGACAAAGGTGAAAGGCCGTCAAACGACAATGACCACTTGGAGGAAAAGATCGACAAGAGCGAACTGGAGAGACGCCTGCAGTCGCCTGTCGAGAGCCATTTCGCTCTGACGCCCGTAACAAACAGCCAGTCTTCCTCACCGGCTAACGGCTTCACCAGCCAGGAGTGCTCCACCTTGCTGCAGGAGGAACTTGACCAGCTAGTCATCCACGAGGAGGGTAAAGAGGCGAACGAACGTACTGGGTTGGAGTTGAACTTGAAGGGCAGCGTTTCCGTGGAGCAACTGGCAAGTCCTGGGGACGAGAATATCAGCATGTTCACGAGAGATAACGAAAGCGAGGCGGACAGAAACAGCGAGAATTCGAAGGAGGAGGTCAGGAACGATGAAGGCGACAACAGAGCCGAAGTGAGTGGTTTAATTTTTTTTGTAGGTAATTTGAGATTTTTTTTTTAACTGTGACTAAAATTCGATTTTATTTAGAGAGATAGAGTAGAAAAATTTGAAAGCATTCCGTAACCAAGTGTTTTGCGTACAACTAATAAACTAACATTGTTATGTATCTTTTCTTTTATATTAATATAGGTCTGGACCATGCTAGATTGTCATTTCGGAGTGCCACTCTTTGATGTTAATGCCAACACTAAAATATGTGATACTATAGTTTCCGGAGGCCTCACGGAAGCAAACAGGTAAATCTCTCGTTTGTTGCTTGTACCCTCACAAACTAACACACACAGCTCATTTGAACACAGTCATACACACAGTAAATATGAGTAGTCGGCGACGTTGCCGCGTCAACTTTGAGATTTGGCAACATCGCCTCCAATTATTTCAAGGCCACTCAATATCTTGCAGTGTTGACATATCTTCCAAAGCCCTCGTTGTTGTCTCTTACCTATAGTGTTGTTTTTCCAGTTTGGAGCAGCTTGTCGAATCCAGTCGAAAGCTGGGATCAGCCGTTTTAGACTTCATATCACAATGCCAGGTAAGCATTTTTTATTTAGGGCTGTATTATAGAGGGAAGTGAATGTGAAAGCCGTCTGAAGTTATCCTTACAAAATCTCTGACATTTAAGGTTTATGATTAATAACCTTTGATGTAAGCGGTATTAGAATTTGGTATTCTAACCTCAAATTACCCACATGTCAGAGGTTCCAAACTTCTCTAGTGTGGTACTATGTATTAGTTGGCAGATAGAGTACACTCAACATCCACATATCCGAACTCACGATATTTCCGAACTTTTTCTCACGAAATTTCCGAACTTGTACTTCCACACAACCGAACTTGTCGCTGTCAAATGTCCAATGTCGCTGTCGAATGACCAATGAGGAAGAAAAACCCTTTGCGCATGCGCCAGAAGTTCGGTTATCCCGAGGTGACGAAAGTTCGGAAATGTGGAAGTTTGCGGAAAACCGGAAAGTTCGGATATGTGGATGTTGAGTGTAGTTTCTTTCTTGTTAGCGTTTTTTTTTGAGATATTATTTTTGGTCGCTATAACGATATTCTTTTAGTACTACCCTGGGGAGAATATGGAAATTCTCAAGCGGGGCAGGCTGGTGCCACTACCCAGACACAACCTCGTCTTTGATAACGGTAGGGTGAGTGAGTGGTCAGGGAAGTAAGCCAAACGTTAGAGTAGGAAAAATTATCTTCTCTGATAAGCAATAGGAACTAGTCGTGGCGGAGGATAATCTGCCACGAAAAATAACATGATGTACTTTAACGTCACCCTTCATGGCGGAAAATTTACAAATTAGGTTTGTATAAATGTATTGATTTGTAAAAAAAATGTTGAAAATATTTTAAGTATAACCGTTACTAAAGTAACAGCAACTCTGTGTTACTACTATATTGTTGAGTTTACATTGTACATACATTTCTTTCTGGAGACGTTGGCGACAGACGCAATATTGTTCCATTTTTTTCACGGTACGAATTTATTTCGTGAATGTTATTTGGTGCCTACGAGCATTTCAAGTCTACCAATAGGGATAGATAACTTGCCTGTAAAACTGTGCTATTTTGCTAGAGGTTTCTCTTGCTTCTGAGTGTTAAACGGGTTGTCAATTCGATTTTGTATACGTTGATGGAGTACTTATTATTTACTGGAAAGGCTGGCGGGAGATTTGAATTTAAAATTATTGATAAAGGATTTTTTAACATTTAGAGAGAACAATGTATCTGATATTAAAGCGTGTTTAGAATTAAATAATTTGTCTCGGCAACCTGTTTTCCAAAAAAGTGCCAATATTTTGAGGTTATGTTATTATCCACACGTGAGTTTGGAATACGTATTATTCTTCTGTTAGCCTTTTCTGAATTATTCCAGTACATCTGTGTCACATAATATGATTTATTTATATTACTTTATACATCATGGTTCCAGTATTATACACATTCCTAGTATTTATTTACTGTATATTTTAATAAATTTATTACAATTATCACGGCAGTTTTCTTAGGAAAATGTCCACTCCACTCACTTTCCAGGTTTTCAGATTCCTCGACATTTATTTGTTTTTCCTTTTTAAAATCGCCTGGAAGATGGTTGTAATAAACAAATTTTTATACTGGGGTGTTACCTTGTCACCGCCCTCTAGTGCATTTTAATGGGGTCAGATATATTTTGGAGGTCCGACGAGGTCGGCAACTGTCAAATGCTCTTCCCATAGCACTCTGATGGTAAAACCATTAAACTTACATGAAGCGAGAGAGATTCCTCGCTACTCCCACGTCAAAAGTCGTCAGTAGATGTCAGTATTCTCTCCTGGTCAGGATAAGATAATATATAAGAAGGTATACTAATCCTGCAATGCATGATGGGAAATTGAGGTCGCGCCGCCACAACTGTGTGGGAAACTAACATACCTTAACTAATAAACTTATCATATTAAGTAATTTTAACATTGAGTGACTCGCAAAGATTTGATTTAATTAAATTTACAGTTTTTGTAATCATGGGAATATACCTCACACAGCCGAGAATTATCGGTTATCGGTTTCAAAATAATTAAGGTATAAGTTAGTGTCCCAGACACACTTATGGCGGCGCGACCTCTTGATACATTTCCCATCATGCATTGCAGCATTAGTATACCTTCTTATATATTATCTTAGGTCAGGATATTCACTGACGAGATCTAAAATACGAGGTCGGGATCTGTGACAATTCGCGTGTGAGTAACAAAGAACGAGGAATCTTTCTCGTCGAGGTTGACGGTTTTACCATTAGAGTGTTTTGGGGAGGAGATTTGACAGTTGTCTGGTTCCATTGAAATGCAGTAAAGGACGATACCATTACAGTAACGCCACAGTATAACCTATTGTTCACGCAACTTAAACATTCAGGATCGTAGTTCGTGGGATCAGGATGGGGATTAAAAAGGTTCTGAACCGATTTCAGTTATTTAGATGGCTTTCTTATTATAAAATGAATGTATTTATTTAAAATATATAGTACAAAGCATGATTTACGTGAACTTACCCTAGAGTAAAAAATAAAAGCAAAGACCGGCGACGTGGCGCCGACGTTTGCGGAAACAATACCTAATTATCAAAACCATGAATCGTCACTATTAGACATCTAATCAGTACTTTTTACAAGAGAAAAAATCAGCTGATTTTGATTATAAAAAAATATGATAATTATAAATAAACCTATTAATTATCAACTGATTTTTAAATATAATACACAAAAACTCTATTCCTACATAAACTGTATAACAATTGAAAGACACTTGATTGTTCCCAAAGGTGGAATGTGCGTTGCAAACTTTTTTGTCTTTTTAAAAATACAATATACTTATATAAAAGAGCTATCAAAAAATATCATTTTTTCGCTTTTATCAATTAATATCACCTACTTTCTGATATTGTCGAGAGAAGATGGTGTTAAAGTTACGTTTGAATCACAGACTCGCACAATTAAAAAGAATTTAGGTATTGCGCACAAATACAAATTAGAAGAGAAATCGAAAGGTATAAAACAAAACAAAAAAATAGAGAGACAACTTATCTAAATTATAAAATTACAGGATGTCATGAATTTTGAGATATCTCAACCCAGACGTAAATTCGTGCGTCCGCAAATTTTAACAATAAATTAATACATTTATAATGTACCAGTTTAAAGGATGAGTCAAATAAAGAGAAGAACTGACAAAACAAAAATAAATAAAATATGTTTTGTTGCAAACGTACAAATTTAGTTTGAATAAAAAAAACTATTGGAGCAATAAAAAAAAACTATTCTAACAATAATAATCTAGGATATGTACAAGATGCAATTATGTATTCTATATAATATTACAAGACGTTTAAAATAACAAGGCGCGTCGCGACGCAAGAATGAGACCGAATGGAAATTTAGGCTGGGTATACGACAGGTCACCTAAATATACACTAACGCCATTCACACATTATTTTAACAGTGGAAAACATTGAGTGCTAAAATACATTTTATTTTTTGGCGAGTTGTTCGGCATACAAGGCGATTCGAGTTTTACGTGACCTGTCGCGCACGCGTTCAAGAGCCGGCAAAATGCTGGGAAACCCTTTTCGAAGTTTGGCATTGTATTAAATGAGACCACTTTGTTACGAATCCCTGCGTTCTGACACGACGCTACGACCGTCCCCCGTCAGTAATAAGAAAGAGCCACGTCGTGTTCTTCCGCCAATAGCGCGTGACGTCAGAACGCGGCCCCCGTTTCTCCGTCCCTTAACGAACAAGATCACAACTCGTGTCCCGATACTCAGATGTATATTGCATCGGACCCTTTGTTGGTCTGGTGTCCCGAGGACACGTAAGTGTTGGGACTGGCTATGTTCTCGGACCAGTCCGAGTTGCACGATCGCGGCGAGCTGGAGGACCAGTGTCCGGGGCTCTCCGGACTAGGCGTGGGAAACGTCTCGGGCAGCAAGTGGTCCGAATGCTGCGACGGGGGCGTCAAGTAAAAATTCTGTTGCTGTTGTTGCTGTTGCGGGGGCGCCAGCTGTTGCTGCTGCTGCTGCTGGAACTGCTGCGGCTGCAGGGTGGCGGGCGTGGTGCTCGTCAGGCCCGAGTACGCCATTGGCAGGTCGAGGCCCGTCTGACTGAAGTCGAAGCCCATCTGCAGGTTCTGTGCCTGCGGCACGCCGCCGTGCTTCTGCTGCGTCGCGGCCCGCATGGCGGCGATGTGCGTCGGGCTGGTGGGCAGCGAGGGGCGGCTCTTCGCCGGCGACGGCGAGCCGTTGTACCCCTGTGGCGACAGCGACATGTTGGACTGCACCGAGTGCGGCGGCGACTGGTTGGAGTAGGGCGGGCTCAGCGTGTTGGCCTGCATCTGCCGCTGCTGCATTAACATCGGGTCCTGGAAGATGTTGAAGGCGCCGTAGTTGTTGTCCAACGTAAATCCGATATTGCTCTTCACGACGTCCTCGTAGCTGGGTGGCTGTTTGTTGCCCATGAGGCTCTCCAAACCTTGTGCGAGATTCATGTTCGAGTACAGCGACGTAGCGTCGTACGGACTGGGCAGGTTCGTCATGGGAGACTCGACGGGACTGAGTGTCGACGCGATCGAGTCGACACTTTGTGGCACGTCGGCGTGCTGAACGGCGTTCTTCTTGTTGTTTTTCTTGACGCTCGGCTTGCGGCGCACGCTACCCGAGGTGGTCACGCCGCCCTCGACCTCCGGACTTATCGGGCCGTTATTATTACTTTTGCTCGGCCTCTTGGACTTCTGCCTCTTAGGCACGATGACCGTCGGCTGCTGAAGCATGTGTCCGGTAGGGGACGCTACGCAAAAAAAATGCATAAAATCAGAATGCATAAATACTTGACTGAATAATTCAACAATCCTTTTCCAAGGATAAACATATTATATAATATAACGCAGATATTAGGAAACGCAAAAATATACTTACTCATCATGCTGTTGTTGGGAATGACGTTCACCATCTGCGGACTCCTAGGGACGTGTTCATCTAGGAGCCGCACGATGTCGTGGTGTAACCGCTCGCTGGCCACGTCTCTCGGCAGCCTGTCCATATGGTCAGTGATTTCTCTGTTCGCGTAGGCTTCCAGCAGAGCTTTGCAAGCCTGGTAGGAGCCCTCGCGTGCGGCTAGGAACAGCGGCGTCTCGTCCTGAAAACGAAATATTACGTTATCCGACGTAAATGTCTCCGTATGAGCTCGTTTAGTATTTTGAAATTAATATTAAATACCCTTGATCACACGCTCATACCTTACCGAATACCGAATTTTTCATACCTTATCGTCTTGGGCGTCCCTGTTCGCTCCGTGCGCCAACAGTATGTTCACCGCCTCGACGTTGTTCACCGCCGCGGCCCAGTGCAGCGCCGTTTTCCCGGAATTGTCGGCTGCGTTGATGTCGGCCTCGGCACTGATGAGATCCTGCACCATGCCCTCGATCGCCAACCTCGCGGCGAGTATCAGCGGCGTGGTGCCCTCGTGCATCCTCGCGTTCAGGTTCGTTGCCCTGTTCCTCAACAGTATCTGGAACACTCCCAGGGCGTCGGCCGCCACGGCGGCGTGGAGTGGCGTCCTGCCCGTGTTGTCTTGTGCGTTGGCGTCCGCCCCCGCGTCCAATAACCTCTTGGCGGCATCGGCTCGGGCGTACCTAGCGGCCAAGTGCAACGAGGTCTCTCCCGTCTTGTCCATCGTGGCGTTGAGCTCGGCGCCTTGCGCCACCAAGTCCTGTATTATGGCACCGGCGCCGTCGTCCTCGTCCTCATCGACGCCGGTGTCCATGCCGCCGCCGCGCACCGCCGCCACCATTATCGGCGTCATGCCGCACGGTCCTCTCGCATTGATATCGGCGTGTTCGTTGCCCTGGGGCGGCGTGAGCATGGGGGGCGGCCTGATGTCGGCCGCCTCCAGGTGTTGTTGCGTCCAACGCGGTTCGGCCTCCTCGTAGTCGGTGATGGCTGTGTGGTCGCTGGAGTATCCTAGGTCGTTGCCCCGGAAGCGCTTCGGCTGCGGCATGTCGCTCTCGTCGTCGGACCATTGCGGCACGTGTCCGTGGTGGCCGTTCGGATCGATCTCCATGCCCGGTATCGAGGCGTTTTTGCTCAGGTTTCGTAGTTCCTGTCCTTCGGGACCGCGCCTACGCGATCGTCGCCTCGTGCCCGAATTCGTACGTAAAAATCCTTCCGGGAACCAGGTTATTCCGGCGGCGCGCTTCCTCTGCGTCTGAATCACGACGAAGATCACGGCGCTCAAGCATATCACCATGAGAATGCCTATGAGGACGTACTTCGCGTTGGCGGGCGGGTTCTCGTCCTCGTCCAGGCCAGTGGAGCCATTCACCTGATAAATAGGAAAGGACTGGGACAACGTGTGCTTGGACGCCTTCGCCGCCAAGAACTCCGCAGCAGCGCTAGCAGTCTGGAAGCATAACTCGGAATTCTCGGAGAGAGCGGTACATTTTCTGTTGTCGATTTCCAGATAGACCTTGACGCCTGTCTGTGCCTGCTCCGAAAACGCGATGTGGTGTTTCCTCTTGAAGTAATCATCTTGCAATCCGCTAGGCGTAGTGCCCATCCAAGGATAAATCATGTCGTTTCCGAGCTGATCTTTCTTAACTCTAACCGTGGTTCTTAGTTGATGACTCGTGTCTCGAAGGAAGGCAACCAGATTCTTCTTGAAACCCTCCATGTCCATCAGCACCACCATGGATATGACGCCTTCGGCTATGTCCGGAGGTTCGTTCTCGCAGTCGAGGCCGTCCCAGTTGCATTCGGCATTGTTGCATCCGTAGTCGCAGTGTCCATTAGCGTAATGTTTCTGGCAATACGCGTCGTATATCGGGTTGCACGCCTGGAGTTTCTTTTCGCAATCCCTACCGTCGAAGAGGCACTGTGGATTGTTGCAGTCCTCGTTGCAAACGCCGTCCATGAACACTTGCCAGCATTTCGTGGGGGCAGTGCAGTTGGCCCACGGGTTGATGCCCAGAGAACAGTCGTTGCCGTCGAAATCGCAGGCGTAGGTGTTGCACTCTTCGTCGCAGCGCATATTGCCGCGCTTCAGCGGACAGTTATTCCTCACACACTGTTGCCGTTGTTTCTCCAAGTCCTTGACGTAGAACCCGTTGAAGTCCTGTTTCGTCTTCACCGGCGTACCTAGTCCTCCGGGTGCGTTTCTGTCGTAGATCTCGCAGTTTTTACCCGCGTGTTTCGGCGGGCAGTAACACATGTAATCGCCTACTTTGTCTTGGCACATGGCTTCGGGATGCAGGCAGGGATTGCTGTCGCACTCGTTGATGGAATCCACCTCGCAGTTGATTCCGGAGGTGCCCGTCGGACAATCGCATACGTAACCTCCCCCCGTCGGAGATTCGACAAACGCCGCCGTTCAAGCACGGATCGGAATCGCAATCGTAGCCGCTGAATTCGCAGTTCTTGCCGTAGAAACCCTCTTGGCAAGTGCATTTGTGTCCGGCGTGGATTGTGGTACAGACGCCCCCGTTTTGGCACGGGGAGGCCGCGCAAAAATTAACCTTGCGCTCGCAGTGCCTTCCCATATATCCCGCCTTGCAGTTGCAGTGATAATCGTTGACCAGTTGGACGCAGTCCAAGGTGCCCGGGTTCGAACAGGGATTAGAGAGGCACTCGTTGATGTCGCCCTCGCAACGAGGCCCCACGAAACCTGGCGGACACTTGCATTCGAACCCGCGAACCTTGTCCACGCACGTGCCGTTATTGTGGCAGGAGTCCGGCCGGCAATCGTTGATGTTCACCTCGCAGATGTAGCCGAGGGTGCCGGGCGGGCAGGAGCAGAGGAAACTGTCGACCAAGTCATGGCAGGTGCCTCCGTTTTGGCAAGGATTCGGCTGGCAGTCGTCCACGTTCAGTTCGCAGTTCTGACCCTGAAAACCTTTGGGACAGACACAAGAATAGGATCCGATTAGGTCCCTGCAGGTGGCGCCGTTCTGGCAGGGCGCCGACTCGCACTCGTTGATCTCCTTTTGGCAGTAGGAGCCGGTGTAACCTTCCTTGCAGTGGCATCTATGCGAGTTGCCGATGGTTTCGCAGGTGCCGTTGTTGCACAAAGACTTCCACGGCACCCCTGAAATAAATCGGGTTAGATTGCTATTTTAGAAAAATGGTCGTTCGTCTACACTCACCTTTCCTGACGGCGGCGTCTTTACAGCTCACCATCTCGACGTCGCATACTTTGCCAGTCCATCCCGGACCGCAAGTGCATTGGTATTGGTTTTTCACCTGCCGGCAGGTGGAGTGATTCTCGCATGGATTCGTAGCACACCAGTCGACGTATTCGCCGCAGTCTTTGCCCGTGTAACCGTAGGGGCAGTGGCAAGTGTAGTGCGTCGTGTGATCTTGGCAAGTGGCGCCGTTGAGACATGGGGAACTGTCGCAGAGGTTTATTCTGTTTTGGCAGTTGGAACCGGTGTAACTGAAAAGGTGGCAGGTTAGAAATGTCTATGGCAAACAGAAAAAAAAATACTAACCCAGGTTTGCAGGTACAAATGTACGAATTTATCCCGTCGACGCAAGTTCCTCCATACATACAGCTGCTTTCGGTACAGTCCTCGTCGTTGGTCTGGCAATTGATCCCGGAAAATCCGAGCGGACAGGTACAAGTGTAGGAGTCCACGTACTGGTTGCAGGTGGCGCCATTCTGACAGGGGTTGGAAGAGCACTCGTCTATGTCAATCTCGCATTGCTTGCCTTCGAAACCGTTGACGCAGAGGCACATGAATTCGCCTATGCCGTCCAAGCAGGTGCCTCCGTTTTGACAAGGGGCTGCAAACAAAACACACAATTAGATATCAATATTGGTTCCTAAAGGTTCCATAACTTACATGAAGCGCAATCGTCCGTGTTTATGGAGCAGTCCTTTCCTTCGTAGCCTCTCATGCAGATGCAGTGATAGGAGCCGTTGGTATTCCTGCAGGTGGCGCTGTTCCTGCACGGTTTAGAGACCACGCACTCGTCGACATCCTGCTCGCAGAATCTGCCCGTGTATCCTATGCCACAGCTGCAGGCGAAGTCCAGGTAGTTGGAACTAGGTGTACATTTAGCGTTGTGCCTGCAAACGTTCGGCGAGCAAGGGTCGAGCTTATCCTGGCACTCTCTCCCGGTAAACGGCAGTTCGCATACGCATTTGAAATCGTTCACCAGGTCTATGCAGGAACCCCCGTTCTTGCACGGGTTCAGCGAGCAGTCGTCGATGTTCGATTCGCAGTTGACGCCCGAGTAACCCGCCAGACATTCGCAAGTATAAGACGCCAGGTGGTCGTGGCATATGCCGCCGTGCTGGCAGGGGTTCGACGCGCACTCGTCGATGTTGATCTCGCACTGTTTGCCCCCGTAGCCGGGCAGGCAATGGCAGATGAACTGGTTGACGCCGTCCTCGCAGCTTCCGCCGTGTTTGCACGGGTTGGACTTGCACTCGTCGACGTCGCTCAGGCAGCGCGCGTCGAAGTAACCCCTGGGGCATTCGCACCTGAACCCGTTGACCAGGTCGATGCAGACGCCGCCGTTGGCGCACGGATTCGAGGCGCACTCGTCGATGTCGTTTTCGCAGTGTCTGCCGGTGAATCCCGGGATGCATTCGCAAGTGTAACTGTAAAGAAAATCGTGGAAATCATCTATGGAAATAGGGTGTGTTCAAAAGTACTGGACAACGTGTTCTTTTACCGAATGGTAGCACTCGAGACTAAAATCGTGTGTCAGTTATAAGTAAAGCTGGCAGAAAACGGGACTCAACGGCGCAACCGACTTCTTGTTGTGGGTAAATTGAGGCAACCCCCATCACATGCCACATGAGTTGCCTCTCTGTCGTATGGCCGTAATCCAGCTTTTAATAAAGATGGCAGTTAATATTCAGGTATTGAACAAGGTATATTTGCCTGTCCACTATCATGGAATGATTTGGGAATGATTCTGAACATTTTTAATTATCTACAAATATTTTGCTGGTCCACTGAGGTTGTATTGTTTATTAAATATTTAGCCACACGCATCACTTAGTGTAATCCAGCGGTATCCAAATATTTTTTGAACTATTCTTAATAATCAATTATGGAACAAAGTCATGCGCAAACACATAAAGTACATGCACATTCACATAAAACGAAACATCAAGAACCACAACATCAAATGAAACTTACAGTCCGTACGGGTTCCCGCTGTGTGCATGTAAAAAAATCACAGATATAGTAATTCGATATTTTGCAGAGCAAAACTAAAGCCCTCACCTGTTTATCCCGTCGACGCATCTTGCGCTATTCCTGCACGGGTTGCTGTAGCACTCGTTCACGTTGATCTCGCAGTTGGGTCCCGACGTCCCCGCCTTGCAGAGGCACTGGTACCCGTTGACCAGGTCCTGGCACAGGCCGCCGTACTGGCAGGGATTGGATTCGCACTCGTTGATCTGGTGCTGGCAGAGGTTGCCCTCGTATCCGGGATGGCAGGTGCACGTGAACGAGTTCTCCCCGTCGATACACTCGCCGTGCAGACACGGCGAGGACTGGCAATCGTTTATGTTGGTCTCGCACGAGAGGCCGGTGAAACCCGGAGGACACTCGCACGTGTACGCGGCGACGGCGTCGTGGCAGACGCCGCCGTTCCGACAGGGGCTCGAGACACAGTCGTCGATGTTGATCTGGCACCGGGAGCCGGTGAAGCCGGTCGCGCAGGTGCACTTGAAGGAGTTGATGAGGTCGTGGCAGGTGCCGCCGTTCAGGCACGGCTTGTCCTTGCACTCGTCGATGTCGACCTCGCATTGGGTGCCGGTAAAGCCTGCGAAAGAGAAGAAACATCTAGAAGTCTAGGTTTAAGTATAACTGGCGCTATGCGAACAACACCAATAAGAGCTGTGGAGGTGATGCTATGTCTGCCGACACTGAATATATGTATACCATGTGTGTAAAGCAGACATCGGCCAGTTATGAAAAAGGACAAACAGAAGTGGGACGACAGATAAGAAGCAACCGCACACGCATCGAAGGTAGTGAGGGAATAAGACCGGCCCTCTCACCACCTGTGCTTGTTGTTAGACCGAGAAGGGTAGCATTTGTCCTTTTTCACAACTGGCCGATGTTGGCTTTACACAAACTGTATATATGGGTGAGGTAGCTCTAACAACAATATCTCTGGTATGGACGTTAGCGCAGGATATATGGAGACAAGATGCCGTCCGTGAAGGGAGACTACAAATAAAATACCTCTACTACAGGCTAGTACAGACACCATCCATCTTCCCTTGCTTTGTCAGAATGGGAATGTCCTCAAGCACTGGTGGATGCGACCAACTCTAACAGTATACATATCTGTGAGTTGGGTGAACGGCAATAAGCACAGCTTTTACAATGAACAATAAACTTTGCACGGTGCAAAGGCAATAAAGAAGCTGATAAATTGGCTCGAAAGGCAGCAAATCTATATGGATACAAATATAATGAAAGGAAACACACAGGAGAACATTTTATTTTTGCAACTATATGGTGTGGATCGCTCTTACGGTGGGCTAGTCAAATAAGTCTGTGGAGTAGGAGTGTTCCAACTAAAAAAACTGTGCGGTTCAACGCGAAATGTATTGTTCTCGATAATTATCTGCCCTCTTTGTTCTGAAATCAAACCTTCCTTCGGCGTGGTATGCCCACCGTTCATGACCGTAAGTAAAATTATTGCCGAGACCGCAATACAGATAAGCAGCAGTCGCATAGGCGAATGATTAGCCCACATATGTGACCCAACCACTTAAACCGGCCGCAGCGGGTCACATACCGTGCTACCGATCCTATACGTGTAGATGCATTGACGTAGCTGCGTTCTAGTTTACGACGATCGTACAGTGTAAGGTAAGAGCACCTACAGGCCGCAGCACTACCGTATGCATACATTACCACACGGAATTATTCACACGATATATTAATAATATATGTAGCTCATAAAAAAGTATCCTGAGAAACGCTTTCACAGCGGATATCGAGGCGTGATCGGAATCGAATTTGTCCTCTTAATTAAATCGTACATATGTATGTATCGGAGCTAATTTAACGACGAATTAACGCGCTTTTATTTTCCGATAAACCGTCGAAATTTCGTCTAGCCGAAAAAAGGAAACAAGACATACATATCGCACTAAGCATACGCGTATGGTTAGTGCGATTTGAGGTACGAATTACAAAACAAACAACGTAAAAGTTGTTTGAGGTGCCACTTAAATACAATACGGAAAAAAATAGACGTATGTACTTATGTGCACGGTATATCCACACAATGGATGTTTGCTTAAGAAGGCGAATAACTGATTAGAAAGAAACTGTTTTTCAAGGTTATAAGTAGACATTTTGAAAGTTCACGGCCACAAAGATCGCCTGATCCGACCCAGCGGATTTTTGGCTTTGACCATTGACACCACCAAAATGGAGGTCATATTAAACCATATATATAATACTCCTATATTGCTGGTGCCCGTAAGTAGAGGTGTCACGGGGTAAGAACTGTTGTGGGCAATCGTCACGAGTCTGGTGGGGCAATTGGCTGTGTGTGACTGGATGTTCAATTCTCGGGCATGTGCGTAAGACTCGAAGTAGTTACGAGAGAGAGAGAGAGAGACAGACGCATATATGTCTGCACCGTGGTGATTTCGCCAATCTCCAGACCCTTCTAGCAATATATGAGTATTAGATATATGTATTGAACAGTTACGGTAATCAGTGTTGGGCATAAGAAATCACGCTGAGTCGGGTAGCGTTTCGGATGGGTGACCCTGCTCTGCGAAGTTTGTCGGGCAGAGGCATCTAGTAGGTAGTACCAGAGGTGGCAATCTGAGCCATCTGCTAAACCTCTGTCAGTGGGTTCCAGTCCCGCCTAACAAAATTGACAACTCTGTTAGGACATGGGTGACAAACGAAAAATCTTAATATTCAAGAAATTCGGTTTCTATTGATTTTTGTTGTTGGCTTAATTTGTTGAGCCTTTATATTAAGTCGAAATATATCGCTTACTTTATGATAACCTCGTACTTAATATTAATATCGAAATATAGATCAGACGTACATATTTTTATTAAAAAAAAAACAATATAACGTGAAGGAAAAAACTAAAAAAACCCCGCAGCATATGCGAAGGTCGCGCCGCCTGGTGAATCTCGACAGAAAGTCCATCGCGACAGTAATTGAATAATAGGCAATTGGACCCGTCTCGGCACCGTTCAACGACCACGAAACGCAATTTAAGAATGCCCGATTGTCAGCGCGATAAGACACACTAATACAATTATTACTATTATTATTATAAACAATTCGAGTTCGCTTCTCTATGCAAACGTGTGACTACAATTCGGTTACGTTGTCGCCGCAGAAACCCGTCCCATAAGAGACGCTGACGGATGATATAATTGCCCCCGTTCTCATAAGGCGAGAGAGTAGTGCTATTATTAATGAGGCGGTTTCGGCAACATACGTTCCGATTGTTAATTTCACTTGTACGTATTGCCGGTGAGAACGATTCCTGGGCGATGGCGTCGTTGATAATTGGACAGTTATGGGGTAACTTAATTTTACATAGTTGACACACCATACACTGGCAGCGCAAAATTGGGTTTCCGAAGAACGATGCTCAATCAAAATTCGAAGATAAATTTGCAAAACTGGTACCTACAATGTAGTACTGCAGTTATATATGTATGTAGTAAGAGCGTGAACTATATATTTTCTAACCAATGCAATGGGGAATATATCTTTATTTTTTTGTGAACGTAGAGGGAGTCTTTGTTGAAAATGCATTCCGGGAAAAAACAGTTTTCAAAAACAAAACATCCCAAGAAACCAAATGGCTTACATTGCAGCCACCATATATCTAATACTCCTATATTGCTGGTTCCCATAGGTAGAGGTGTCACGGGGTAAGTGAGACAGCACATGACTACTTGACCTTTTGTGCGCAAGCGTCACGAGTAATTGGCTGTGTGTGACTGGATGTTCAATTCTCGAGCATGCGCGTAAGACTCGAAGTAGTTACGAGAGAGAGACAGACGCATATATGTCTGCACCGTGGTGATTTCGCCAATCTCCAGACCCTTCTAGCAATATAGGAGTATTAGATATATGGCAGCCACGAGGCACATGGGAAAGACGAAATCGTTCGTTAGCAAGCGAGTGCATAAAATGAGTGCATTCGGAGTCATAAAATGTCGATAACTTCCCGGGCTGTGAACAAACCCTGGGTTTGTACCGACAGTTTCTTGTTAAACGGGAAATCTTTTACAGAAGCTTATGCAATGTTAAAAGAAGTGTACGGGAATGAATGTTTATTCCGCATACAAGTTTTTGAATGGTTTACACGGTTTAAAGAGGGATGTGAAACGACCGAAGACGATGCGCTACTCGGACGGCCCTCTACGTCAAAAACAGACGAAAACATTGAAAAAAATGGTAAATTAATCCGCGAAGATCGTAGTCTAAGCATCCCAGGGCTTACTGAAATAACAGGCACAAAGAATGTGTTTGCCAGATTTTGCATGAACCGTTCAACATGCGCAAACTGCGCAAAAATGGTGCCAAAACTCTTCACTCCCAAGCAAAGGGAATCAAGAATGAATATTTGCGCTGACATTCTAAACAACATTGACACTGCTCCAGACATTGCTTAGACTCGGTGATTACTTGTGATGAAAGTGTGGAAGCGGTTAAAGCAAAAGCGACGGAGGTTCTGAACCAGCTCACAGAAGCGGACTTCCAGCACTGCTTTCAACAGTGAAAAAGTCGTAGGGAGCGGTGTAGAGATCGCCAAAGAGTACATTGAAGGCGAAAAAGTTGGTACTGTAATTGGTAACGAATAAAGTGTTATGACAGCAATTCGGTTATTTAATAGCCACATCTCGTATTCTGTTTCTACCCTTTATCGGCAACCAGGCATATTTTTAGGCTGCGTTGACAGTTTTTAAGGCAGGTTCCCCAAGCGCCTAGACGAGATTACACTCCGCCGATTGAACCATTACAAGGACTAATTGAGATAAATCCCCCTTATTACTCCTCGTATTACGCGGTTGACTTCTTTCTTATATCGCCTCTCTCCCACATTAAATTATTCTTCGCGTTACCGATAACGAGTTGCATATATGTACATATTACGCGCATAGGTACTTGAGCGCGTCTCAGTAATACCATTGTAAATTATAAAGGCTTAAAGTTTATTAACGGTTCTTGTGTATCGGGCGAGTCGGTTTCTGGCGGCGATCACGCCCATTCTCGGGTTCCTCCGGGCGACTCGAGAGCACCGTCTCGGCTCTCGCTGTGCCCTTTACTCCCACACCTATAATAGTCCGGCCGAGAGCCGTCGCTATCTGCGCTTAGATACCGAACGTTTAACCTGCTATGCGCCCACAAGCACTGTCGGCCATATTTCTATATGACACATGTTAAGTTGACTAGAATTATGGACTCCCATTCAATCGATTCATTTTTTTCTTATATCCCACCGAACAAACACTTTTATTTCAGTTTCAAGACTCATTCAAACCCGACTCTAAAAAGTTACGTCTATATACTCGTATACAAATCATGAGATAAAAAAAAAACGAGAAAAAACCTGGTGATTAGCGTTGCCACCTCGGACCTACGTCTTGCCCGGAGATTTTCAGTCAGAGGGCACATAGGGAGTAAGCGGGATATTTAAACTCCGTAATTTTAAAAAGCGTAAAAAGCTGACATAAGTTTGTTTGATGCAATGGTTTTTCCTGTTTTTTTTTATGATTCTCACTGTTTGAATGTTTTTTTAACTGCTTTTTCACCATCATATTTGAGTGTAAATGTAACACTATATTTCGTGCATGTTGGTTAACCATGACTTATTATTAGGATCCTGTAACCATCTTTCATGAAAACTACAGAGGTAGGATTTTTTTTCGTTGCAGACGGTTCCATTGAAAAAAAGGTATGCTGCCACACACCTGACAGTGGTTCTCTTTTTTTGTGCTGTGAAGAGGTTGTCCTCTTCTTTTATCTATGAGGTTGTCGTCTCTGGTTCGTCCCTTTAAAATACACTCGAACCCCTCTTAATTCACCTTCGCTTAATTCACATCCTCTCTTATTTCACCACGTTTCCCCCCTATTATGTCGCGAAACCGTCTCGGTTAAGTCGCCGCCTGTAAAAGTTTTAGAACTACGTTTGGAAATTGGATTCTCGCATGAATACAATTTTTATTGAAAAAAATTATTGTGTAATACATTAAATATGGACACCTAACCTTTAAAATAGGTTAGATGTCTTTTAAAAATATTTAAACTTTAAAATATTCATTCAAGTGGAAAATCGAACTTTGTCACGCACGACTGGGTATACCTACGTTTATTTTTTTGTTCAGTTGGCTCATTTTTCGTTATAACAAGTGCTGTGGTATCTCTAAATATTTCTTTTTGCAGCTAAAATACGAAAAAGTTGACGTCATGATCGCGACTTAAGCGAGACTAAATTTCGCTATTTAAGCGAGGTGATGATGCACGGATTTGGTGAATTAAGAGGGGTTCGAGTGTAATAGAGAAGGACTGACATCGAACGTTGACTCGTTGACCCGCAGGCTGGTAGATGGCGGTAAAACATACATATAAACATGTAAACCTGTGTTTACTCTACAGGAATGTAACATCAAAAGTGCGGCATTGTGTCATTTTTTATTTACCGAAATTTTTTTTAAGTACAATTAAAGAAAATATCTGTAAATCTCCTTGGCCCGGAGAAATTTGCGTAAGGCCGGAGACCCGGAGATCGTCTCCAAGGCCCGGAAACTCCGGGCGAGGCCCGGAGAGGTGGCAACCCTACTGGTGATAGCTAAGCGACTTGGGATGAACTGTCGAATTACTGCAGGCGAAGGATATCGCATGGCGACCTCTGACTCATCTTTGAAACAACGAAGAATTTCGTTGTTGCTTGCTGTTCTACCTCTTGAGACTCTACTTCCTATACTGCCAATTATTTAAAATTGGGACCCTCACCTCCACGAACGCCAGGCTTGTTATGCGCTTTCGCGCGGGCAGGAGGAATCATTTTCTTCGACTATCTATGTATCTCTCGTCGAGCGATCTCTGATCCGCTCTGGAGATTAATTAAAGGCCCGATCGATCGGGAATCGATTGAAGACCGAGTCTGCGGATAACCTGCAATACGAGTTGCTCCGGCAATGCTGAATTTGGTAAGACATGCGGCACTCGTCCGGCATGCCGACGGGCGTATCTAGCACGGCTCGTTGCGCGAATGCGACGTAAAATATGCCATTAGCAAGGGGAGGACGAGATGTCAGGAGGAACAGAAATTACGTATCTGAATTTTCCGCCAGTGTGTGCCAAGATAAGCGCCAAATGGCGTCTTTCGGTATGAGAAGTATCGTGTATAGTAGTAGCCCTTAAATTTTTAGTAGGTATTAACAGGAAGTCTAGAGATCAGGAGAAGGAACTCCGATGAAAAATGCGGGACGGTAATCGGATCCACGAGATGGCGATGCTGTCGACCGAGTTGCAAGACGTTCCGTGGCGGTGAGCCAAACCGGAAAACGGCTCCTTTTTCGGAAGGCGACGGATAGCGGCCGCGGCTCTCTTTCGATCCGATTTTTTTCGACGGCGTAGATATTACGATGTTTTTCCGAATTTTTCGAGGGGTCGCTCCGCGTTCTACTTGCCGTATAAAAAATATCGTTTTCCGCTACGCGAGACGAAATTCCGGATTGGGACGCCCGGTTTCGCCAATGTCATCGCCAAAATTCGCTGTCACCGCGACGACTGTCAAACCGCCCGGCGAACGTCCGATTTTGCCACTTTTCAAACGTTCGTTCCGCGCTTAATGGGGCGCGTGGACGACCGAATTAGGTGTCAACAAAACGGGCGGAACTTCTATCTTACGCGGATGGCGACCGCCGCCGTTTTTCGCTCGGATATTTGCTAGAGAAAGAGGTCGTGTTTTTTTTGCCCCAAAAGAGCAGTGTATTCAGGCTTATTTAGACTTACCACATGCAAGTAAGGTAAACCAGAGCATTATATAAATATAACGATATGCAGAAACAATTGTGCGTAAGATATTCTGGTTATTTCGTGTTTTAGCTTATAATTATTTCGTGTTTAGCATATTGTTTTGTGATTTTTGTATAGTTTGGTTATATAACATTTTGTAAATAAATGTGATGCAACCTGTGAAAAGGTACCAGATGTCGGAGAAGTGAATTTTGCGCTACAGTCCAAAACGCAGTTTCAACTCGAAAAAAATGTATCGCCTATACTAGCAACCTGCAGGATCTGTAGGTACATATTCGCAGGATACCTATCATACCAAAATTTCAGCCGGATTGGAGCAATAGAAGACGAGATATCGATATTTTCGTGTACAGTTCTGTTCCAAAACTTTTTTAACAAAATGTGTTTTCTCAAAATTACGATTTTACATATTGTAGTGACCAGATTTTGATCTTGCCAAAGATGGACATGTTCAGCTGGTTCCCATTGACAAAGCTAGAGTTAATGTTTCGCGCCGTGAGGCGGGAGCTAAATAGCGCCGCAGGCGAAAATTTTTAAAACTTTCAAGGTCACGCGTTTTCCTGTCACTTCAGATATTTCAATGAAAAATACATTTACAAATATAAACTTTCACAAGGATACTTTTTGGAATTTGATGCCTTTTTGAAATACTAATATTTAATCACGATCGATACGATACGTCGATACTTCAGATTAACCTATAAGACGTAATTACGGACATTTTAATAAAAAAAAATTCAATGACGGACTGCTCTTGAAGACGGACAATCTTTCTGAATGACGGACTGTCCGACCTAATGACTGACGTCTGGTCACTTTACATATTGAAACTTTACCTGCTTTCAGTTCGAGCTATATTAACGCTAGATTTAATTTTTTTTAAATGAAGCGAAATTTATGCTCTATCGAAATCTGACCCCCACCCGAAAACAGTTTTTCCGACATCTGGTACCTTTTCACAGGTTGCATCACAAATGTATAATTAAAAAAAAACATTAGCAATAAAATAACATGCAGGAATTGTCATTCTCTCTCTAGGAATCATTACGAGTGTGTCAGAAGTCAGAACTACTTAGACTACTAACTAATAGGGGGGAGCTACGGTTGGTGTTCGAATAGTTTCGTACAGTATGCTACAACGGTTTAATTAAATGGAAAACTGTTGAATTCTTTAGGGAAAAACTTGAATTGAAAACCATTGAAACCTTGTTGCTCTTAAATACCAACAAATATTACTCTTTGTAGTAATCGGTATAATTTAATTAATAAATGTTTATGTTTAATGTCAATTAAAATTTTTATAAAAGTGTTATTAAAAAAAAACCTTACCTGGCATGCAGACACATCTGAAGGTACCGGGATCGTCCAAGCAGGAACCGTCGTTATGGCAGGGGTGTGATTCGCATTCGTTCACGTTCGTTTCGCATCGGGGTCCGGTGAAACCCTGCGTGCAATTGCACGCAAAGCTGCCGGGCGTGTTCACGCATATCCCGTCGTGTTCGCAGGGTGAACCTACCACGAAGAACAAAAGAGTAAATTATTTTGCACTTTGCAGCAAGAAAAAACATTACGAATATTGTAACTGGTTAAGCGAATATGATTTTGGATCAATTATGGGATTTGCTGTACCAATCCACTTGACAAAACTTATAATAAAACATAATAAAAAAAAAATACAGTCCACTTTTGTATCAAGCATAGACATCGTGTGTGTGTAAAATGTTGCAACGCAAGGTCCCGTATTGGGGCCACCGTCGCCTTCTTCGTTCATATGCACGATTCAAAGTAGCAAGTTTACGTAAAAATGTCTAGATGGCGTTCGATATTGTTTTTTTTTTCTCAGGTAACGAAGTACGGTTAATCGAAGGTAGAGGGTCACAGCCATAATCTCTGCAGTATGCCTAACAACGGTAATCTACATGAAGTTCGTAAACATCCTGTATATCACCAGCTATATATTTCTGGCTACGTACTAAGTCGATATGCCAGTGCTTTGTCTTTCTGTAAGTGTTTTTTCATGTTATAGAAAAAATAGGTAAGTTGCGGTTAGTGTAGCGGGACAGATTGTTGACACATTTGTTCACAGCGATAATCCGCTTTTTTCCGCTCATGCTCGAGATTTTTCCATTGTGAAAATAATCCACAATTTGACACAACAACGAACAGCTTCGTTCATATTGCACAACTGATGATGAGAGACCATCTAACAGTTGCGCGTGACGTCCTGCAGATAGCGCCGCTGGCGCTACGCAGGTAGCCCACATGCCGCACTGATAATACCGAACAAGGTCGAAATCCGGATATGAGGTTTCTAATGGTGAAATACGATTATTTTCGCTCCGATAAATTACGTTGAATAAACATTAAAACGCATATTTTGGTTTCGAAAAGCTGTATGGTTCCCACAGGGCAGGCAATTATTGCAGACCAGCGCAATTTTTTAATGCAAATTTAAATTGAATCATGTCATCTGTCAAACTAATCTTCGATCGTGACCCGAACAATAGGTGGGACCTCGCGGAACTAACGGTGATCCAACCTAGTTGGCGGAGACGAAGTTAGGAAACGTAAACTAATTACTACTATCAATCTAGACTGGTTGGTGGGTATCGCAGCGTCCGTCGGCTGGCATTTTCGAACCTCTAATCCGGCCGCGTTACCTCCGTACTCCTCGTTAATGCCGCGTATCGAAAGAAAGAGAGGCGAGAGCACGGAAAAAAAACCCAAACCAAACAACAATAAATCTACATTAACTTTTTATATAAAAGTTATCTGAAAGAATCTAATCCTACGCCGGCGATGTAATTTACTTTTTTTTCATTCGGCTACCTCTGGCCCCGCCGTAGTTTGCATAAGTTATGACCGTGTCTAAGCCGGGGCATTTGATACACTTTTTGGCCGGGCGCGCACAAAAGCCGGGAATTGTGAATAAAAGTGCCGAGATGGATTCGGATCGACGACCTCGCGGCGGGTAACGCGATTCGTCGCGCCGTTGCCGGGCGTTATTTCAGAAACGGATCCGACGTAGCGCTCTCTCCCTCGCAGCGGAAGGAAAAAATACGTGAAAAAAGAAAGCGACTGAACTTTTTTTTGGGCAGGCACTACACCCATTGCGTTGCGCCGACTTTGTTTGTCCAGGGAATCAACAAAGAAGGCGTCGCGATGGCTTACTACGAACATAAATCAGTCAGCTTTAATTATCATGATGTCAACGTGGTGCGAAATTGTCCCATGCTCACCAGTAACTGTTATTTTTTTATGCTTGTTTTGTTGTTGTTGTCATACTGAGGATTCTAGTTCCATGTTCAGCAACATTTGTGGTAGACAGATTGCCAACCTACTCTGGGGCAAAAAAAACTCCCTGATGGATGATAATAATTAGCGATATTCGCCAGCGCCACCGTGTGATACGTTTCGCAGCGATCAATCATCGTCCGAGGTACTCACCGACGTACGCGTAAAAAATATATATCCATTACGTGTACCGTGGGGAAGAGGAACGCAGTCGGCTCCAGGTCTCGAGAGAATCGAGTAGCGATCACATTAAGACCTAAAAAGGTCATTAATTAAGGTCGCCGCGGTCGCTTCGGGTGAACGTCACGTGATGTCGTCGGTCGGGTCGCAGGTCAAGTGGGGAATTGATCGTCAATTATCTCGGATACTTTGCAGAGGCCTTTTTTGTTTATTAGGCACGGGTCGAGGCGCCAACGTTTTCGTTTCTTTCGTCAAGGCATGTCCAGTTGAAAAACTCGTTTTTCTATTTTTATTATTAACTTGTATCGTTAAGATAAAAAAAAAAACGTCTTCAAACTATTACTCTTAGAACTGTCAAGTTCCGGACTTTTTGTTGTTAACCTTTTAACGGCGGGGTAATGTGTAAAATCGACCTCTTGTTAGTTGCGAAATTTATAGATATATTTAATGAATTTGTCATGTGGGGTCCCCAACATGACTGCTGATCGATATTTCGACCAGTCCCGCCGTTAAAAGGTTAAGTAATGTAAATATGGTAAAAACATATCTCACAATATTTTCAATAATGAAAACAAGCTAATATACAGGGTTTGTCCGGAAAGTAATGTCAGTGAGCTTTGAAAAATGGTTTTTATTGGTTCTATGTGTACAAATCTTTAGAGACTTTCAAAATACATTCCTCCGGCGTCCACACATCGGTTCCAGCGGGTCTTCCACGCTTCAAAAGCCGCACGGTAGTCGTTTTCCGGAATCGCCTTTAAAGCGTCGGTGCAAGCCTTCTGAATGTTTTCACCGACCCAAAATGCTGTCCTTTCATTGGGGTTTTGAGGCGCGGAAACAGAAAGAAGTCTAGGTGGCCACATCGGGGCTGTAGGGAGGCTGGGGAACAACGGTGATGCCTGCCTTGACGAGGTAATCGGCCACGAGGAAGCAGGTGTGCGAAGGCGCATTGTCGTGGTGAAACTTCCAGGATTTTGAGATGTCTGGGCGGACGCGATTCACCCTGCGTTTCAGCCGCTTCAGCACCTCGACGTAAAACATTCCGGTTACGGTTGTCCCCTGCGGAACGAACTCATGATCGACCAATCCCCGGCAATCAAAAAAGACAATCAGCATTGTCTTGATCTTTGACCTGGACATCCTGGCCTTCTTGTGCGAGGGTAGTTCGACGTGTGCCATTCCGCACTTTGCCTCTTCGTCTCCGGATCGTATTCAAAGACCCAACTTTCGTCCCCGGTAATGAGGTCGTCAAGGAAAGCGGGGTTGTCTTCGCAGGTGTCCAAAAGTTCTTGGCAGGTTTCGACGCGCCTCGCTTTTTGATCGTCCGTTAGCTCTTTTGGCACGAGCTTCGCGCACACCTTCCTCATTCCTAAAGACTCCGACACAATTTCGTGAACAATGGTTTTCGTAATGTCTAATGTTTCGGAAATTAAACGGACACTTAGACGACGGTCAGTGTTCAACAAGTCACGCACACGTTTCACATTGTCGTCGGAACTGGAGGTTGATGGTCGTCCAGCGCGGTTCTCGTCGTTGACATCTTCCCGACCTTCTGCGAAGGCCTTGTGCCAACAGAAAATTTGCCTGTCCGAAAGACAATCGACGCCGAACGCCTTCTTCAACATTGGAATGGTTTCCGCAATACTCTTCTCCAGTTTCACACAAAACTTGATCGCCATCCGTTGCTCAAGCGAACGTTGCATTTTTTCTTGCACCGGGTCACCGTAACGACTCTCAAAGAACGAGTGATGCGACCGCTACAACGACCGGTAGCCAACTGACGCTTGTTGGATCTTGTTGCCAGATCCCCCACCACAATCCCAGCACGTAAAGCGCGGGCTGGCGCGTACAGTCTCGGGAAAAAAATTCACTGACATTGCTTTCCGGACAAAGCTTGTAATTATTTATAAGAGACAAGTTAACGGAACTGAAAAGGGTTAATTAAAATTTGTATTCGAATATATTTCAAAGCAACTTTCCAAAAGACAAATAATTCGTCGTTAATGATGCGACAAATCTATATGGTAGCGCAATGCATAACTTTCATTTGCTATTAGACGTTTCCCATATTAAAGACGCTTACTAGATTATTAGTAATTCGCTATTTACGACCTGACGCATTAGTCTTACTCTTGGCGAGCGTATAAAATACGACGGGATTGACATCTAGCGCGATTAGCCTGCGGTGCAGGCGAACCAGTTGAAATGGATGGACGGCGCGCATGATTTATCGCCGTCATTTGCCAGAATATTAAATTTATGGTAGCGCGGAGTTGTACCTACACTCGTTACACGTCGCCCATAATTGATACCGCAATTTGCGTTCGAAGTACCGTCGATACGGGAAGCCGGAAAAGTCATATTAGTGTGACGTCAATTAATAAGGGCGAAGGGGGGGCAAATGCCCGTTTTGCCTCACGTTTTTGCCGTAAACGTAAATAAAATAAATTAGTTATTAAGTTTTAGAGATAATACCTCAGTAACGAAGGCCAAATCGAATTTTTTTTATTCTTTCAATTCGATTTATTTTACCCCCTATAAATCTAATTTTAACGGATGGGGCGTGACTTACGATACACTTTAATAATCCTTTAATAATCCTATCTAGTTTTACAAAAAACAATAAATATTTATTAGATTTTCGTCTCTATTTTTAGAAGTCTTCTGTCAGGGCGAAATCTCGGCCTGCCAGGGCGTCGCCCTGATCCGCCCCCACCTGGCTACGGCCCTGAGTCGGACGCTGCGGGGCGCCAGTTATGAGCCGGTCGATTTACTTTTACTCAGCCACTGTGCGTACGCAAGTTATATTTCAAAAATAGTGTTAAAAATTTAGACGAATAACAGGAGACGATCAGCAGTATGATATTGCACATAATAATTTTCTCGATTGGTGTATAATCTACGAGATGTGTAATTAAGTAATGAGACTGGCAACGTAGCGCCCGATCTAGCAACACTGCGGAGTCGGGACTTGGAAGAGGGGTAGGTTAACATGTAATGCACCTTCAGTACAAGTTTGAACTTGTTAGAGTCATTTGTTTGATCTTTGTGACCGTTTTCCTAAACCGGATTTTTCTAGTGCGTTTTAAAAATGAGTGACATTAATTTTGAGTAACGGTGTGCTATCAGGTTTTGCTTCAGACTTGGACACAGCACAACGGATACTTTTGCAAAACTTCAACACGCCTACGGAGACAGTGTCTTTTCAAGAGCCTAGATTTTTTCGGTGGTTTAAGGCATTCTCGAAGGAAGAGAGTCGATTGAAGATGAACCACGCAGCGGAACGCCTTCATCTTCAAGAACCGATGAAAATGTCGATAGAATACTGGCTCTTGTGCGTTCAGATAGTCATCAGTTAAATTTGAATCACACCACTGACCATTAGATTTTTGACTAACGAATTGGGGATGAGAAAAATCTGCGCAAAAATGGTTCCATAAAACCTTTCGCAGGAACAAAAGGACATCAGAAGAGAAAAGTGTCTTGACTTTTTTGAGTCGATTGACAATGATCCCCATTTAATGGAACGTGTCATTACTGGTGATGAGACTTGGGTGTTTGCGTACGACCCGGAAACCAAGCGCCAAAGCATGCAATGGCACACTTCAAACTCTCCAAGATCCAAAAAAGCAAGAATGAGCAAGTCGAAGATCAAATGCATGCTGAATTGCTTTTTTGATAGCCAGGGAATTGTCCACAGAAAGTTTGTGCCTCCAGGCCAAGCCGTAAATCAACACTTTTGAAAAACTTCGACAATGCACCTTGGTACACAGCCATTTCAGTTTTTAAACGAACGAGTTTTTAACAATACTCAATAACTTCATACTCAGCGCCCACAGAAAACTAATGTGTGGGCCGGAATAATACAAGATAGAATTGTAGGACCATTTTTCTTTGATGACACTCTTAATGTAGCAAGATACTTGCGTTTACTCCAGCACGAACTAATGCCAGTGCTATGTCATTTATTTCCAAACCCCTTAAACCCCAACTTGACCGACGAGAGGTTATATGATGGGGCCCCACCACACTATGCTGCCATTGTTCGTCAGTATCTGGACAGAATTTTTCCCGGTAGGTGGATTGGGAGGCGAGGTAATATTGAGTGGCCAGCAAGATCTCTAGATCTTACACCACTGGATTTAAAACATTCCTGTGGCTCCTCACCCTCCTTATTCGCCTGACTTAAGTCCTTGTGACTTTTTCTCTTCTCGAGATTGAATAATCACCTCAAGGAACATCATTTTGGGACCATAGAAAACATTCAAACGACTGTAACCGACCAGCTGAAGACTATTCCAGTATATGAGTTCCAGCACTGCTATGAGGAATGGAAGAACCGTCTCCAGCGCTGTGTGGCTTCCCAGGAAAGTTATTTTGAAGGAGACAATACCGAATTGTAATTCTATTCGAATAAAAAAAATTAAAAAAGCAGTCTCATTACTTAAGTTATACAAGTCGTATAACACTGAATATGCGGAGTTTGTCAAAATTCCAGTATATAAATAAAAAAAATAAAAGACATCACCGCATGTTTTTTGTTGAACGGTGCGGCGGTGTCGACTGTTGAAGTTGACTAGGAAAGCCACGCTCGTTGGATAGAACGAACCACAACCTGCATTCTGATTTGTTGCCGTTAAACGTTGATTGGACAACACAGCAACCGGGTGGCAACGTAGGCCACCCAAACAGCACCTGTTTCCTCTAATTTAAGCTTCTTTGAGTAACCCACCTTCCAGGGGTTGGTTCAGTGGAGGCCTGGAGGGGTACTTGAATTGTCAAAAGGTAAAAGCGAGTCGTGGCACCCCAGACCAATTTATTTGGCAGCATAAGGATCAATGGAATCGCCCAACAGAGGTCAGAGCAAGCAAGGAAGAGCATGCATGCCAGCGTAACTGCAAAGGAGGGGTTCAACGTGGCTGGAGAAGGATTGAAGGGATGGCAGAGCGACCAAACGCTCACAACTTGTTGATGAGGTCTTAATGTGCGACAGATATAGAGGCTTCACGACCCATCCTGTAGATCTCTGATTTGCCGCCAGACTCAAATTTCAATATAAGGTTGATTTTTGGCCTAGCAACTTCGGGGCATTAAAACCAATTCTATAGGCTACCGAAATTTACAAACCGGAATAGAGCGCAAATGACACTAATAAAAAAAGTATAAAAAAAGTCAACAAAACAATGCTAAGATATTCCAGTACCTACCCAAAGTTAGATGTGTATCGGTCTCTCACGCGATTCAATAGAATCCGCCTATCGCCGTTACTCACTTAATCGTGCTATTATTGCCCAGCATTAACCTCGAGATAGGAGTCGCAGGATCCAAAGGAACGGGTCAATTTAATATGCAAAATAACAGCTCGTGAAGGATTACGCTCGTTTATTTTATTGCAGCGAAAAAAATTAAAGCGATATTAATGTCTGCAGTTGAGTCAACCGTATTGTTATTACGTACAACGTAATCTTTATTAATAGCTCACCGGAATAGAGAGAGGCGAATGGTAATTGTAACTATTTAGTTTAGTAACGAATTGTGCCGACATGGACCTGCATACTTGAAAATCGTTTGTAAATTTTATATTGGGAACTGATTTTTTTAGGTACCTCATTGGCGGCTGGTGATAAGGTTGCAGGCTTGCGGACCTACAAAAATCAGCAGAATCAGCCGCAATAAAAGTAGATACATTTGTGTTTCTATTATAGTATACGAGGTGTGTAAATTAAGTAATAAGACTGCATGATCTAGATCTAGCAACACTGCGGAGACGGGACTTTAGGGCGGTAGGTTAACTAATGCACCTTCAGTACAAGTTTGAACTCGTTAGAGTCATTTGTTTGTTCTTTGTGACTGCTTTCGTAAACCGGTTTTTGAGTGACATTATGATGTTTTTTCAAGAGCCCAGGTTTTTTGGTGGTTAAAGGCATTCTCAGAAGGAAGAGAGTCGATTGAAGATGAACCACGCAACGGAAGGCCTTCATCTTCAAGAACCGATGAAAATATCGATAGGATACGGGATCTTGTGCGTTCAGATCGTCGGTTGACGACAAGAATGATCGGAGAAGAGTTAAATTTGAATCGCACCACTGCGTTCATCAGATAGTGACTAACAAATTAGGCATGCGAAAAATCTGCGTAAAAATAGTTCCAAAAACCTTTCGCAGGAACAAAAGGACATCAGGAGAGAAAGGTGTCTTGACTTTTTGGAATCGATTGAAAATGATCCTCATTTTATGGAACTGGTGATGAGACTTGGGTGTTTGAGTACGACCCGGAAACCAATCGAAAAAACATGGAATGCACACCTCAAACTCTCCAAGACCCAAAAAAGCAAGAATGAGCAAGTCGAAGATCAAATGCATGCTGATTTGCTTTTTTGATAACCAGAGAATTGTCCACAGAGAGTTTGTGCCTCCAGGCCAAAAAGTAAATCAACACTTTTACAGAGAGGTTCGTGAAAAATTTCGAAAAAGGGTCATGCATGTGAGACCAAACATCAAGAACAACTTTGCACGACAATGTGCCTTGTCACAAATCCACTTCAGTAAACGAGTTTTTAGCCTGTAAAAACATTCTTGTGGCTCCTCATTCGCCTGACTTGAGTCCTTGTAATTTTTTCTCTTCCCGAGATTGAAAAATCACCTTAAGGGACGTCATTTTGGGACTATAGAAAACATTCAAACGGCTGTAACCGACCAGCTGAAGGCTATTCCAGTATATGAGTTCCAGCACTGCTATGAGGAATGGAAGAACCGTCCCCATCGCTGTGTGGCTTCCCAAGGAAGTTATTTGGAAGGAGACAATACTGAATTGTAATTCTATTCGAATATTTTTCTTTAAAAAAAGCAGTCTCATTACTTAAGTTATATACCTCGTATTTCGCAGAAGTATTATTTGCAACACTCAGTTTTTTTAGCACGAGGCGCCACTGTGTCTATCTGGAGTAGCTCAAGACTGCTGTTTGGATCCGTATTTTGTCGCCAAAAAAAAACCTTATACGAATTAACCACTTTTTTGTGTTCTTCATTGCCTAAATTTTGATTATTAATATTTCGATATAATTCGGCTCGAAGGACCAAAACTCCAGAGAGGCCTCGTAGTGTTCTAGGAACCAGCAGCAATGCAAACAGGCTCCCGCGAATTCTCACAGCTCCGCTAAATCCTCGGTAGCCCGGCGTCCACGCCACCTGCTCGCTACCCGGATTTCGCTCTCATATACCGTGCAGAAGGCGTTGTTTGCCCATCATTACCATACTCATTAAGCCTATCGGGTATGCGTATGTGAACAGAAAAAAAGTATTGCCGCCCCGATAGCTCTATAAACCTCCGAAAATTAGCATAAGAGCGACACTCGACGCCGGGCTACCAAATTAGCATCGCCCATCGCCATATGGACATCGCAGCTGAAGGGGCCGAACAAATCGCCGACGATCTAAGTAAATAGTGGGATATGTGCGAGAATTTTAAATGAACCCGCAAGATTTTTAAATGAATATTTAATCGGGCAACATTTAATTAGCTGGAGATTTACGTGTCGAGAGAAACTCCTGATTTGAATCCGAACTGATAAAAGGAAGGTAGGTAACAGTAATTATTGAAGTTCTAGAGGAATGCGTATGCCGATTGCAACGCTAATGACTTAAGGGGTCAGGCTAACAAAACGACTGTCACATTCCATCGAGCTTCAATTAAACTTAAATATAGACATCCAAAAAAAAAGTCATCAAATCTTGCTATAAGGAGAGGGATGGAAATGGTTATGTCGAAGCTCAAAACGAAACGTCAAACGTTTGATAAGTGACTGTCATAATTGTAAAATAAATAACAGAAATGAACAGAATTTTTTTTTGATGCTCGTTATTATTACTTTAGAAATGCCATTTTCGATAAGTGTTCGGAGTCTTAAAAGGCATATACGTACTGTAGTAATATCACTGTCAGAACAGTCATAACACTGGAACATTGGGAAGTTTTGAGAACAAGTTTGCCTTTAAATTTTTACCCGATTTCGGTCTAGATCTATTTACCATGTACCCGGTAAACAAATAATGGTTTATTGTTATTGATAAAGTCAAATTTATTCAATAACTACGTTCAAAATGTCGTAGAAACTTGAAATTTACAAGAGTATTTAGCGTTTAGCTGGTAGGTTGCCCAAAAATGAAAAAAACTTTTTCAGACATCAAAGTATTAGCCAGGCAATGATTTATAGGCCAATAAGAGAATGCGAAGAGGGTATCCCTTGCACTAATTTGCAACTGGAATACCTTACGTTTTGCCACAAAACAGGGTTAATAGACTAGTACAATCCGCTCGAGACAGAATTGATATTTCTTTCGAAGGCTGGGTCGCTCTTTGGGATCTCATACAAGGATATTCAGAGGATTTGAATCCTGAAATGGTGTACATTATCGAAAAAGAAAGAAGTGTCTCAAACATACCTAGGCAAAATTCGAAAGAATACCTAACTGTTGCAGGTGTGATTATAATGGATGATGAGAAGTATTTCTCATCATCTCTCCCGCTATCATGTTCTGAAATAAAAGGCAATTGATTTTACACCTCTAATATTGAAAACTGTCCAGATGAAGTAAAATTCATAGTAAAAGCGAAATTTTCAACTGCACAATTTTTGGAGCTGATCAATTCGGATATCAAGACCCATCATCAGAATGTCAGTGAAAAATTTTGGTTTGATCTCGCTTCGTACCAGCCAGGAGGACTCGGCACTATTTGGAGCAGAATAACATCAATTATGTACCAAGATAAAATAACCCCCCCCCCCAAATATCCCTGAAGCTCGATCAATTGAAGCATTTTGGTCATTGCTGTGCCAAAGGTTTATGAAAACGTTTGAGTCAAAGAGATAGCCTTTCAGTTTTGTAGATTAGTTTTCAGATGTCAGAAGATTTAGTTTGAATAAAATTTCGTTAATTCGTTTCGTTAAAAAAAGAGATTCAAATATTCTCAAAAATTCAAGTTTCTTTCAAATTTCATCATGATTTATTATCAAGACATCTCAAAAATAGTCAGTTCTCTGTAAATGATAGTCACTTTGTAGATCTCAGCATTGCAATTAACTTTAAAATTGAACGCAAAACAGCTGTTCAAATACATCATTCTTGACTTCGCGAAATGAAAATTCCCAAAAATTAGCGTCGAAACTACTGTACTCCTAAACGACGGCTAACAGTTTCCTCTCATCACAGCCTCTCCTACGCCACTGGCGCCTCATCATCGTTTCGACAGACCGAGAAGGTTAACCATACGTATCCCGAATAACGACGGTCGCTGGGACCATGTCTATGGCTGGGACGGGTCCGCCCAATTAGGAAATTCAATCGGACACGAGAAAACGCGCGTGTGCCGAATTAAAATGCGTTATTCGATAAAATACGGCGGTTGTTCTCTGGCTGGCGACCCGCTGTTTTAGAATGCCATTGTTAACACAAAGGGGGCCGTTGTACGAGGGCTTACACAACGGCTCGTGGGCGTACCGGGTCCCGTCTACTCGCAGCGCTCTGGTCATATTTAATTGCCAGTGCATAGTCCGTTCAACGTAACGAGACAGAAATTGACGGGGGATTCAAAACAGACGATTCGCGGCGATAAAGGATGAGAATAAGTGATTCTTCACTCCTCCCTTAATCCCTACCGCGTTTATATCACTATGTCACTAGACTAAAGCTATAACTATAGGCTCCTCCCATATTGTACACTGGTGGCCATTGAAATTGCAACACCCAGTATAAACAATAATAACGTCATGACCTTCGGTATTTTGGTTTGTTATGAAATAAAAAAATGATTACAATTTGAGGAATTGCCGGCTAATCGTTTCTGAGAAATTCAGGTGCATGCCAAAGGGTCACATCACCTAAGGAACTATAAAGTGGTCTGCTTATCAATGTTTTGTGTTAGTTTTGTTGATGCAGTGAGGACAAGTGCCACGAATTGCTTCGTCGAAGAGAAAGACTTCGATAAGAGCAAGTTAGTGAATTTAAGAGAGGTCAAATTTTAGGTCTATGTGAGGGGGGATATGTTATATCGAGATATAGGGGTCCTTATTGGGCGAAATGTAAGCACAGTCATGGGGGTATGGTGGCAGTGGAGAGAAGAACACACTACCTTGAGACGACCTGGCAGTGGTGCGCAAAAGCGAACTACAGACCGCAAAGAGCGCCACCTTCATCAATTAGCATTAAGGGACCGAACAGAAACAGCAATAGTTACACAATGTCATTTATCGTTACGGCCAGTCAGACGCCGCTTATTTGATTCTGGACTTTCGTCACGACGTCAATTGTTGCGACTTCCGCTGACTCCAATGGTGCCAAGAAAAGCTTATGATATGAGCTTAAAAGATTGTTATAATTGTTTATAAACAACAGGTCACATCTTTTCGGGTTCAAGGTCCTTAAACAGCCAGAGATACATCGATGAAGTACTACGACCAGTGGTAGTACCTTATCTGCAGGACCACGTAAGTGCCATATTTCCACACGACAATGCGAGACCACATGCAGCAGCAAACAAGACAGTTTCTGAATGAGCATGCAGATAAACGACTTCCTTGGCCTTCGCGTTGCCCAGGTTATCCCCCATAGAAAATGTATAGGATGTGAAAAAATCCAAATATGTGCAAGACCAGCAAGTGGAACAGAGGAATCCTCGACGAGGGTACAAGCTACATGAAATGCTATACCTCAAGAGACCATTCGATCGCTGTTTGATTCACTACCAAGGCGTCTAGAAGCTGCTATAAGAGTACGTGGATGGGCACGTCAGGCGGCCTAAGTGCATGGGTTTTCCCGCCCACTTCTCCTTTTCATTCATTCATTCATTCAAGAGTAGGTGGGGGACACGTATCCTATTATATGTATTTTATCAGTGCAACTAATCAGATAAGCTTGTAACATTAATCAATTGTTTTATTAACATAATATGTTATTTAAAAGTAGTTTGAGTTATGTTAGTCCTTATCCTTTAGGGTGTACATTTTCAATGGCCACCAGTATATTTACTGTCTGTTATATACTGTCAGTATATTTAATGTCCTCAGTTCCAATGACCACGGACTGCGTGATGGGCCAAAAAACTGAGCATCGTAAAATTAAATATCCTGTATGACATTACATAAACATTACCTAATACATAAAATACGAATGGACAAGATCTCTAAATGTCATATTCATAATATTGTAACAGGTAGGCAAATAAGATACGTATGTATGTACAGACTGGGTCCGTTGATGTTAATAGAGAGTAAAATAGTATCACGCCCTTTCTAAAGTGTAGGGAGGGGGAGGCGACGTTACGTCACAGAAGCCACTATCCAATAAGATTGGAAAAAGTATATACGTCTTCCACGCGATAAAGTTATAGTTTTACCTTGCTCGCATTCGTCTATGTCCTCGGAGCAGTCGATGCCCTTGTAGCCGGAGGCGCAACTGCACGTGTACGAGCCGTTTATGGGGCTCGTATCGCATATAGCGTCGGCGTGACAGGGGTTGCTGGTGCACGCGTCGTCTAGGTGACACAGTAGACCTGAAAGAAGAAGGTAAAAATTAACACATCCGCTGTATTTGAAATTGCAACTGATGAATTGGAATAAACGGTTATGTTGGTTCATATACAGAATCCTATCCGGCTCGAAGGACCAACATTTTCAAACTCCTACTTATGACGGTTTTACGTCGACAATCTTTCATGAATTCTCACTTGATATGAAAACAGTCTAAAATATGTTTGTTTATTCTTCTACTAGTATAAAACTGTGAGATCATACACGAATAGTATCATGGACAGTAACATATTTTTTTTGGTACCGA
The DNA here is from genome assembly GCA_029963805.1 of Aromia moschata. NCBI lineage: Eukaryota > Metazoa > Arthropoda > Insecta > Coleoptera > Cerambycidae > Aromia > Aromia moschata. The sequence continues at coordinate 92,701 of JAPWTK010000659.1, forward strand.
TTAATAGTCTATCAAATAAAAACGAGTGTGATTCACGTCAGTGACTACAAGTTAAAAAAAATGCAAATAAAAGCTCTATTGCAGCTGTAGAACTGATCCATAGAGAGATAATGATCTATTTCTTATGCGATTATTGTTTCGGTTGTATGAATAGAAATAAACGTATATTAATGAACGAATAAAAAAATTAATAAGACTTTAATTCAAAGACCCTGGTATTTGTCAGCTGCCAGATTTAAGTGAGTCGATATATAACAAATTTCTAACTGGCTAGAACTGGTTGCGTCATGATTGTGTCATCGGTTTTAGAATTCCGTGAAATATATGGAGCAATGTCGAATGATTAAGGAAACTAGATATTAGGGGTTTGATTCCTTTATCAAATGAGAATTCAAATATAGGAAAATAAATAATGTGTTGGAATTATTCAACATGTTCTACGAATTCGAACTGTAAGTAAAAAATTGCTTAATAACCATGGAGACTAGCAAATGTTTATGTACTCATCGCTATGATAAATACATAAGAAAAAAATGTTCGATATACCGTTAAATAATCATTCGGTGCTGTAAAAAAATCTTTCGCGAAAAAATTAGACCGACGACGAAAGTCTGTTAGAGGCGTTATAGATTATAAAAAAAAATCAGGCTGCGGACTTTTTTTTAATTACCACCGGGACATCTTCAGCTGGCAGCAACAGTACTATCATCGCGCGAGTGGCCGTAACGGTTTTTTTTGTCTATACACTATCGCGATCGGTAATCTCGTATATTTGCCCAGGTGTATTTTTTCCGTCACGGGTAAGTACATAAATAAACTACTACTCACGCTTTGCCGTCGATAACCTAACACATATTTACATAGCAAGATGCGAAATGTGGGCGTCCTATCTTCAATCCCAAACGTTGTTCTTATTTTAGTTATAGAATGCTAATCATTGCCCATTGCATTTTTTTTTTGCAATATTGGAGCTAATTTACAAACTTATATTGACAGCTTCTCATGATCTTAAATTGTAAAAGTGACGTGAACCAATTGTTATTGGAACTCTCTAAAGTGGGAGTGGCCGAACGTTACGTCACAGAAACCACTATGTAATAAGATTGGATCTAATCATACCTACTCACTATTTTACTATCTGTTAACTTCAAGTTTGTATGTGGGTACTATGAACCGTATCTATATCCCATCCCTATTTTGCCGGATGGGCTCTATAAATACGTGGTGAAATCGTCAGTTAAGCTGCGTACAGCGTTTGCATTCATACCATATGTCACAAGTCTGTCATTACCAGGAGAATATTTTAGGGGAATTAGGGTAAAGTGGGGCAAGTGCGACTCCTTTTTCGTATAGTTGACTTTTAGTTCATAACTGCGCGAATGTCATTCACATAATCCAATTCTTTTTGGGCTGTATGAACTACTTGGTTCTTAAGCTTAATTTATTGAAAGAAAGAAAATCTTTCGTGCTTCAGGGTAAGGAGGCACATCGTCCATGCCTTACAAGGCACATAAAACGCACTTGCCCCAGGGCTTGGGGCAAGTGCGTTATTTGTGTTTATTTCTATATTTTATCCTTAATGCAAACTATTGGGCAAGTGCCTTGAATAAACGCAATTTTCTACTCGCGAGGGTAAATTTGTTTTACAATATTTCTTCATTGGTGCCAACATAACATTGTGCGGTTTGCATCGAATATTGGCGGGAGTTTTAAAATCATGTTCAAACAAGTTAATAGTTTTTTAGAGACTTTTATCAGAAGCGAACGGACTTGCCCCGGATACGCACTTGCCCCACTTCACCCTATATAGTGATATCGTTAAGTTGCACAGGGCAACATTTGGTTCTCTCTCTAGTAGTTACGAATTGTATTAACCTCTTGACTAACACTGTAATTTCTTAAAATGTGTCTGTCGAACTTAGAGACTTTGACAACTAGACATTTTTTTTGACCCTCCTCCTTTAGATCCTCCGAAATTTGGGGGGGAAATTGACCCAAAAATTACTCAATTTATGACATTTTACTACTTTTAGCAGACATTTTGCTACATTTCCAACGTATTTTGGCCCACTGATCATCATGGTGTTATCTGAATTTCTCTTGCACACGCGAAATTATCATTAAAATTAAATTTTGTTCTTGAATCACCTCATAAATCCTCAATCTACGGTTTTCCAATATTTTATTCAGACATTATTTCTGACGTATTTCGACGCACTGATTGTGAGTCAAAAGTCAAGTCGCCTCAATGCTTGAATTTCTTAATAATATACAAACTTTGAGAGTCCGAAGAGAAATCAAAACAGTTTTTCCTAATGTAATTGAGTCATTTTTTGTGTAATTTTCCCCAATTTATTAGGCAATATTGGCCTTCAGGAACACTTGGCTCAACTTTTGATAACATCATAATGTTCAGCGGGTCAGAACATCTCGGAAATGATACAGCTTGTCAAAATAACACTGTTAAAATGCGGCATATAACTTGAGTGTATGAGGACAAACATTAAAAAAAAAACGAATAAATTGTAATTTCCTTAGAGCTCTGGTCTGTTTTGGGTGCAAAATAGAACGCAATAAACCCCTGGATCATGTTCAGCTTCTATAGGAAAACACACGTTGATTCAATTTTGCACATTGTCAGGCGTTAGTAGAGCATTTACTTACAGGACATAGATTTGTGATTTTTGGCAGTTTGGGCTAAGTCAAAAAAAGCAAAGATCTTTTTTGTTCTCAGGAGTCGAGGGGTAATTAACAGTACACGTAAAAGCAGTTGTTTGCGAACGAAGGTTTTCTTCCGTTAATGTAAAAACTGCTCTCGGTGTGGGGCCGGCTCTAGATTAGAAAGGAAAAAAGACGCGCGAACCGGTCCTGGAACAGAGAGAGAAAGATACAAAAACCGGCGCCGTGACAGATATTAATTAAACCTTCTCCAGACCCGCGACTCGCTAATTGTGAACGACGGACGGTCGTGTATTAAAATAACTAATTAGGAAATTCGCGATGCATATTAAAACGCAATGTATGCGGCGCTGGCCTTTTTTTCTTCGCTGGTTTCACCGCTTGCATAAAACGGATTTTGCGGTGGACGCGTGAAATCCATAATAAAAAATCTTTGGAAAGTTACAATTTTTGTCTGGCCGTACTTTCACAAAAAAATTTTGAAGGGTACCGATGTATTAAAATGGAAATTAATACCAGAAGATAAAAAAAAGTTTTCAAAGCATGCTGTGGAATCGATCCCGCATGCCTTGAATTATTATTACTCTCAAAACTGTCAAGTTCCGAAGTTTGCCAATAATATTTGACAAATTTGAATACACTGAACACATCACCACTTTTTTTTCAGTGTACAATTGTTTATTAACGTTTTTCTCAATAGGGAATTCAATATAAGTGTTACGCCACCTGGTAGTCACCTAACAAACTAATTACTGTGCCATTCTTTATTAAAACGTCCGATGGTTTCTATTTTTGTGTTGTACCATTAAAAATTAAAATACATCTTTTATAATGAATCAGTACTGTTGTGTACCTCGCTGCTCGTCCTGGATTAAAAGGGACCCCCATTTAACATTTAATATATTTCCTGAAAAAAAGAAAAACGTCAAGTCTGTTCTCCGTTTTCTTCATTTTGCTGAGGGTAGGTAACTATTTTTATCGATGTAAGTTTTAGTATTTGAAGGTTGTGACAATAGTATAATTCTTATATGTTTTAGCCGAGGATTAAAACAGCTGAAGATATTGAAAAAAAAAACTTACCTTCAAAGAAATTACATTTGCAAAAGGACATGATGGAAGAAATGAGCATCCAGAACTCTAACATTTTACTTATAAAAAAGAATTAATGTGATAAACAATTTCGTAAATAAAAAGACACAGATATACCTTATAGGAAATTGTTTTACTTTTTCAAAACATACCTATCCAACCTAAAAACGTACCTTATTTATTTTTATATATAATTGCACATTAAACATGACGTAACAACAGAGAAGTAATGGCACAGTAATTAGTCTCAAAATTTTTCGCAGTGGTGCTGGCTTCTTAAATTCTTTCTTAAAAAAACAGTCCACCCTCCCCGCCTGGAAATTTTTGGGGGACGCCGCTGGCGGCAAACCGAATCAGTTTGAGCGTGCACGCGGACCCACGCGTTTCCATTCAAAAGTCAATTTTCCAGCGAAATTAAACTATTACATGCCGGCGTATCGGCATTGTGCACATGCAGATGGGACAATTACGCGGACCGGGAATGAGAAAAGAACCTCATCTCGGGCGCATAATGACGTCTCTCGAGGAATGCCAGAAAATAAATGAAGTTCGCGAGACGAGTCGATGAAGTTGCGCGTTGAAGGCGAAAATTTGCTCGAGGAACGCGCGAACACCACCGAAGGACATACGAATTTAGTAGCATTCTAAATAATTTTGGAACCATAGCTAATGCCATCCCATGCAAATACAAAGTTTGGAAGAGTTACAAAGAATTTCCAATATTTCAAGTTTTCTATCCCTCGTTGGCATCACTCTTGTGGTCTGGAATCAAATAACTGATGTCATTCCTCTTCTACTTACTCAAAGTTGGCAAAATGGAGCCATTGATTGGAAATATGGCAATGCGATGGTAAACTAAGATTATACAAGTATGGAAATCGTGACAGCATACCGTTGTTCCACAACTGCAGGCATTCTGTCTAGCTAATGAAAACGTCTATACAGTAATGATACTGGCTCAACAACAGAAATCACATCAAATTGAATCACACCTCTGTAATTCCACCAGGCGCAAACTCTGGTCTTAGAATTTTTATGTTTTACCACAGGTTCTGGAACATGACCTACATATATAATGTATTCATATATATTTCATTAATGACCTGGTTCAAGAGGCTTGAAGGCCAAAATCGCTCGACGAACGCGCAAACATGACCGAAGGACCTACGAATTTAGTCGCATTCTAAATAATTTTGGAATCACAGCCAATGTCATTCACTGCAAATACAAAGTTTGAAAAAGAAGATTGGAAAACGTACAACGAGTTTCCAATATTTCAAGTTTTCTATTCCTCGTTGACATCAATCTTGTGGTCTGGAATTAAATAACTGAAGTATATTCTACTTACTCAAATTTGGCGAAATGGAACCATTGATTCGTGATCTTTATTGACAAAAGCAACTTCGATGTATGCAAGGAAAAAATGTGGACCAAAGGCGAAACAACTAAATATTAAAAATATTCAGCAAACTGTAAAACATGGCGGTGGACATGTAATGGTGTGGAGGTAATATTACAACAAGTGGTGCAAGTAAACTAGTGTTCACTGAATGTATTATGAACAGATAAGCGTTCTAAAAGAAAATTAAAATCAGATTGCCGAAAAACTAGGTTCGTCTGCCAAATATCATTTTATCTATGATGATGACCCCAAAAATGCGCCCTACTTAAGCCGATAATGGGTGTATAATATCCTACTCTTACTGTCCACACCTCCACTGTTTCTAGACACAATTCTTATCCATAATCTGCGGGAAGAACTAGATCTCAGAATTCGAAAACACAAAATATCTAGTGTCACACATCTAAGAACTGTTTTGATGCAGGAATGGAACACCTTCACCTCAAGTGTGACTCAAAATTTAGTGAATACAAGAGATTACATGCTATTATTAACTCTAAAGGGTTCCCAACAATATATCAAGTATTATTATTTTGATGTTACAGTTAGTGTATGAACACTTTTATAGTATTCGAATAGAATTACAATTCAGTACAGTCTCTGTCAAAATAACTTCCTTGGGAAGCCACACAGCGCTGGAGACGGTTCTTCCATTCCTCATAGCAATGCTGGAACTCATATACTGGACAGCCTTCAGCTGGTCGATTACAGCCGTTTGGATGTTTTCTGTGGTCCCAAAATGACGTCCCTTGAGGTGATTTTTCAATCTCGGAAAGAGAAATAAGTCACAAGGACTCAAGTCAAGCGAATAAGAAGGCTGAGTAGCCACAGGAATGTTTTTACTGGCTAAAAACTCGTTTCCTGAAATGGCTGTGTGACTAGGCGTATTGTCGTGATGCAACATCCAGTTGTTCTTGATGTTTGATCTCACACGAATGACCCTTTTACGAAGTTTTTCAAGAACCTTTCTGTGAAAGTGTTGATTTACTGTTTGGCCTGGAGGCATAAACTTTTTGTGGACAATTCCCTGGCTATCAGAAAAGCAAATCAGCATGCATTTGATTTTCGACTAGCTCATTCTTGCTTTTTTGGGTCTTGGAGAGCTTGAAGTGTGCCATTTCATGCTTTGGCGCTTAGTTTTCGGATCCTACTCAAACACCTAAGCCTCATCAGTAATGACACGTTCCATAAAATGGGGATTATTTTCGATCGATTACAAAAAGTCAAGACACCTTTCTCTCCTGATGTCCTTTTGTTCCTGCGAAAGGTTTTTTGGAAACATTTTTGCGCAGATTTTTCTCATCCCCAATCCGTTAGTCAAAATCTGATGGTGTGACTCAAATTTAAATCTTCCCCGATCCTTCTTGTCGTCAACCGATGATATGAACGCACAAGATCCCATATTCTATCGATATTTTCATCGGTTCTTGAAGATGAAGGCCTTCCGCTGCGTGGTTCATCTTCATCTTCCGCTGAGAATGCCTTAAACCACCGAAAAACCAGTGCTCTTGAAAAAAACACTGTCTCCGTAAGCGTGTTGAAATTTTGTAAAAGTATCCGTTGCGCTGTGTCCAAGTTTGAAGCAAAACCTGATAGCACACCGTTGCTCAAAGTTATGTCACTCACTTTTAAAACGCACTAGAAAAAAACCGTCCCGTCTCCGTAGTGTTGCTAGATCGGGCGCTACGTTGCCAGTCTCATTACTTAATTTACACACCTCGTATATTGTCGAATTTATTTAACTTAGAACGCGAAAAACACCGTTTAGAAATATTTTCTCCACGGAGCATGAGGACTGTTTTCCATCACTGTATGTTACTGATGTAGCCACTCAACATCGCGCGGCATCATTTGTTTCCGACGACAAATTGCAAAACGTAGCGCAACCCGACCGCTTCAGGCGCACACAAAAAAGGCGATCTAATTGCGAGTGCATTCCCATACATCGAGCATTAATTAATACGGATTTGCATAACCAGTGGTTATATTAAGTCTTAAAATAAATGGCGGATATTATTGAACGGCATTCTCTTCGCGGAGAGGGCGAGGGGAGGGGGCTGATATCTGCCCGACACGAAACGATCTTCTCTGATGGAAAAAGCGACGGTTACGTTATACGACCGTACGCCATGTTTGGCGAACAGTTTAACCGGTTGGTAATCGCGAATACGATTTAAATGAATATACAGGGTCGGTCCGTGTTCACTTAGATATAGCAAATATTACCAACTAACAAAAAAGTATGTGTGCAAGAGAAGGCGGCGTGGAATGGGCCACGTCTTGGCGGCCATTGCTGGCAATCAGCAGAACCCGGCGTCAGACAATCGGGAGCCTCGAAAACTAACGCAAAAGCCATCTCTATAAAATTAGGCTAAACTTAATGGAGATGACCCCCATGTACAGGGTTTGTCCGGAAAGTAATGTCAGTGAGCTTTGAAAAATGGTTTTTATTGGTTCTATGTGTACAAATCTTTAGAATCTTTCAAAATACATTCCTCCTGCGTCCACACATCTGTTCCAGAGGGTCTTCCATGCATCAAAAGCCGCACGGTAGTCGTTTTCTGGAATCGCCTTTAAAGCGTCGGTGCAAGCCTTCTGAATGTTTTTCACCGACCCAAAATGCTGTCCTTTCATTGGGGTTCTGAGGCGCGGAAACAGAAAAAGTCTGGGGGGGGGGGCACATCGGGGCTATAGGGGAGGCTGGGGAACAACGGTGATGCCTACCTTACCGAGGTAATCGGCCACGAGGAAGCAGGTGTGCGAAGGCGCATTGTTGTGGTGAAGCTTCCAGGATTTTGAGATGTCTGGGCGGACGCGATTCACCCTGCGTTTCAGGCGCTTCAGCACCTCGACGTAAAACTTTCCGGTTACGGTTGTCCCCTGTGGAACGAACTCATGATGGACCAATCCCCGGCAATCAAAAAAGACAATCAGCATTGTCTTGATCTTTGACCTGGACATCCTGGCCTTCTTGGGGCGAGGGAGTTCGACGTGTGCCATTCCGCACTTTACCTCTTCGTCTCCGGATCGTATTCAAAGACCCAACTTTTGTCCCCGGTAATGACGTCATCAAGAAAAGCGGGGTTGTCTTCGCAGGTTCCAAAAGTTCTTGGCAGGTTTCGACGCGCCTCGCTTTTGATCGTCCGTTAGCACTTTTGGCACGAGCTTCGCGCACACCTTCCTCATTCCTAGACACTCCGACACAATTTCGTGAACAATGGTTTTCGTAATGTCTAATGTTTCGGAAATTAAACGGACACTTAGACGACGGTCAGTGTTCAACAAGTCACGCACACGTTTCACATTGTCGTCGAAACTGGAGGTTGACGGCCGTCCAGCGCGGTTCTCGTCGTTAACATCTTCCCGACCTTCTGCGAAGGCCTTGTGCCATCGGAAAATTTGCCTGTCCGAAAGACAATCGACGCCGAAAGCCTTCTTCAACATTGGAATGGTTTCCGCAGCACTCTTCTCCAGTTTCACACAAAACTTGATCGCCATCCGTTGCTCAAGCGAACGTTGCATTTTTTCTTGCACCGGGTCACTGTAACGACTCTCAAAGAACGAGTGATGCGACCGCTACAACGACCGGTAGCCAACTGACGCTTGTTGGATCTTGTTGCCAGATCCCCCCACCACAATCCCAGCACGTAAAGCGCGGGCTGGCGCGTACAGTTTCGGGAAAAAAATTCACTGACATTACTTTCCGGACAAACCCTGTATACTCGTCTTCAACTACCTGGATGTCCATCTTTTAAAATAACTATTGTCATCGGTAATAAGGCTCTGGGCCCACTATATCAGCCCACTAGGACACCTGTCAGAGAGTTAAAGTAAGCTCGCTCTTTTTTAGACAGTACTGAGGGGCTTGAAAGGCTTTCCGGTACTCTAAAGGTAAAGGAAGCAGCTTTAGGAGATATTGAGATGAGATCAAACAGTCTCTTGTTGTCGAGAATACCCACAAAAGTGTATCGCCGAAGATATCTAATATTGTGGCGAGGATGGCAATGAATCCTCCCCTGCGTCGTTCTCGGTGACCAAGAAGCCGACTTAGCTGACTGTACAGATGTACGGGGCCCGTTGTCCTAGTAAATATTGCCGCTTCGAGAGATATCTAAAATGTTCGCGGACGAACTGGTGTGGCCAGGATTATGTCTAGCAGCATCTCGAGTGACCAGCGGGAAATATAAAAACTCTGTCGAGGCGCGGAAGAGTCAGTCTTTAAAATAAATACGCGCGGTTCGGGTTTTGTAAAACGTACGCCGATATATGTAAATTAGGATGTACATTACATTGTTGTACATAAATTAGTATTAGTGTTAGTCAATTGTTTATTTCGTTATTGTTTACTTGTTCACACTAAAGCGAACCCAAGTTGGGCAAAACGTTACAATATGTTTGTTGTGAATACTTATATCTATGTTCGGGAAAATCTTCGAAAATCTCGGCTGTAATTCAGCTTGACAAACTGTACATTTTGTGAAACATTGAAATCTAGGTCTTGCCCTAATCTGTACTCTTCGACTTGTTTTCAACTTCGTTATTGAATGTTTGTACTAATGGCCTTGAATAATTGCTGGTCAATACAGTGACGAGAGCAGTCGCTTCATGGTCACTATCGGTGTGCCAATATGCCAGTTTCGGCTATTTAAACTTTAAAGCAAGGGTTATCCACACATGGGAATGGTAATTATATGAAGATTGAGTCTTTCCACAAAATTCCAATTATGTCCATCATCTATCTACATGTATAATAAACTGTTTTCGCATTATACGTCGAGAAATCGACAAAAGAAGCAACTAGCCCAAAAAGGGCATTACGCAAAAAGAGCTGACAAATATGCGAGGGGTTAAAATTAATATACAAGTCCATATCTATGGTATAATTAAACAGTCGTTAAAAAGTACGCCGGCCTCTTCACGCACTTATCCCCTGTCCCCCGCAACCCGTTCCTTCGAGAAATCCCGCCGTATTACCCAGAAAATTTTAATGGAATCGCCTCGTCAGCGTTCGTGCGTGCTGCTCCCCGATGTTAGCCCCAAGGTCATCGGGGAGGGTCGACTTTCGAAAAACGTTTCGTTCTCGTTTCGGCCGCACCGCTAATGTATACCGAGCGAAGCGTTAACCACGGGTTAGCGTGGGCTTTGTCGGCTAAACTACGCGTCGGAATTTCGAGGATACATGCACAGTGTGTCTCACTTTTAATTTAATGTCAAGTCGTATCTGGACCGTTAGCAGGACGCTACACTTTCAGTAAAGGTGGAGGATCTGCTCACCGTAGAAATTATTTATGATTTAAACACGTAAAACGTCCGGCCCTGTATATATTTATTAATCTGTTGTGGACCATATTATGCATTAGTTTTTTTTCCTTTCCGTAGTTTTTGTTAACTAGAGTGTGTATGCACACTGCCTGTACGCCCAACAGGGTGTTCCTCCGGGAACTGCATCGATCGATTATGGGAAAACTATAATTATCAAAAATCTGAAAATTTGGTGACATACTAGGTCGATGGGGGACATACGCCTAAAATATTTTTACGTTAATCACACTTCCGGTTATACCGGAAATAGATGTCAACTTTGTTATTTTAAATGGAATGCCCTGTATATTAATACATTTTTAGATTTTATGGTTAATTCTAAGAAATTTCATGTATAATGTCCTATACCTAAGTTTAAGCGGTTTTGAGATATTTAAGTTTTTATGTCAAAAATGACGTCTGCAGACCCTAAGATAATTACCAATTTTTCCTATAAGAAAGCCTTTATTATTCAATTTGGGTCGGATTCCTTGTTGGAAAGGATCCACTTTAATAGATTTTTTTGTAATATTCTGATAACTATAGTTACAGGGTGTTCAAAAAATGAGATCAAAAAATGAAATTGAGAAAAATGCCAAAAATCAATATTTTCAAATGGAAACAAGTACTGATATGTCGGGACCGTGGTGGCCACATATATATCCCATTGTTGACTATCCATTGATCGTAAAATAAGTTCTACAGGTGATTGTTGATTAAATGTCCATTATGCGGAGGCGCCCCATCATGTTGGTAAAATATATTTTTATAATCAGCCAGTGGCACGTTGTCTAAACTGTTAATTTCAAAATTTCTTAAGATGTTAATATAGCGCTCACCTACAAGTAAAAAGCGTATTTTATATCTAGAATACTTCAAAAATGGCCATCATACAATTTAAAATATCTTGATAGAACTCCAGGGCCACGATGCCATCATTTCTTATGGCACAATAAGCATTAAATTGCCAAGATTCTTGAAAGTTTCGTTTTCTAAACGGATGTACATAGTAGTCGCTCCAATAATGAGAATTGCGTCTATTAAACACCCCATTTTTTGTAAACTTTGCTTCGTCCGACCAAATAATATTATCCAAAAAAAAAATCATTTTCTTGTGATCGAAGTAAAATAAAGTGGCAAAACTCCACCTTTCGTGGAAAATCGGTCTCTTTTAAATGCTGGACTATGGAAAATGCATATGGATGAAACCTGTGTTTCCGTAAAATTCTAAAACTGATGTCTTCGATTCTAGTGCTACTTGTCTTGTAGAAATTGTTGGACACGCGGCAAAATATCCCAAAATTGCGATTTCAATATTTTCATTGTCAACAACTGGTCTATTTCTATGTACTCCAGGTTTAACGGATCCAAAGTTCTTGAAGTTTTCTATAATACGCGTCCCGGCATGATTAGTAATAATAATTTTCAAACGGTAAGTGACGCTGTGTAAACAAACATAGCAATCGAATGTTTTCAACATAACCATTTTCGTCATGGCCAAGTAAGAAGAGTAGCAACACTTAAAATCCGCAGCAAAATCGCCATATAAAAATTTATTGGCAATATTTTCAAAACTACAAATTTTTAGAATAAACAACCTTATGCAATCTTACCCCTTATTTTAATGCTAAATAAGATAAAATCATGAAAATGGGGGTTTCCATTGGAAAATATTGATTTTTGGCATTTTTCTCAATTTCATTTTTGATCTCATTATTTGAACACCCTGTAATTAGGGTTATCAAAATATTACAAAAAAATTCAAAGTGGATCCTTGTCAACAAGGAATCCGACCCAAATTGAATAATCAAGGCTTTCTTATAGGAAAAATTGGTAATTATCTTAGGGCCTGCAGACGTCATTTTTGACATAAAAACTTAAATATCTCAAAACCGCTTAAACTTAAGTATGGGACACTATACATGAAATATTCTTAGAATTCACCATAGAATCTAAAAATGTATTAATATATATGACATTCCATTTAAAATAACAAAGTTGACATCTACTTCCGGTATAACAGAAAGTGCGATTAACGTGAAAATATTTCAGGCCTATGTCCCCCATCGACCTTAGTATTTCACCAAATTTTCAGATTTTTTTACTAATTATAGTTGCCCCATAATCGATGGATGCAGTTCCCGGAGGGCCACCTTGTATGATTTCGTTATGATTTTCATTAAGAAACCTTTCAAGGTCACCGACGTTTGGGTTACACTTAGGTTTTTTCAAAATCAAGACCTCGCCGCCGAAGCGGTTTCGAACCAACCGCATCTTCGTAGCCTTCCCCAGGGAAAATACCGATGGAACTACCGTGAATCACCTGGATTCTAATAAAATGCAAATTGTCTATTTTTCGCCGACCGACTCCGCGCTTTTTTCCCGCTCTTCCAACCGCGCCGCCCAGGCCTATTACTCAGGAATGTCTCGGACTCGAATTTCGTTCGTTCCCCGGGAATGTCGGCGATCAAAAATCGCGTGCACCGCCTGATTCGGGCCGCGGGCTCGTCCTCGGCAGCGGAACGCAGCGGCGGAGCGCAGGGGGACCGAATGGGCCAAAAAAAAACGCATAAAAATATTTAACAATAGCATAAATCCTAATTATAATATTTTTGAAATACTTTCTTACAGTCTATTTCTTATCTACTTGAGAAAGAAATGTCAATTTTTTCTTGGACGATTAAATACAGAGTCGGACAAAGTCTGGAAGAACAGACATAAACATCTTTTTAACCATTTATTTTATAAGAAACAGTTTCAAATAAAAGTTGTTTGACTCATTTTTTGCATGTCTTGACGATCCTCATTTGTACAAAACTTCTATCCCGCACTCGTCGCGTCGTTTTGACTGGTTGAACAATCTTGTTACCGGGGATGAAAAGTGGGTGCTTTATGTAATATGCCAGCACAATCGGTATCTAAACCTGACGTCCACCCGACAAAGGTAATGAGAGTTTGGTGGCGTTATCACTGGGAACTCTTCGAGGACAATATCGCCGTCCCCGTCGCTGCCTATGTGCTCAACTCTGCAATTTGGCTGCCCAGCTCGATCTTCTGCGGATGCGGCTTGACAAAGTTATATTACTGCACAATAATCTGCGTCCCCGTGTAGCAAAACAAACACGCCTTCAACTCTTGCAGTTAGGTTTTAAAGTTCTGCCCCATCCACCGTATTCACCAGACCTTTTCCCCACTGACTACCAACAAACATTTAATAAATAGATCATTTGACGATCGTCACTATCTCCAAATAGTTGTACACATGTCGTATCACTAGGAACGTGGTATCCGTAGTCTGCTTACTCACTGGCGACAAGTTATAGAGTCTAATGGCGCCTACATTCTAAATTAAATTCCTCTTGTTTATAAATTATATAATAATATTTGAACAAGAAGAACACTGATTTCAGCAAGGCCGGATGCGATCATCCGGATATAGTACACTCGAACCCCTCTTAAGTCGCCAAATCCGTGCATCATTACCTCGCTTAAGTCGCGAAATTTATCCTTTCTTAAGTCGCGATCATAACCTCAACTTTTTCGTGTTTTAGCTGCAAAAGAAATATTTAGAGATATACCACAGCACTTGTTATAACGAAAAATGAGCCAACTGAACGAAAAATCAATGTAAGTATACCCAGTCGTGCGTGACAAAGTTCAATTTTCCACTTGAATGAATATTTTAAAGATTAAATATTTTTAAAAGACACCTAACCTATTTTAAATCAATAAATGTATTACACAATCATTTTTTTCAATAAAAATTGTACATATTCATGCGAGAATCCAATTTCCAAACGTAGTTCTAAAACTTTTACAGGCGGCGACTTAAGCGGGACGGTTTCGTGAAATACTAGGGGGAAACGTGGTGAAATAAGAGAGGATGTGAATTAAGCGAAGGTGAAATAAGAGGGGTTCGAGTGTTATCCATTTGCAACTCCGCTGGTCACAACTCTCATTCGCAGCGCCGCCTTCCGCATTTTTCTAACGCGCGCCCCTGTCGGGCTATTTGTGCCGACTGCAACGCTGTGCCCTAGACGACGGTCTCTCGGCCGACTGTGATTGAAGCGCTTTGGTATCCTCTCGTATGTACGCAACATACATACACTTCGACAGCGACGCATTGTTATTCCACATTCGATTTATGTAGCTATCGGTACCGGAGTAGGTGTGACGAGCCCCGTTCTCGTTAACCGGAGAGTTGAGCGAACTTCGAGAAGAACGAGACAGGCGCCGACGGCGGACGGTGCCTTTTCCGCGTCCGAAACTCCGAAGGAGCCGGATGGGGCGCCCCAACTAGATTTTTGGCCGAAATAAACGTTTACTGTTGAAATACGTTCAAAATAATCCACGAATGATCCACAAAACGTGAGCTATACAGGCACATGTATATCGGGTTGTCCAAAAGTGGCAGAACGGATGATAGAGTGGCCAGCAAGATCACCAGATCTAACCCACCTTCATTTTTTTGTAGGGGATATTTAAAAAACAAAGCCTTCGACTTTCAATTTCTCGTATTTCAAGTGAAACACGTCTCTGTTTTTCATTAAAAATGAATCCCATTATTTCTTTTACAGTTGTTGTGATAGCCACTTCAAAACAACAAAGTTTCGTTTCACTTCGACACAACCGCTATTTCCACCTCTCTCCTTCATAACCAGACTTGATGACATTTTCTTTGTTAAGATGGCTTGTTATTTTCAGCTTTTTTGCTTGTAACAGAACGACGGAATAGCTGGATGGAAATTATTTCTAGTTTCTATTTTAGTATATTTTATTTATCTTAATTACCTAAGACGGACGGGAGAAGAGAAAACGTTGCTGAAGGACCACACAAAATTTCGCTAGGCCGAGTATGTCAAAATTTGGTTCGTCCGGTCGTTTAAAATGTCTAGATTTTTTTGGCGTCTTTTAGTAAATATATTTATTTATTTCGACCGTGACGAATGGGTTTTGTAAAAATCTAAATGGTTTCATTTCAAGAAATAGCCCATTGTTTGAACTATACCACATCTGGCAAGCACAACGGGCTAGGCTAGTGGACAGCGATGTTTTGTAGACACAGGCCAGAGGCAAACTAGGAATAAAATTCGTGGAACGCTTACGGCAGACTTTTTTTTTTTCGCTGAATCCGAATCCGAGGTCAGTTTCATCCCAGCACGTCTGGGTTCGGCCATAACCTCAAAAAACCCTCAAATTTGCTATATCCGTTAAAACCACAAACCCTATGGCTCCGAAACCTCATAATCCTATAATACAATAACCAAATGACCGCACAACCTAATAACTCCATAACCACATAACCCCATAATCACATAACCCCATAATCACATAACCCCATAACCCTAAAACTCGATAAAAAAGTTTTTGACGTGGGGGTCTGACTATGTGTACTACAATGTTTTTGGGGTCGCTGAATCCGAATCCGGGGTCAGTTTCATCCAAGCATGTCTGGGTTCGGCCATAACCTCAAAAACCACCCTCAAATTTGCTATATCCGTTAAAACCACAAACACTATGGCTCCGAAACCTTATAATCCTATAATACAATAACCCAATGGTTGTACGTTACGTTGGATTACGGCATGTACATGTACATATACAATCGGAGTTCTGGCATTCCCAGATTCATTAATTTATTTACAGATTTATTTCTTTATAGATTTTTTTATGGTGTATATTTGCTTGAGAACTGTAAAAACAGTTTCATTGTGAGAGATTGCGTTACATGATTACAGCATCGAGTTATAGGGTTATGTAATTATGTGGCTATGTGATTATGTGGCTGTGGGGTTATTGAGTTATTGTATTAGAGTATCATGAGGATTAAGAGCCATAGGGTTTGTGGTTTTACGGATATGGTGAATTTCAGAGTGTTTTTTGAGGTTATGGCCGAACTCTTAACGTGCTGGGATAAAACTGAGATCTGGATGCAGATTCAGCGACCCCAAAAACATGCAGTACACATAGTGAGATCCCCATGTCAGAAACTTTTCTTTTACCGGGTTTTAGGGTTATGGGGTTATGGAGTTATTAGGTTGTGGGGTCAGTTGGTTATTGTATTATAGGGTTTGTGGTTTTAACGGATATAGCAAATTTGAGGGTGTTTTTTAGGTTAAGGCCGAACCCAGACGTGCTGGGATGGAACTGACCCCGGATTCGGATTCAGCGACCCCAAAAACATATAGTACACATAGTGAGACCTCCAGGTCAGAAACTTTTTATTTTGTGTGGCTGTGTAGTCAATAATCATATACCTACGTATTTGTGAGATGTGATATGTAAAATCCTTGGTGAAAAACAACCGTCTATCGCGGAATGACCAAATTAATTAACGGATGGTCAGCTCGGGACCGATGAAAAGCCTAACGTCTTAGTCCGTCTTGGGTGTCTGTAGAGGTAAAGGTTCGTTGCGCTATTGGGATTATATTAAGGGTCTTTTAGGAAATATACAGAGATTAGAAAACAGAGTAATTCACCCAAAATATTGAGTTCTTCTCCTCCGCTCGATGAATTCAAACGTGGTCGTGGGGTCTCTAATTAATGTTTGAAGATTGCTATTATTGTATTTGTTCAGGAATACAAGTATTTTCTCTGTTTGTGTGATCAAATAACTTACAATTAGTTATCGTCGGGAATAAGGCGTGTGACCGGGAGTTGGTTCACGGCATTTTGTACTGTTTTTTTTTTTTGTTTAAAGACTCCTTATTTTCACGACTGTGTTTTATTTCGCGCCTGAATACTAAGGAGGCTGGGTACCTATCGTCGGCTGACAGGCGTTATAAGGTAAGACAATCTCATCTTTGACGAATAATCAACGAACTCACAATATCACTGCTATGCAGATTAGGTCCGCTCGGTAATCTGGAAGTAACAAAGGAATTCCGGGGTCGCGGGTTATTCCGCGTGCTCCTGGATATTCACACCTTGTGACGTGCTTATTAAGCACTATCGCCAGAATAGTCAATACTTTCTTCTACTACCCCTTACTAGAAAATTTCAATGCCGACCATGTGGAGAGGCACGACATTCCTGGCTGATTTAAAAAATGATTTAATACACACCGCAAAACGCCGACTTCTTGCGGTAGCGAGATCGACTCAATAAACATGGGAAATTGCGATCTAGAAGCAGTTAGCCTGGACGTAACGTGTTCGCATTAACTTATAGAGCAGCGTAATTCCATAAAATTTATAACGTAACCTCATGCAACGAATTTATTAACTAATGCCAGGCGGCGTCGGATTGAAACGGAGGTCCATTACGTCAAATACACGAAAAAAATATCACGAATGTTTAATTTAAGCTTAATTACTTCATGTCAAATATGATGTAAGTCTGTATACCAACCAGTACACTTGTGATTATTTACAGTGTGTTATAGATTTACTATTCCCAAGTATAGTGTTTTAGAACGACTATGCTACGTTTAATGTTAAGGAAGCAGAGAAAGCAGACACACTTCTAATAAACATGTGAATGTTAAAAACACAAATACTAAAAATACTAATCGACACTGTTTAAAAAGCGAAAAAAAGTAGGTCCAAAATTTAAGCACGACAGATTTTTAAAAAATGACTGTTGTGGAAAAAGAAAGGCACAGGAATTTCGAACTATTTTCGAGCTCTTCAATGCGATTTTCAAACTCTCTATAGCTCTTATCATTTCCCGGAAAATTCGGAAAAACTGATTTTTAGTATAATGATGTGTTTGAATTTTTGAAAATATGACCTCAAGAAGAAAACAAATATTACAGGAATTTCGAGCTCTTCAATGCGATTTTCAAACTCTCTATAGCTCTTATCATTTCCCGGAAAATTCGGAAAAAACTGATTTTTAGTATAATGATGTGTTTGCATTTTTGAAAATATGACCTCAAGAAGAAAACAAATATTACAGGAATTTTCGAGCTATTTTAGAGCTGTGCAATGCAATTTTTCAGACCCCCTCTAGCTCACGCCGTAACCCGTAAAATAAGGGAAAACTGATTTTTCTTGTTACGATTACACCTCAATTTGAAAACTATGCCTTGCAGAAAGAAATAAAAGGTACGCGAATTTTCAAACGGGTAGTTTTCAAATTGAGGTGTAATCGTAGGAAGAAAAATCAGTTTTCCCTGATTTTCCGGGTTACGGCGTGAGCTAGAGGGGGTCTGAAAATTGCATTGCACAGCTCTAAAATAGCTCGAAATTCCTGTAATATTTGTTTTCTTCTTGAGGTCATATTTTCAAAAATGCAAACACATCATTATACTAAAAAAATCAGTTTTTCCGAATTTTCCGGGAAATGATAAGAGCTATAGAGAGTTTGAAAATCGCATTGAAGAGCTCGAAAATAGCTCGAAATTCGTGTATCTTTTATTTTCTTCTGCAGGGCATAATTTTCAAAATGAAGTGTAATTCTAGCACGAAAAATAAGTTTTCCTGGATTTTCTGGAAAATGGTAAGAGATAGAAAAAAGCTCGAAAATCACATTCAAGAACTCGAAAATAGCTCGAAGTTCATGTGCCTTCCGTTTTTTTCTAGAGAATCAATTTCACAACGTCAGATGTAATGTTAGCATGACAAAAAGTAATTTTCCAATTTTCTGAAAAACGGTGAATGCTACAGACGACTCGAAATTCGCATTGAAGAGCTCGAAAATAGCTCGAAATTCTTGTGCCTTTCGTTTTCCAAAACAGTCATTTTTAAAAAAATCTGTCATTCTTAAATTTTGAACCTAAAAAAAGTTGTAGACGAGGTTGTAGATTATGATTTTATTTTGGATTTACTCGTTCATTTACAGCGATAGAACAACTGCAACAAAACAAAATTTAATATTAACCACTAAAAATCAAACTAATCAGTCCTTAAAATTCGAACATTACAAAATAATAACTGCTGTTAATGAAAGGATAATTGTAATTGCCTCCGAGTACCCAGTAGTACGACGTGTAAAGGTGCTAATGTTAATTACATATGAATTTTCAAATTCCTTCTATATGTTCTTTAAGATTTAAGTAAGACAGACGATAGATACCAATAGCTACTGAAATTTTACATTCCATCTGCATTTAGATTATAATTAATAGTAAAGTAATTACTTGCAATTGTAAGGTTCTGCTGTCATTTTAGATTACCTCCACAAAAATTTTGCTGACTACTATAATCAGAATCAGATATTACTACACTAACGTCGTTAAAAGTTAGGTAATCATCATCTATACGGTGTTGTTGCATATTACGAAATGATAAAAAATTGGTCCTTCGAATAGGATACAAATAAACATTGTACGATACAAATAAACTACGTCTTTCTGACTTGTCGAATTCATTTCAAATTTACACAGGGCAAGCCTACTTAAAGCTTAAGGTAACCAGGTCACGAATGGGGTCAAAAAAATCGATTTTTTAAAAAACAGTCCTATTTGAGAGCCCGCGCTTTCCCCTTTCAGAAAATGTATGACATGTTATACCAACGCGACTATTTAACCCCAAAAAGCAGGAAAGCAGTCTTAGAAAAAATGGGGATAAAATCAGGATGTAACCTGGAAACAGGATTGCGCTTGTTGGATGAGCAACGGGTGAAAGAAGCTGAAAAGGTGGCCCAAGCATCTACTAAAGAAGGCAGGATAGCAGCTAGAAATAGGAAAAGACAGAGAGATGAGGAGGAAGCTTTAGCAGAAGATATGTATGGCCCAGGACAGTTCTAGAGTCCCTCCACCCCATGCCTTACTTCTTTAGCCTTTCCCCGTAAGTTCCTTTTTTTGACCTTGAGGTACCATTTGCAAAAAAACTATTCAACCTATTTTGATGAAATTTTGCACAGTGCTTATCCTTTATGTCCTTCATCTTTTATACCTAAATTCAACTTTGTATTCCATTTTTAACTTTATTTTAAATCCCAATGCATTTTTTTAAAGAGTGATTTTTTGACTTTTTTCAAGGAAAAAAGGTACAAAAATTGCAATGTAGGCAAAAGGTTGAAAATTTTAGGTATACAATGTTGCCTTACTCTTGTTTCAGGTTCACCATCAATTTGGAGCAGATAGCACCAGTGGTTAAGGGAGAAAAGTGTACCTAAATAAGTTAATTTTATCTTTTTTTATTTTTTTCTTGACATTTTGTAATTTTAATAACTTTCACACTAATAAAGTCACAGGGTTTGTTTAGTACTCATTTTAATCCGTAATTCGCCCTCTAAAGCATGATCAAAACCGCGAGTTTATATCTTAAATACCAACTGAACAGGAGCAAAATATCTAAACGCGTGAAAAAGCCCATTTTAACCATCATTCGTGACCTGGTTACCTTAACGCAAATAGTAAAATCGTCTTTTAAAACGATGTAGTTTCAATATAAAATATTGTCCTTGGTACTGGATCTTAAAGATGTTGGTCCTTTGAACCGGATATTTAAAAAAAATTGTTCTTCAAAACGGATTTTAAAAAAGGGGCTTTCGAATCGCGCCATAAAAAATATGGTCCAACGAGCCAGATCCTAAAAAAACTATATCCTTCGGACCAAATCAAAAAAGATGTCTCTTTGAGAGACAAAGTTTTAAAAATATGTTGGTCCTTTCAACCAGATCTAGAAAGAAAAGGTTCTTCTAACGGATTTGAAAAGTTTTGATTCTCCGAACCGAATGTAAAAAGATATGGTCTTTGGAACCGGATTTTAAAAAATAGGGTCTTTTGGAAAAGTCATAGAAAAGACCTACGAGCGAGATCTTAAACAATTTTAATTTGGTTCCCCGAATCGAATCTAAAAAAATGGGGCTCTGACTCTGATCTAAACATATGGCCCTCTGAACTGGATTTAAAAAACGTTGGATTTTCGAGCCTGATCTTTAAAAAATGTTGGTCCTTCGAGCCGGATCTTAAAAAAATACGGTCCTTCGGACCGCAGCAAGGTAAACACCACTCACCAGTCTTTCCGGGCGTACAGCGGCAGTAGAAGCTGCCCACCCTGTCTATGCACGTGGCGCCGTTGAAGCAGGCCGCGCCGGCGCAGTCGTCGATGTTCACCGAGCAATCGGGTCCCGTCCATCCGTTCACGCATATGCAGGAGAAGCCGCCCACGCTGTTGGTGCAGGTGGCGCCGTTCTGGCACACCGATGGCCTCGTCGAGCACTCGTCCACGTCCTGCTCGCAGAAGTGGCCCGTGTACGTGGCGGGGCACTTGCACGTGTAGGCGTTGATGCCGTCGACGCATGACGCGCCGTTCTGGCACTGGTGGCCAGGGCAGTCGTCGATGTTCTCCTCGCAGTTCAGTCCTCGGAATCCTGAAACGAAAACGAAGCATAAAACATACATACGTATATAAATGACACTTACAACCAGAATTATAATAATAACCATCCCTTCCCCGCGCTGAATAGAGACAAACTAATTAGAGTGACTTTTTACGGATATTTGTCATTTATATATTTCAAACTATTTTCAATAAAACCAATGGAAACACAAAAAAAAAGTTGTAAAATTCTAATAAAACTTGTATGCACTTTTGCATACCGATGCATTTATTTTCATTTGTTCCTGCATTCGATTGCACTCAAGATTCACGGAATGTAGGGCCTACCACTTATTACGCTCAGAACAGCAGGTGGTTTTTGAAAACGGGACTGGAGTTTACACAGTTATCAGTTCACCGTTTGTGTATGTGTGTAATGTTGTGAATAACTGAGTTGAGAGTGATTTTTTTTGGGTTTCATTAGTATTCCATACTTTTCAATAACGACACGTTGCTACTGCTTAAATTTTTAACTAATGCATTTAACTAATAAATTGTTAATGAGGTATTAAATATTTACATGTTGTATCTAAGATATATGAGGTGTGTAAATTAAGTAATGAGACTGGCAACGTAGCGCCCGATCTAGCAGCACTGCTGAGACGGGACTTGGAAGGACGGTAGGTTAACATGTAATGCACCTTCAGTACAAGTTTGAACTTGTTAGTCATTTGTTTGTTCTTTGTGACTGTTTTCGTAAACCGGTTTTTTCTAAGGCATTTTAAAAATGAGTGGCATTAATTTTGAGCAACGGTGTGCTATCAGGTTTTGCTTCAGACTTAGACACAGCGCAACGGATACTTTTGCAAAACTTCAACATGCCTACAGAGATAGTGCTTTTTCAAGAGCCCAGGTTTATCGGTGGTTTAAGGCATTCTTAGAAGAAAGAGAGTCGATTGAAGATGAACCACGCAGCGGAAAGCCTTCAATAAACGAGTTTTTATCGAGTAAAAACATTCCTGTGGCTCCTTAGCCTCCTTATTCGCCTGACTTGAGTCCTTGTGATTTTTTCTCTTCCCGAGATTGAAAAATCACCTCAAGGGCGTCATTTTGGGACCATAGAAAACATTCAAACGGCTGATACCGACCAGCTGAAAACTAGTCCAGTATATGAGTTCCAGCACTGCTATGAGGAATGGAAGAACCTTCTCCGGCGCTGTGTGGCTTCCCGAGGAAGTTCTTTTGAAGGAGACAATACTGAATTGTAATTCTATTTGAATAAAAAAATTAAAAAATCAGTATCATTACTTAATTTACATACCTCGTAACAAACTCATTAGCTGACTATTTGTTGAATCCATACCTTCATAACTTTTTTGTCTTAAAAATTAAGCCCAATAACCCAAAATGTGTACCAGTAACCTAAAGAAAATATACGATATATTTTTACGTCAAATTACACTATGACTGTCCGAAACGTCTTCTGTTTGAAACATCTGTCCGTTCAGTCTTCTACTTGAAATATTTAAAACAGTTTTTGTTTTATAGAGTAAAACAGTTATTTTATAATTTATTGCTAAAATAAAATTAGGTTATATGCACAACGACTTTCCGGACAGCCTAGTATATTAACGTAACGGCTCATTATCTCCGAGGAGTAACGAAATAAATTATGCCACGTCGAGAAAATAATTACGTATATATCGTCGAGATTGAAAATTAGCGGCGATCTAATTCTGGCAATAAGAAACGACTATGTACCATTAGCATACAATGCACGCGCGGCTCATTCTCTAGAAAAGGACGGATACAAACCCGATCGGTTACGTATTTCCCAATCGAAAAATGTATCCTAAACCGTAGGTCGTGAGCTATTATTTCTCGGTTTGGGTTCGATTTCTGCAACCAGCGGCGCAGCTACGGGGTAAAACTAACGATAGGGAAACGCAAACCGATAAAGCCCGAATGTGTGCGACGATCGCGCGCATTTGCAAGGGGAGACCACAGCTGACGACTCGAACAAAACTCAATATTGATCAAGTAGAACTTGTCTACTAATATCCTGGTACCATTTCTGTTTTTAACAGGTTTTAGGGATCAAAACAATAAAGAATAATAGAATGACAACAAAAATGGACAATATTAAACAATAAATATAAGAAGGTTATCATTCTGTTGCCCATGAAAATTAAAACCGGCTGCTCGCAAAGAAGAAACACACTTTTATAGCCGATGACATTACATTGAGCTATGATTGGTTAATAAGTAGCGGGTAGTTTCATAATCACCGAAAACTTGTTAAGCATCACTTCGTACAAAAAGTAGGTACAAGCCTAGTTTTAAAAAGGGCACTACACAATACAATACTCCCTAACAGATAATTTAACCAAACAGCACCAGCTTTAAGCCAAAGAAATGAATATGGCCGTTAATCCATCCATGTCAGTGCTTTATTCTCCTGGTAAGTAAGCCGAGACTAGTTCATTGTTCGTCCTCAGATATGTCACACTGCTGATAACTAATAAAGTCGAAATCCAGATCTGTGACTTTTGATGACTAATAACAGTCAGAACGGGAATTATTCTCATTATAAAAATGAGTAAGACTGATCAGTAAGTAGATAGCAGTGGCGGCTCGTTACTTTTTTTGGGAAGGCACATATTTTGTAAAAATGTTTGTGATGATAAACATTGTTAATAATATGCCGCTGTAATGTTAGGAGAAGGACCTCTACTTAGTCAATAAAATATACTAAGTACATTTGTCTAACATAATGTACCTAATATATTTTATTGGTTCAGCAAAACCATCGGGAAGGTGTACAGTTTCCTTCAAATTATTTTACAGTTAAAAGATGCAGTGAGATAAAATACGGATTTTTGCCAGGACTGCGTCAATTTAAATTTGACGGGCTGAATTGATCACTTTCATAGTATTTTGTTTACCTAAAAGATGTAATTTACAAACACAACTAATATGTTCCTAACTTTGTGTCACACAACTAATGTGTCAACTGAACGAGATTAAGTTATAAGATGTTATCAAATCCAAATTTTGTCCAAGCATCTTCTCCACGATATGAAAATAATACACACGGCCAACATAATAATTTATTTAAAGTTAAAGAACCACTTAGCCATTTGCATTTATCATAATAGCACGTATTATCAAAACTACGAGCCGACATACCCTGATTAATTAAAGTTTTACTTAGACCTGGCAGTGGTACTCTTAAATCTTTAACAAATAATTTATTCTCATAGGATGGCGACTAAATTTGTACTTTATATAATACTCAACAGTATAATTGCAGGTTCGAATATTTATTTGAGTGTCATGACATCTCGTATTGTTATTTTTATTAAACAAACTTCTACACCCGCCAATTACCTCCATTATAATTTTGTATAATTAATTAAATAAGACGTTCAAATAATGACTTACGTAAGTAATATGGAACACTTTCAATAATCATTACCCTCCTATACCACTCAAAACACTCAAAAAACCCGGCAAGATTAACGGCACTTTCCAATGAAAATTTCCAAAACAGAACAATAAAAGATACTAAATTTTGTAGGTTAGGTTTTTAGGTTCATGAAATCAAATAACTCGCTTTCTGCGCTGTCACGTGTGAGAGGTGGGCGTGTTTGCCTCGGCTATGCAGTTTTTTAACGGACCTTTAATGCCACTGGAGTTAAGGGTTAAATTTGTTAGCAACTCAGGTAGTTGCGAAGCTTCGCGCTTCCCTATTCCTTATAAATACATATGTGAAAACATTGGCATCGGAGGCTTGCCACCACGGCGATAGATTAGGCGCTGGGTCGTTTATGAGGGCTAATATGTTGCAAATAATGGTGCAGGAACTCCTTTAACATATGTATGTATATTTATTAATATTTTATTTTTATAAATTAATCATTTCCTGATATATGAATTTAAAAATGAAAGCTAATTAAAGTATTATAGGTAGTATTTTAAATTTTAATTTGATTAAATAAAATTAAAGTATAGTAGGTTTAAAAAAACTTATTTGTAATTTTCACAGGGAGGCACTGCCTCCCCTGCCTCCCCTGACGAGCCGCCACTGGTAGATAGTGACTTATTAATCAGTTTTTACTGCAAAGGCACCGTCCTCCACCCCCTTAGCTGAGCCACTGCCTCGCAGAGCGAAATCCCAAACCGAGTCGTGACCCTACTCATCGGCCATTATTTCGCACAAGCCGTTTTGCTAGGCTAAGAAAAAATCTTTGATTTGTGGTGCCCGTTTAAGAAATGATGGGCTAATGGAGGCACTCTTATAACGCTCGCGGCCTATCCTACGTTGAAAATCTAGATAATGAAATCCAGTCCAGTCATTCACGTTGCGAAAATGGTTATTACGAAATTCTGCCAGGCGATACCACAGTTGTTGGAGCAATGACAACAGTGCAGCGAAAATTTGATGCAAACATTTGGGAACCTGTTTGATGTTCGACTGTTTTTGGCGATCGTAAAGGTGCCAGGTTGCTTCGCGAAATGACAGGAGATGGCGGGGTGTCACATGTATCAGTTATAATTTGATTGTCAATAGTTCATTTTATTTTAATTTTTTGTATGCACCAAAGATAGTCGGTCCAAACAAACCTACTAAGATCTGGCTGGCTACCAAACTGTCCCACTACTTCAAATAATATTAAAAATTCTCCTTAAACATTGGGTAGGCAACTATTATGTTGAAACCATATCTCATTTGTATCTTCTACAGTTTGTCTGAGAGCTGGACATTATCGGTTTTATTATTAAGCAGTGGCGGCTCATCAGGGGGAGGCAGAGGAGGCAGTGCCTCCCCTGTGAAAATTACAAATAAGTTTTTTTTTTATAAACCTACTATACTTTGATTTTATTTAATAAAATTAAAATTTAAAATACCACCTATAATGCTTTAATTATCTTTCATTTTTAAATTCATATATCGGGAAAAAAATTATTTATAAAAATATTAATAAACATATGTCAAAGGAGTTCCTGCACTATTATTTGCAACATATTAGCCCTCATAAACGACCCAGCGCCTAGTCTATCGCCGTGGTGGCAAGCCTCCGATGTCAATGTTTTCACATATGTATTTATACGGAATAGGGCGTTTCGCAACTATGTACCTGCGTTGCTAACAAATTTAACCCTTAACTCCAGTGGCATTAAAGATCAATTAAAAAACTGCATAGCGGAGGCAAACACACCCACCTCTCACATCTCACACGTGACAGCGTAGAAATCGAGTTATTTGATTTCATAAACATAACAATCTAACCTACAAGATTTAATATATTTTACTGTTCTGGTGTTCTGTGTTTTGGAAATTTTTGTTGGAAAGTGTCGTTATTCTTGCCGTTTTTTTTTAAGTGTTTTGAGTGGCATAGGGAAGGTCATAATTATTGAAAGTGTACCATATTACTTACGTAAGGCATTATTCGAACGTTTTATTTAATTTATACAAAATTATAATAGAGGTAACGGGCGAGAGTAGCAGTTTGTTTCATAAAAATAACAGTACGAGTTGTCATGACACTCAAGTAAATATTCGAACCTGCAATTATACTGTTGAGTATAAAATACAAGTCGGCTGTCTTATGAGGATAAATTATTTGTTAAATATTTAAGAGTACCACTGCCAGATCTAAGTAAAACTTTAATTAATCAGGGTAAGCCGGCTCGTAGTTTTGTTAATACGTGCTATGATAAATGCAAATGGCTAAGTGGTTCTTTAACTTTAAATAAATTATTGTGTTGGCCGTGTGTATTATTTTCAAATCGTGGAGAAGATGCTTGACCAAAGTCTGGATTTGATAAAATCTTAAAACTTTATCTCCTTCAGTTGACACATTCAAAAAGTCAGGAACATGTTAGTTGTGTTTGTAAATTACATCTTTTATACAAACAAAATATTATGAATGTGATCAATTCAGCCCGTCAGATCTAAATTGACGCCGTCCTGGCAAAAATCCGTATTTTATTGCTGCTTCTTTTAACTTCTCACTTTTATCTTTTAATTGTAAAATAATTTGAAGAAAATCTACATCTTCCCGATGGATAAATTTTGCTGAACAGATAAAAGATATTAGTCTAAGTACATTTGTCTAACATAATGTTAGACAAATGTACTTAGGTAATACATTTTATTGACCAAGTAGAGGTCCTTCTCCTAACTATGCGGCATAGTACTGACAATGTTTACCCTAATAAAAATTTAGGAAACAAAAATTCCTAAATGTTTGCCTCCCCTCCAAAAAAAAATTTACGAGCCGCCACTGTTATTAAGCGGTCAAAAAATTGTTATTTTGGCCGACTTATGAATCTACTGTGTGGGAAAGCATTTTTTTTAATATTCGTGCAATAATAGTTCTTCCACAATGAAAACCAATAAGCCAATCGACGATAAACGATTCCCAACGAAATTACCGTACGATATGGAAGCGGATACCGTTGCGAAGAGCCTATTTTTTTCTCGGAGGCAATTATTTATATAAGTACGCTCCTATGAATACCAACAAACGCCGGAGTACTTTCTCACAGTCTAATTACCGAAATATGGCGAGGAAAAAAGTATCGCATGCCCGTTCGTTCGAGACAGAAGTGTCGCTGTTAAAAGATCCGGAAAGGAAGAGGCTCGAAATATCTAAAACGCACGTGTTGTGGAGCCAGAGTCAGTGTGGGGTCAACAAGTGGTTGGATTATGGTAAACAAGCAGCATGCGTTTGCTGTGGGAAATATTAGGGCTTCCCCGCCCTCTATCTGCTTTTGACGGCATCGCCGATTGTAGTCGCTGATAAAACTTTCGAAAAGTCATGAATGTATAGTCCATCTATTCTGAATTGAAAATGATAAATACGCCTGGGGAACAAAAAAAGCGGTGCAACTTTATGATTCCATGGGCATGCTCCAATAATAACTTTTAGGGATAGGTAATAATAAGTAATTAACGTCGCTTTTAGGCTTTCATATATGTTTAAAATAATACGCTGACTTTGACAATGTAAGTCTTTATTTTTAAATTCATCGTACTCGACCGTTTCGACATTTTCGCTGGTTATATCTGAAGCTACGTTATCTTCAACCGTTTCGAAGGGCCTACAGAAAGCCATGTTTATGAAAGAGTTTATAAAACGTAGAACCTTCACCTTCAATATCTGTGACCTGTGTTTAGTCTGAGCTCTTATCTAACGAAAAAATAATAAATAACGTCAGTATAAGGATAAAATCTCGGTATACGATCGCATATGTTACCGTAATCATGTCATGAAGGAAAATAAAATACATACAATGTAGTAGGTACTTCAAAAATTTTAATAAACCATTTAGTTTAGATCTAAGTATGCCTGGCATAGAGTATACAAACACTGTGTGTACGATTTATGTTTTATGTCTAAGAAATATTTTAAGTGGGACCAAATTTAACGACTATTTGGTTCTCAAATCATCGAGGCTTGAAAGTACAATTAGGTACATACGTACATCGCCACTTATGACGAGAAAAATTTGCCGGAAATGAATACCACAGTCACGAATATGCATCTGGAAGAATCGAAGGTGATAAGATGTTGATTATAAATATGTACGTAGGCGTTAGATAGCACCGTGGGAAATGTTTCCTTTTCGATTGAGATCGCAACAGATGGAATAAAACAAAATACTTTAATTCCTCTAACACGTACAGCCTTGGCCAAAAGTACTTAGCCACCCTATAATAATTTGTTGTACTTGTAATTGTTTTTCGAAAAAAAAAAACAGGTCAAATTTTTATGCATATTTTGACTGTAATACCACCTTTCCATCGTCAACTGTTTTCGATAGATGACGTCGTACCCTGTTTTTGGTGATTTTGATAAATCCAGTATTATTTAAAGCGACTGCATAAACATTTTATCACACTGCATTATAGAATTTTAGAGAAAATTCGAATTGTAAACTATGAGATCAATTTCATTAGCATTAAAAATTAACTGTAATATTAAAAATAAAATGCAAGATCAGGCCAATTGGTTCTCAAATTGCCAACCATTGGGCGCATTCAGGGACGCTCAGCGGCTGAGTAGCTAACTTAGCTACTTCCCTGAATGGACGTGGCTGACACTTTTTTTTTATCTCAGCGGCTGACCAATCATAATAATTATCTTTGTCGTTTTTTCTGTGCTGTGAGCAACTGCATGTTCGCCATTAAAACTCGAGTCGCAAAAAACGCTATCTTTCTTAGAACTGTTTTCTCTATACGACCATATTTTTTGTTTGCTGATAACAATTAGTGACCAATTTAGATGGGGGCTTTCGCTCGTTGATTGGACTACTCACTGGATCAGCTGGATCTATACCATAGTCCAGCCTACGTAAACAAAATTCAGTAGATACCAAAAAAATGTTACTCATGCTGTATAACCATGCGAGCATTTCATACATAACATAAAAATGGAGCCCAGAGCCAGTAGATCTGTGAGTGACAATAATGCTTTGTACAAAGGTCCCCAGCAATTTGAAAAGCAGGCGAAGGGACGTGTTAAATAATTATTCATGAATTAAACATATTTCCACACCAACACTGACTATTTAAATTACTGTGGAAAGTCATACCGCGCGTACATTATGAGCACATGATTCCGGATACTTTTGAGGGTCTGTATAGTGTGAGTTGTGATGACTCATTCCTTTATTCGTTGGCTGAGGTATAACCAGGTATATGAGATATAACCACTTTTGTATACGAGGTGTGGCTATGAAATAACCGAACTGATGCTGCTACCAGCGTGCTGCGAGCGTGTCACGACAAGTTTGAACAGAACTGTGTCTGGTGATACTTTCCCACCCTGAGCTCGTTGGATAAGCCAGTGGATCGCTCAGTTTGACTGTAGCAGTCGTTTGAATTAGTCTACGCACTAATGACCCGTCGAAAAAATGTTAAGATTTAAAGAGGGACGTGAAACGACCAAAGACTATCCGCGCCCCGGACGACCCTCAACATCAAAAACGGACGAAAACATTGAAAAAATTGGTAAATTAATCCGCGAAGATCGTCGTCCAAGTATCCGAGGGCTTGCTGAAATAACAGGAATCGGCAAAGAATGTGTTCGCCAGATTTTGCATGAATCGTTCAACATGCGCAAATTTTGCGAAAAAAATGGTGCCAAAACTCCTCACTCGCGAGCAAAAGGAATCGAGAATGAACATTTGCGCTGACATTCTAAACAACATTGACACTGATCCAGGCTTGTTAGACACGGTAATTACTTGTGATGAAAGTGTGGAAGCGGTTAAAGCAAAAGCGATGGAGGTTCTGAACCCAGCTGACAGAATCGGACTTCCAGCACTGTTTTCAACAATGGAAAAGTCGTATGGAGCGGTGTAGAGATCGCCAAGGGGAGTACATTGAAGGCGAAAAAGTTGCTACTGTAATTGGTAACGAATAAAATGTGTTATGACAGCAGTTCGATTATTTAATAGCCACACCTCGTATTTACATGAATGCGTGTCAATGCCAGAAGGTATTTCACAATCACCTTCATCAAAATACAAAATATTCTGGATGTTAAGATGGAACGGATATAGATAAGACAGCTGTACAAACTCGGCTGATACGAGTCAGTGCGAGAAAGCAGGAACAAGTCTGAACACGACGAATAGTATTTAAACCGCCCAAGCGATTTATTACACCTTTTTAGTCCAGTAGACAGAGAATAGATATATATGTTCTTGAAACATATAGGGTTAGTTTTGACGGTTCCCTATGTGTTTTGCGTAGAACACAATGCGTAGGGTTCGTAGACCTGAAACCGTCCGCTAATTTTTTGAATTAACAATTTGTGAAAAAAAAACGTCTTTTTTTCACATATGTATGCTTATATATCCGTTCCTTGGCATAATTTATATAGCACATGCATATAAGAAGTTGTAGCCCATTGAATTTCCAAAATTTTAACCCCAACCCGAAGTCTCCAAGTGCTATTGTTAACTTGCAAATGACTGCCGAAGTTGAAAAAGTGCTTTTTTTTCACCATTTTTTTTTTACTTCGAAAATAGGGCGACTATGATCATGAAATTTCGTGGAGGGACTGCTGCCTTAAGCCTTAATTAACAATGACGCCATTTCTTTATTAATTGTACGATATTGACCGGGTTGGGCTAGATAAATCATAAATCTCTTCAAGTTTGCGAGACTTTTTGAGATTTTGAAAAATATTAATTTGGGCCCGTTTTATAATGTTTTCTACGCGACTACCTTTTTTTGACGCTTTTTTTATAGTACCTTGAAAGTACGCTTCAAGACACGTATTTTGGCATCATTGTTAATTAAGGCTTGAAAAAAAATTTAACAATGATGCCATTTCTTTGTTTATTGTACGATATTGACCGGGTTGGGCTAGAAAAATCATAAATCTCTTCAAGTTTGCGAGACGTTTTGAGATTTTGAAAAATATTAATTTGGTTGCCAGTTTTATAACGTTTTCTACGCGACTATCTTTTTTGACGCGACGTATATATATTGTTTTAGCGTTGTCGCTTCGAAATTCTCGGAATTGTGACTATAATATTTTGACGCTCATTTTTTGTTTAAAATACGCGTCTTGTAACGTACTTTCAAGGTATTATAAAAAAAGCGTCGAAAAAAGGTAGTCGCGTAAAAAAAACGTTATAAAACGGGCCCAAATTAATATATTTCAAAATCTCAAAAAGTCTCGCAATCTTGAAGAGATTTATGATTTATCTAGCCCAGCCCGGCCAATATCGTACAATAAATAAAGAAATGGCATCATTGTTAATTAAGGCTTGCAAAAATATGCGACCGTTAATTACTCGAAAAGTTATTAACGGATCGAGCTGAAATTTTTGTAACTTCATACTACAAACAGCAGTCCCTCCAAGAAATTTCATGATCATAGTCGCCCTACTTTCGAAGTAAAAAAAAACACTTTTTTCAACTTCAGCAGTCATTTGCAAGTTAACAATAGCACTTGGAGACTTCGGGTTGGGCTTAAAATTTTGGAAATTCAATGGGCTACAACGTCTTATATGCATGTGCTATATAAATTATGCCAATGAACGGAGATATAAGCGGAAATGTGAAAAAAAGACTTTTAGTGGAATAAAAAGTGGAATAAAAAGTTTTTTTTCCACAAACTGTTAATTTAAAAAATTAGCGGATGGTTTCAGCTCTACGGACCCCGCGCATTGTGTTCTACGCAAAAAATACATAGGCAGCCGTCAAAACTAGCCCTATATGTTTCAATAACAGTTTTTGATGATTTTAGCTCCCTGCGTACTGGACTATTTGTATATTTATCTGAAACTCACTGACCTCTATAGAACGATTACAATATCGAGCGTTTAAGCGTCTTTTGTAGGAGAAAAATGTTCGAATTAACTGTTAGTTCAAAGCGTGAAACGACACAATCGACCGCAGAACTCTGTGTACCATTCTATGCTGCGATGCCTATCTACAGTGTGTATTTTTTTCTCGTGATTCGCGATGGATTCTCCACACTTGACCAGGCAGCGTGCACGCGAGGACGCTCTCGGCGAAAGTGCCATAAAATCACGAAATACGATCCAGCGTTTCGATATCTGCGCTTCCTAGGCGCTGTCTCTACGAAAATACGGCCCCGCCAATCTCTTTTGTGTCCGCCGTGAATCGTTGAAATCTCTCACACGGCGATGCACAACTCAACGATGCAAGAGTATCTACAGTTTGTCCCAGTGTTTTTGCTTTCAACTTCGAATTATCTGTTATCGTTTTCGAGATGATCTTAAAAAAACCGAAGAGGTAGGTTGGACTTTTTGCATATGATCCCTAATTTATATTGAAATGCTTCTGTAATATCACAAGAAATAATAATTTCGATATCCACCAGTTGAAACAGTTGTGGAAAATTTGTTAGTAAATACAATGTAAAAAATTTCTAACAACTGTTTTTTTCCATCTTATCTTCTAGATAACTATCAATTATCGAGAAAATTTGAAGAAAGAAAACAGTTTTGTTAGTTAAATATTGTATATAGGGTGTGATCGGTTAGAAGTTGTAAGTTAGAACTGAATTGTAAGATTATTGTGTAAAAACTATTACACCGATTTAAATGAATTTTGGTGTGATGTTTTATCATATCAAAAAAATTTGTGAGCTACGATCTGAAGGTCGTATGTATAATCTAAGCCTTAGGTAGTGGTCTATATGGACCCCCAAGTGTCGATTTAGATTTGCAGGGGGGTCTATGTTGGCGAGAAAAAAAAGGGGTTGCATGAGATGTAAATGTGTGCCATCAACATTTAAACGTTCTGTATATGACTTGTTACACTTATTGTATGTTCATAATATTTATAATGGACATTATAGAAGTTCTATACTAAAGAAATTACTTACTTACTAAATTATATACAGTAAGAATTACCCTACTGCGTACATAGGTGGATATTAAATACATATTAAATGGTACATTTTTATGTCAAAGTTAGGCGAATTTATTTACATACAACAACCCGGCCCCTCTTCTTAGCGGAAATCTAGACGTTGCCAGATGTAACTGTAACTCTGTATAATAGGTCTTTATAAAAACCCTATATTTATAAAAATGCATTGATGTACGATCAATCAATATAAGGCAATTTCATTTTCAGACTATGTTACGTCTAATAAAATTTACTGTTGTCTTTTTTCAACTTAATTACTGTGAAACAATTTTAAACAGCGAATATTACTTGAAACATATGTGTTTGTTGGCGAAACATTTAACGCATCTACTTACGGACTGTATGATTTGCGATGTCCTGGATGACCCTGGGTGCCGTATTTTCTGTCTCTAGGTGTCTTCAGCAGATATGGAAACACCGCTTGTTGATTCTCGAAAATGTTAATTTGTCGCGTCGCGGCGAAAAGACGAATTGTCTCCAGGAGATGGGGGAACACCACCGTGGATTATTGAAAGGTTTTACTAGCGTGATACGCCGCAACGAGACGCGAAATAGTTACTCGAATTATGCGTTGTGCCGAGATGAGATGCGACTTTGTAACTGTTCGCTACAAACGGAAACAAAAGGAAAGGATATTGGGTCGGAAGGAAGGGGGAATGGTGGGCCCTTTATTTCCGTATGTCAATTTTAAGCGCGAATATTTGATTTAAAAGTACAATGAGCGCGTCGTCTACTAAGAGTAGGTTTAATTTAGTTAGAAAGAAATAAACGAACGAACAGGGGAATACAAACGCGAACATACCCCCCGCCTAAAATACGAAGTATTTTAAGTTTAAAGAGAATAGGGGAGAGGACATAGTTTAACCACGGGTCTCTTAAGAGTTCCTAACGCGGTTTTCAAAGTAACGACTCGTACTACATTATCTGAGCCTGGGTGAGTTTCGAAGACCCGACCCACGCGCCAGTGTAACGGGGGAGATGAATCGTCTTTAATCAAGACAACAGAACCTACTTTAATAGGAGTCGAAGGGTCGGTCCATTTAGACCTTTGTTGTAACGTATGTAGGAATTCGAGATTCCAACGTTTCCAGAAATGTTGGTGCATTTGCCGGATCAATTGCCATCGTGTGAGCCGGTTTAATTTGATGTTAGTTAAATCAGGTTCGTGGAATGAAGTTAGTGGAGTTAGAGTCAGAAAGTGTCCCGGCGTCAAAACATTCAAATCGTTCGGATCGGAACTTGTGGGAGTCAACGGACGCGAATTTAGCAATGCTTCGATCTGTACGAAAACCGTATACAATTCTTCAAAAGTCAAGATCTGATCTCCAATAACGCGAGTCAAATGGGTCTTTACGGATTTAACCCCTGCTTCCCAGATCCCTCCAAAATGAGCGGCAGAAGGAGGATTAAATTTCCATTGAATATGTTCAATAGAGGCCGCACTTTGAGCAAAGTTCAGTAATTGTCGAGAAGCGCCTACGAAATTAGTGCCACAGTCAGAATGAATTTCAGAGCAGCATCCACGTCGAGCAATGAAGCGGCGAAATGCTGCTAGGAATGCGTCAGTTGATAAGTCGGAGACTATTTCTAAGTGAACAGCACGAGTGGATAAACAGACGAATAGGCAGAGATATGCCTTGAGAGTTTTAGCACCTCGAACACGATTCATTGTTATAGTGAAAGGGCCTGCGAAGTCAACACCAACTATTTGAAAAGCTCTTAGTGCTTGTAAACGACATGGGGGTAGATCACCCATTGGTGGCTGTAACGCTTGAGGTTTTAGCTCGAAAACATCTATAGCAATTGGATAGACATTTTCTTATAGCTCTATGAGCGGATAGAATCCAAAAATTCTGCAGTATTAAATAATGAAGGGTTTTTTGCTCCAGGATGGAGATTCCTTTTATGCACATCCTCAATGATGAGGTTGGTCAAACGATGTTTTTGTGGTAGCAACGCGGGAAATTTATGTTCAAATGACAATTTGGAATGTCGAAGACGACCACCTACTCGGAGGATGCCCTGGTCATCAAGAAACAGATTCAGCTTACGTAAAGGCCTTGAACAGAGTTGATTGGTTTTTAACTTGTGAATTTCAGATTGAAATACTTGACCTTGAACCAGTTTCACCAACCTCAGAATAGTGTCATGGTATTCAACGTTATTTATGGGTCCCACCTTATGGTCAAGGGGGTTTTTGCTATTATGATGGAAGCGAACAACATATGCCAGCACATGACATATCGTTTGAAGTGAAGAAAACCTATGTAATAACTGCATGAGAACAGATGGTTCAATCTGAACGACA
Organism: Aromia moschata; assembly: GCA_029963805.1. Lineage (NCBI taxonomy): Eukaryota > Metazoa > Arthropoda > Insecta > Coleoptera > Cerambycidae > Aromia > Aromia moschata. Next base: position 129,120 of record JAPWTK010000659.1, read on the forward strand.
AACACTTTAACAGTTTTTTCCTCTTCGCAAAGTGATTCCGTATTTGACTGGAGGGAGGAAGCTAATTTATCAGATTGAGGCCACTGTTCGGATGGTAGCGATAACCATGGTGGTCCGGACCACCAAAGCTGATGATTCACGAGTTGAGATGGAAGGATACCTCTTGATGCACAATCTGCTGGATTGTCGATAGATGAGACATGATGCCAGTTAATAGAAGGCACACGTTTTTGTATATAGGCTACTCGGTTCATAACGAATGTTTTCCAACGATGAGGAGATGAATGGATCCACGACAAGACGATAGACGAATCAGTCCAGGCAACGACATCTGATATACTCAAAACACCAGAGTATGTTTGCACAACCATGTGTAGTAATTTAGACAAAAGCACTGCTCCGCACAACTCTAACCGAGGAATAGTTAATTTATTTGACCTTGTAGGTGCTACCTTTGATTTGGATATAATTAAACGGGTTATGTAAGACTCCCCATGCTTAAACCGACCAAAAACCGTTGCTGCATATCCAGCCAGTGATGCATCGCAAAATCCATGGATTTGACATGGACTGTTCCGGTCGAAAATTAATTGACGATCCACACTGATGTCTAGAGAAAATAAATTTCTGATTTGTACTTTAACCATTGACGAGTAAGAGGTTCAGGCAGAGAATCGTCCCAGTCACAGCTGGAATGCCATATCTGTTGGAGTAAGTGCTTTATGTAGAAGGTGACAGGAGTGAGATATCCCAATGGATCATATACACGTGCTAATTCTGACAGAATTCCGCGTTTTGTACATGGACGGTCGAAGGACATTAGTCTAAACGTGAACGTGTCTGTCATTGGGGACCACTGGAGGCCTAAAACTTTAAGAGTGAGTGTGGGTACTGAGTCGAAAGAAAATGGGGCTTGACAATGTTCGGCCGGAAGTGTTTCTAATAGATCTGAATGGTTACTCGACCACTTTCGTAAAGGAAACCCTCCAGATTCACACAGTTGAATAAGCTCAGATTGTAGATTCTGTGCTGCAGCTAATGAGTCACAACCTGTGATGATGTCATCCACGTAGATATCAGTTTGCAGGACCTTTGAGGCTGCGGGATATTTAGTCTGTCCATCAAGAGCCAGCTGTTGCATTGTTCGCAAAGCTAAGAAAGGTGCAGAAGACACACCGTAAGTAACAGTTTTAAGCTTATATTCAGTCAGGAGTTCATCGGGATTGAATCGCCAAATGATACGCTGATAATCCCAGTATTGAGGTGCAACTTGGATTTGGCGATACATCTGTTTGATGTCAGTTATAAAAACGACCGAGTGCGAACGAAATCTAAGCAAAATCTCGACAATGTCTTGTTGTAATTTTGATCCCACGAGCAGATTATCATTCAATGATTGGTTGTTGGCGGCTTTGGCCGATGCGTCAAAGACTACCCTCAATTTTGTTGATGAAGAATCAGATCTCAGTACCGGATGATGAGGAATGTAGTAGGAATCGAGTTCATCGATGGGGGCAGCTAATTCCATGTGATCAGAATTCAGATAATCACGCATGAAATCAACATATGATTGTTTAAGAACAGGATCCTTTTTCCAACGATGCTCCAAAGCGAAAAAACGTCGAATTGCAATATCTTTAGATTCAGGAAAAACAGGTTTAGAATCTCGAAAAGGCAAGGGAACGACGAATCGACCAGATGGGAGTTTGCTATACCCTTCAACGTACAATTTCTCACATAGCTCATCGTCTGGGCTAGTCGAGATCATGGGGACCTCATCAACCTGCCAAAATTGTCTCATAGTGGACTCAAGGTCATTCTCTGGGCAATCTTCCATGATTTTGACATGAAAGGAATTGATGACGCGTTCATTAGTTTGTTCAGGTTGAACTGAGCCAGATAATACCCATCCGAAAATGGTATTGAACGCTGAGGGGCAACGAGGACTAGGGGCAAGGACAAGGCCCGGGCGAATAAGTTGAGCATAAACGTCAGCACCCAGCAAGAGATCAACGTGGCGAGAAATGTAGAAATTTGGATCAGCTAATTTCAGATTATTAATATGATCCCACGAATAAAACTGTAATGATTGAGAAGGTATTACCGAAGCAACATGAGGTATGATGTGAGCTTCTAGATGTATCGCGGGTTGACATGATCCATGAGGACTTATCTTGCAATGGATTGAACCCGATGAAAATATACTAGAATTTGCACCAATACCTTGTATTTGAATTTTGTCATGCTGTCTTTTCAAGTTAAGATTACGAGCAGCCTTTACTGTAATGAAACTAGCCTCACTACCATTATCTATTAAAACCCGTAAGGTGTGCGGGTGTCCTTGCGAGTCATGAACGTCAACAAGGGCTGTGGATAACAGAGCTACCTGACGAGAAAGTGAACTAGCCAATGCATTGACAGTGGGCACAACTATTTCAGCTGGTGCTGTATTACCACTATCACTGGTTTCATTTATAGCTCCTGAGCTGCCCGAAAACCTATCGAAGTGTAGCAAAGTATGATGATTCTTATGACAGGTACGACAAGTGGATGTAGAAGAGCAATTCTTGACTTGGTGCGGCCTCAAACAATTGATACAGAGCCTCTTTTCTTTAACTACCTTGAAGCGATCTGCGGGAGACTTGGCTTTCAACACGGGACACCGGTAAATTATATGATCTTTTCCACAAACTAAACACTTTTGTTTCGAAGTATTAGCTACCAGAGACGATACCAATTTTGGACGCGATGTAAATGTATTATTGTTTTTTGAAGTATAAGTATTGCTTTTAAGGGAGGTCGAATGCTCTGCAGCAAGAACATGACACTGACTCTCTACAAAGGTATTTAATGTATCGAATGCAGGTATTTCACCTTTCAAATTCCTAATTTCTGCTTCAAAGTATCGACGAGTTTTAGAATCAAGTTTTTCTAAAAGAATGTTAAGCAACATAAAATCCTCTAATGAATCTGCAATTTTTAATGCCCGCAAAGCTGATAAGTTTTCATTAAAATTATAAATAAGACTTCGTAAACCACTAGGGGTTTCATCTTTTAATTTCTGCAATGATCGTAAACGATCCCAATAATGAGTTGCTAGCTCTCTTTTATTGTCATATCTATCTAATAATGTTTTGTATGCAATGGGGTAATTATCGTCTGATAGCACAATAGTTTTAATTAGGTTGAGAGGCTCACCCGATAGACAACCCAACAAATACTCAAACCTTTCGACATTTGCTAACGTGTTGTTATCATGAATACTTCTATTAAAGACTTGAATGAATGCGCTCCAATTTTCTAATTTTCCATCAAATGTTTGTAAGTTCAGTTTTGGCAAACGCGTTTTCGACGTTTGGACAATTGAAGTTTTATCGGCAACTGGCGACTGGGCCGAGGACCGAAACTGAACCGGCAACTCGCGAACTATGGATTGAATAGTAAAATAAGTCTCGTCTACTCTTTTCAAAAAAGCATGTTCCTCATCCAGGTTAGAATCCGGTAAAGTCGCAACCTTCATGACTATGTCCCCGTGAATTTTTAAAATATCATCATAAATGTTTTTTACAGACTCGCTTCTTACTTCAAGCATACGACGCACGGTATGATTTTCGGGTTCTGTTTGAAAGGAAGCCGCAACGGTAGCTATATCTTCTAATCGTAAATACAAACTCTCACGGAGAGCACGTTGTTCCCGAATATGTTTATTTTGAGCCATGTTTTCTCCTAAATCCGGATTTAACAGAGAAAATTGGCAAAATACAAAACGACAATAAGCAACTAAAATACGAAAGAAAACGACAATATGTGTATCTTAACGCGGTATTAAATCGGTCGACGTGACCAAAACAACCGGTTAGAAAACGACGCCGTAAAAAAAAATGTGACCGCGGGAAAACAGCACGCTAACCTCAAAAAATTAACGAATTACGTACGTATATTAAAAAATGCGACGGTCGGGCCACAGGAAATGTGGTTTTAACAGGATTAATCCGACGATGAAGGACCAAGGAATGTTTGTTGGCGAAACATTTAACGCATCTACTTACGGACTGTATGATTTGCGATGTCCTGGATGACCCTGGGTGCCGTATTTTCTGTCTCTAGGTGTCTTCAGCAGATATGGAAACACCGCTTGTTGATTCTCGAAAATGTTAATTTGTCGCGTCGCGGCGAAAAGACGAATTGTCTCCAGGAGATGGGGGAACACCACCGTGGATTATTGAAAGGTTTTACTAGCGTGATACGCCGCAACGAGACGCGAAATAGTTACTCGAATTATGCGTTGTGCCGAGATGAGATGCGACTTTGTAACTGTTCGCTACAAACGGAAACAAAAGGAAAGGATATTGGGTCGGAAGGAAGGGGGAATGGTGGGCCCTTTATTTCCGTATGTCAATTTTAAGCGCGAATATTTGATTTAAAAGTACAATGAGCGCGTCGTCTACTAAGAGTAGGTTTAATTTAGTTAGAAAGAAATAAACGAACGAACAGGGGAATACAAACGCGAACAATATGAGCTGTGAAAAAATTTTTAAAATGTCTAATAGGAATGTTATGTTGATGTGACAACAGCGAAACAAGACAGAAACTACGAACATTCAAACTTCCGGCGAGTCGAAGCAGAGCCGCACTCAGGACTATTATTCAAATCGTACAGTCGGACTATTATTGCAAAGCGATAGTTCACAGAAAATACCAATCGCGGTCGGTGGAATTTGACATGCTTGTATTTCCGTAAGGAGACATGGGACCCACACCATATTTTAGGGGGTGGTTACTAGACCTAAGTAGAAGGCTATAATGGCAAAAAATGTTCAGGGAAAACTTGCGAAATTTCGGTAAGTGTCTGGTATCTGGTTTCCCCATCATGGAAACTGTTTGCCAAATATTTGCGAAATATATATATATTTTTTTTCATAATCACCGAGTGAATACAATTTTTTTATAATTCTTATTTTGCGTAAATATATAACTATTTTAAAATCTCACAGGCGAAATGCTGGGATGAAACAAAAGTTCAAATTACCACAACTTCTACAGATCTCAAAATGTCAAGAAAATCACAAGTAAAAAAAATGTATTTACTCGGCGATTATGAAAAAAATATATTTTGCAAATATTTTTCAAGTCGTTTCCAAGATCTGCCCGGAGGCAGCTTAGGCATAGCCTTCTACTTAGGTCTAGTAACCACGTCCTAAATTATGTTGTGGGTCCCATGTCTCTTTACGAAAATACGAGCATGTCAAATTCCACCGACCGCCACTAGAAAATACATCATAATAAAATAGTGAATATTCGAATAAACGTACAAGTAAAAGGTCCCAGTGGTCTGATGTATCCTTGTGTGACATATGACGTCATACAATAGTTCATTTCAAGTGTTGACTCTAATGGATTCGTTCGCTCAAAACTCATTCTAATGGAATCATTCACTCAATGATATGTATTTCGATTATATGAAACGATTCCGAACCGGACCTGTTTCTAAAAACCGCAGGTGATCCGACTGTTATGGTAAAAATACTATTTCAAATTTCAATCCAAACATCCATCGACAAACCTGATGCTTGCTATACGTCTGCGCTAGCTATCGAATCGCGATTGGTTACCACCTCATGTTAAGCGGTGGTGAGGTTTACTCAACAAAGAAGTTAACTTATCAATTCCCCGTCATTCTGCTATGTACGCATTAGGATGACGCGTACTGTAGGTATACAAAAAAAACCTTATCAAAGTGAGCAGCACTGTATCAGCTGTTAAAAGCACATTTTAAGTTAATACGTTTAGGAAAATTCAGTATTAGGCAGGTAGGGGGTCCACGAAGAACGTTTAGTGGTCTACGGGGCAAAAAACTTTTGGGAACCTCTGATATGAGCGGTCGAAAAAAAGTATTTAGATGAGGGGGGATTTCACATTGAACAATTTATGTAGTTTGCAGTATTTTTATTAGTGTATTATGTTTCGAAAAAAATATACATACATATATTTTAATTTCACAAGAGGCAACATGATTTTCTAGCATTCTGATACATTAAAAAAACAGATTTTGAACGCCATATGACGACATAAGGAAAATTAAAGAAATAATGTCTTATCTTAAAAAAGTGTACTTATAAATTGTCACAAGTTGTGCAATTAAAAAAAGATACAAAGACATTTTCTACAACGCACATTTTCAGTTTCTCGGAAGTATCTCGAAAACGATTACAGATAAAGATAATTTGAAAACAAAGTCGAAAAGGTCATAAAACCCTCTAAAACTTGATCCATTTAAACGTATGTACTTCTATCTCAAACAATAACCGAGATACTAACGCATGCACAACTAATTTTGGACACACTGTAGATATAATACATTTAAAAAAAACTGTTCAAGCGAGATTGAAAATACCTAATCTGCGGGCGTTCCAAAGTGGAACGCCTAGTATAGAAATTTCGCCTGTCTCATTCCTCGCTCGTATTTGCATAGAATAGGTGGTGATTGGTTGACGGATTGCGAAAATCGCCTAACAAAAAAAAACTCCGCATGCGTTATTATGATTAATTAACTAACTAGCTAGGGCTATTCAAAACGCCCCGAACAATGGCTGAGAGGATTAGAACACACGTTAACCGTATTGTATCGGTGCGACCGATCCGCTAATTAATTTTTTTTCACACGATCCCCGTCAACGCGTTTCAGTTTTCTTACCCGAAGTACTTTCGAAATTAACGCGTAATTATTGGGTTTGGGTCCAATTTCTGTATACAGTAGCGCTCCTACGACCGTCTACTAACCGTAAGCGACTCCTCATCTCTCGCAAGGGGAGGCTACGACCGACGAGCGATTTTATCAATTTTATTAGTGGCGAAAGTGCAAAGCAAAAAAAAAAATGGCTTGGCGTTTCCAATGCTCGTGGGTTGGTCGTCATTCACGTTTTCCTTTTTTATGCTTTCGTATTTTATTGTTTCATCATAATCATAACATAGTATAAAACAAAGTCGCTTCCCGCTGTCTGTCTGTCCCTATGTATGCTTAGATCTTTAAAACTACGCAACGGATTTTGATGCGGTTTTTTTTTTAATAGATAGAGTGATTCAAGAGGAAGGTTTATATGTATAATACATGTATAATATAGTAAAGAAATACTGATAATTTTAGAGGTTTCTAACGTGATGTCGTAAACACCGTGCGAAGCCGGGGCGGGCCGCTAGTTACTAATAAAATAACGCATCTTTCTATGTAGGTTCGTAAAAAATAGACTGACTAGATTTAACTGACATTTGTATAAATGCCAATTTTTACAAAAAAGAAATTTGTTAAAGGATTTTTTAACTTTAGTATTTTTGTTTTGTTTTGTTACTTTACTTTTTGTTGAAACTTTAGTTGCGCTGCTTTCTCTAAACCAAGCAATTACTGTCAGAGCCTTGGCGAAGCATACTTTTCGATATATCCGACGATTTAATAGAGCAAAACCGAAATTAGCCTTACCAAGATGATTCCGCAATCCCGTATCCGTCGTAAGAAAATGGCAAGGCCGTCACGTGACTAGCGCATTACTTCTTTGCGCGTAAAAACACGAAATTGCGCTGGTAAATCTGTTTAAAATTTTGCAATTAGTAACGAGCTACATTTCAAATGCAGGCTAATGATCCAATAATCGATAACGCATTGTATTTCCAGGGCTTACTCAGGATTCTATCGTGAAGCCATTAAGTATTTAAAAAATACAAATAGTCCATCGCTTTTGAAAGTGTTCTTTATTGCTTTAATTTATATTTGCTTGCTGTGATTACTCCGAACATTCATAGAATGTAGGGCCACATATTTTGGGCCCAGAACAGCAGGTAGCTTCAGAAAACAGGGCTGGAGTTACACATTTATCAACTGACCGTTTGCATGCATGTGTGTGTGAATTGGCCACACAATTAAACGACCTGTGGCTGGCTCGCCGGCTCTGTTTACTACGGCTGCGTGATTAGGAAGACCTCTCCGGGCGTTTCCCCGACGTCGGGACGCCCTCGGGGCACGAGCGCCGTCATGATTCGCACGCAGCTCCACGTCCCGCCCACCTCGGCTTACGTTGCTCCGGTAGGACTGTGAGAAAATATCGGGGATGCCGCGGCCGTTTATTAACCTCGTATTATTTTATTTTCGAGTGCAATGCAGAACGAATGCTAATAGGCCTCCTCTCGAACTCGTAAGAATCGCTCGTTTCGCTCGAAGGCGAATCGAGGTTGGCCATGTTTACCCACGTCCAGATCTTACCTGTATCATCAGAACATGCCAGCACTATTTTTATGTCTCATTAATCAGTTCTCTAACCTAAATGCTATAAAGGACCGGCCCAAGTACCAAACCCTGTGTCAGCACGTAACGGAAAGACGTAATGCGCGTAAATGATGGGTCAGCCTTGATCTTAGATGATAGAAAATCAGCATAAAAAAAACTAACACAGTTATAGATGGAATGCATTACTATCCTGTGGCTATCTCTGCCAAAAAGCTCTTCCCCAACGGTCTTCAGGTACTATCTAAACCTCTAAGGTCTAAACCTACCAATGTCAGTCTCTTGGCTTCACTGTCTGTAGTTCTTCTAGGTCGTCCAGAGCCTTCCTCTTCTACAATACTGCTTACCTTCTTGAAATACGTCTCCCCAATGACAAATAAAACGTAGCAGTTTGGGTGCTACCAATTAAACCTTCATTTGAATTGCCTTTTGCAGTGTCTGATTTGATTAAATGTAGGGAAGCGTTGACCTTTCATGGCCATAATGAGGGAGCCTCCTTAGGTAACATCACTATTTTTTTTCGATAGAATTGGGTGGTGGCTATCTCGGGCGGCTACCTCAGCGGGATGTACACAAGGTGTCCAGTGGAGCCTTGGTGTGACTTTTTGAATCGCTTTCCACTAGCTCCAGAACAAGCTGACATTTCCTCTTCCTCCAAGCAGAATCTACATATCTACCTGAGTCTGGTGTTTGTCCACCATTCAAGCGACTTGATGTTTTGTAATCAACGATCGAATTAATGATGCGCGAAGATAGAATCGTTCAGCAACTGTGGTGCGATTGAACAACTATCGTATTATATCATCTTGAAAGATGAAGCTAACGAAACAGGCGTGCTATACCGGCCCATCCAAGTAGAATTAAAAGTGGATCGCGATACCAACCGTCGCGTATCTCTGACCCAGTTCCGTGCCTTGCTCGGGCGGCAATCGTCTAAATTATATGACATTTTCTCGGAGCGAGGGATGCCAGACCTTCCGCTGATTACGGTAATGTTAGACGGCCATTTATCGAGATGAAAGCGCATTTTTCTGGGCCAGGAGGAAAATAACCCGACGACGACGGTGGCGAGGGAGGGTTTCGCGAAAACGCTGGTTATGTTCGTTCATTAGTTTTTATGGGTCCTGGTCTTGTAAATACTGTACGGAGTCGCACGATTGAGCAGGCTAAATGGCCGAGTCGTTGTTTCGACATTGCGTACGTGTAGCGGGAGTGTTGAAAATCTCGTGTACTTCGAGTAATGACGATTAATACGAGTCTGCAAGCCTTTCTTCACCACAAGCTTTAATTTATGCATTATTAAAATTTTGTTTTAGGGATACGAGGTGGCTATTAAATAACCGAACTGCTGTCATAACACTTTTTATTCGTTACCAATTACAGTAGCAACTTTTTCGCCTCCAATGTATCCCCTTGGCGATCTCTACACCGCTCCATACAACTTTTTTTATTGTTGAAAGCAGGGTGCAAGGTCGGGCAAGTATGGGAGATGTTCCAACACAGAAATGCCGTATTTTGCAAAAAAACGCCTTCACAGACAAAGCAGAATGGGCCGGTGCATTGGCTTGGTGAATCTTCCATTGGTCTTCCACAAATCGGGCCTTCGTCTTCTCACACGCTCACGAAGGGCCGTCAGAACATCGATATAATAATGTTGATTGACCGTCTGATGCTCAGGGACCCAGTGAACGTAAACAATGCCTCGAATGTCAAAAAAGACGATTGTCATCGCTTTGAATTTGGATTTGCTCATCCTGGCTTTTTTTTGCCTTGGCGAGTTCGGGCTCTTCCAATGCATGGATTGGCGCTTTGTTTCGGGGCCGTAAGTAAAAAACCACGATTCATCACAAGTAATCACCGTGTCTAACAAACCTGGCGATCTCTACACCGCTCCATACTACTTTTCCATTGTTGAAAGCAGTGCTGGAAGTCCGCTTCTGTCAGCTGTTGTGCAGAACCGCCGCTCTTTTGCTTTAACCGCTTCTACACTTTCGAATCATGTCATCACAAGGAATCACCGTGTCTAACAAGCCTGGACCAGAGTCAATGTTGTTTAGAATGTCAGCGCAAATGTTCATTCTAGATTCCTTTTGCTCGGGGGTTAGGAGTTTTGCCACCATTTTTGCGCAAACTTTTCGCATGCAAAATCTGGCGAACACATTCTTTGTCGATTCCTGTTATTTTAGCAAGCCCTCGGATGCTTAGATGACAATTTTCGCGGATTAATTTATCAATTTTATGTCTTCGTCCGTTTTTGACGTTGAGGGCCGTCCGGGGCGCGGATCGTTTTCGGTCGTCTCACGTCCGTCTTTAAACCGTTTAAACCATTCAAAAACTTGTGTGCGGGATAAACATTCATTCCCGTACAACACTTCTTTTAACATTGCATAAGCTTCTGTAAAATTTTTCCCAAGAAACAACAAGAAACAACAAGAACCTTGACTTGACTTGATTTTTTTAACAAGAAACTTGAGATTAACCCGTTGCTCCATCTGAACACTTATCATTTTTCCGACAAGTCACTGGTGCGTCGACTAATTCAAACCATTGCTACATTCAAACTGAGCGACCCACTGGCTTGTCCAGCGAGCTCAACAAGCGAGAAAAGTATCACCAGACACAGTTCTGTTCAAACTTGTCGCGACTCGCTCGCAGCGCGCTGGTAGCAGCATCAGTTCGGATATTTAATAGCCACACCTCGTATGTATATGAGGTCTGACACTATAGTTGGGACTATAAAAGCGACGTAACACTTTTGACATTTGATTTTGATATAGTATATGCATGTTCTTTCACAAAAGTTGATTTTCACAAAAGATTATTATAAATAATAAATAAGGGAATGGATCAATCACTCATCTTCAGCAGTCGCACCTCCAATGACAAGAAGCTCAGAAGCGAAAGCGAATCTGACCTATTAAGATGCATTTTTGTGCTGGGGGCCTTAAAGTTGTACTAGATTTGAGGCTCTAACTGATGATACAGACGAGGTTTGTTGGTTGGAACCATAATTACAATAGTCAACAGCATTGACCCAGAGATGAACCTTAAATAATTTCAACGATAAATCACGTTTTCCACGTGGGCCTGCGTCACATCATATCCGACCTGCAGAATTAGTGTTGATGTTGAATGCTGAAAGTATAGGGATTGAAACAAAACGGTAAAAACGGTACCAACTTTCGCGTCAGCCCAATAACATCTACAATGTTCCGTCATTCATTCATAGGGAAGTGAAAAGGCGCAACTGCTACTCCAAAATCGCGCCTGAAAAAAACATTGTACCCACATTGTAAGCAGTCCAAACGAGACGGCAAACACACGCGCACGCATCCGCAGACTGTTCCCTCTTTGTGTCGATGCCGGAGACGTGCCTCGTCGAGACGGAAACCACTTCGGAACGCATCTGTTGAATGTCTTTACGTACATACATACGTCACAAATGAATGGGGCATATTGTTGCGCACTTGGATGAACGAGGTGCGCCCGTTCCCGTGTAGCCGAGGTGGCGGCATCCCGCACGCAGATGAAGGAACGACCGCGAAGCAGTGGCGGCTCGCGGATAAGTGAAGTGGCTGGATACTATGCGGAGAATTCGCCATTATAGGGTACTGGTACATATTTGTTACGAGATGTGTATTTTACTGCAATACACAAGATCGAGTCGCGAACGTGAACATATTTTACACTTATTGTTAGTATTCGTTAAACTGTGCTGGTTGATGCATCATTTGTGTGCACGGATCGTCGCATAAGTTTGTAAAAATGTTGGAACAGCGTTCATCGCACGTTACGGTGGAGCCTTGGATAACCAATTTTGCGGAACTTACGTTTAATGGCAGTGAACTTCGTTTTACCGTATGTGACAGTGTACTCATATGGCACGTAAAAACAGATAAATTACAACACCTTGCTACAGACAAACATAAAGCTCGTGTAAGTGCCGGTGTGAGTGCGCAAAGCAGAGAAAATTTAATTTGAATTTAGTCAAAATGATGGTAGCGTGTAATATTAAACGTCGGAAGTTAAAGGACAGAATATAGCTAACATAGTGGTTGGGGGACTGGATGAGGCAAAAGCCGTGGATAGGAATTTGATAGCTTCAAGGGTGTTGGAAAGCACAAATGCGGAAACAATTAGCGAGTGTGGGACTAGCAGTCTACAGTCACTACGGGGCGAGGAGAACGTAGAAGGAGAATAACGAGTAAATAAACGTCACAGTCTTCTACTATCGAATGCGGCGGATGCTACAAGAAGGCGGCTTGCCAGCTCCTAAAAATGACATACACTAATTTAATCCATGTTATTGATATAATTTATGGAAACTCGAGTGGCAGTACGGATACATTATAGCGTCGGTTACCGTGTGTATGCAAGTTCTGTGTCATTAGACTATGGTTTCTTTGCCGATTAGTTGGGCTACAACAATTACCATCACATGTATAAAGTAAGACATGTTTAACACTTCGTAGTTTTGCTGATAGTCGCATCTTGGAGTCGTCCCTGGTAAAGTACGTATCTATTATTAACCTCTGGTGTCTAATAATAAGTATGGTGTAACGTAAAACTTTGTATATTGATAGAAAACAAAGAACTATTATAATAGTAGCGCGTCGTATAAAATCCAGGCGAAGCGGCGTGCGCAACACGATCTCGCATATGGTAAGCAGAGCTGCCCCGTTGCCATGGCAACCGCCGTGCATGCCGCACACAACACTGCGAAAAGTAGCGGATTGAAACTACTACGCAACAACTGGTCAAATGATATTAATCGCAACTGTTTGATCCTTTTTGTCAGACCCCATTTGAGTCCCCCTGGCGAGTCGCCGCTGCCACGGTGCACCGTTGTGAACGTTGTCGTCTATGTACATACGAGGCTTCGAGGTACACGGTTTAACTTTATTACTCCGCTACTAGAAATTTAATACGACGCGATCGGCGATTTATTAAGGAAACGGGCCGCCTTTTGTTCGCCTTATTCTTTATCGGATTCGCTCGCCGACGCGCGGGCTGTTCAGGCCGCATCGGATTTGTAAAGGTGAACGTAGAATTTCCATGTCTATGATACCAGTCAATATGAAGTATAGACCATCCAACGACTACTGAAACGAGTCATCACAAATCGCGCATTACAGCACGGCGGAGTAATTGGTCGACATATCGTAGAATTTAAAAAAAAGTCTGTACTGATGATTACTTCGAGGCAACCATGGAAAAGCACTGTCTACCCGTGATCATAGTTTTAAGATTACATCGAACTGGCACACAGACAGGCAATGCGATTAACTACATATATCGTAAAGAAAAAACTTTTGATCGGGATCAGCGATTTTTTACTTTGAATTTTTACATGACCGATCCATTAAAATACTAGCACGTAGAATAGAACGATTCCACGCATAATGCTGGACAACAAAAAAGATCTATTTCGTATGACTATGAAAAACTCGTCGAAATGTACCAGTCACCAATCCGTTATACCTGCTTGGTTGAGACAATAAGATCAAGGTTACGTGTCACCGTCTTTTCTTTTAGGTTTAGGCGAATTAATTTCGTTTACGTCTATTTTTACATCAGCGTCGAAAAAATGACTGAATGTCGTCCTTTTTTTTGAGATAACACGTTAGTAATTAAAATTATTTCCTAATTGTCGTAAGCCATACGATTTTTTTGCGAGTTCCCTGTAAACTATGACAAATCACATTTCTATACCATTTACTACAGGGTTTGTATAAAAAGTAATGAGACTCATTTTTCCTCACGCGACTGTACTACTTCCCGGCACGTTCGCAGCTGACGGGTTTGGTGGTGGGGAGTCTAAGCTTCATAATTGAGCAGTCGTCTACAACCACTCGATTGGGCAGCATCGTCTTTTTAGTGTACTCTGTGACAAAACTCGGTCGAAGCTCCGAAAAGCAGAAGTCAATTGCGTAGCGTGCTTTTTACATGGACGTGCTTAAGAGATTGAAACAAAGAGTCAACCGAGTGAGGCCAACCATCGCCGCCGATTGGAAGCTTCACCACGACAATGCCTCAAATCATACCTGCTTCGTGGTGAGCAGCTACCTCGCCAAGAACGGGATTTCAACGATTCCCCAGCCGCCCTACAGTCGTCCGATCTAGCAAGACTCCGGAGACGGGACTTGGAAGGACGGTAGGTTGTACTTGTAATGCACCTTCAGTACAAGTTTGAATTTGTTAGTGACAGTGTTTTTTCAAGAGCCCAGTTTTTTCGGTGGTTTAGGGATTTCTCGAAAGGAAGAGAGTCGATTGAAGATGAACCACGCAGCGGAAGGCCTTCATCTTCAAGAATCGATGAAAATGTCGATAACATACGGGATCTTGTGAGGATCACACCACTGTTCATAAGACTTTAACTAATGAATTGGGGATGGTAGCCAGGGAATTGTTCACAAAGAGTTTGTGCCTCCAGGTCAAACAGTAAATCAGCACTTTTACAGAGAGATTCTTGAAAAACGTCGGAAAAGGGTAATGCGTGTGAGACCAAACATCAAGAAAAACTCGATGTTGCATCACGATAATGCGCCTCGTCACAGCCATTTCAGTAAACGAGTTTTTAGCCAGTAAAAAATACTCATGTGGCTCTTCAGCCTCCTTATTCGCCCGACTTGAGTCCTTGTGACTTTTTTCTCTTTCCGAGATTGAAAAAATCACCTCAAGGGCAAGGGCCAACTGAAGGCTATTCCAGTATATGAGTTCCAGCACTGCTATGAGGAATGGAAGAACCGTCTCCAGCGCTGTGTGGCTTCCCAAGGAAGTTATTTTGAAGGAGACAATACTGAATTGTAATTCCATTAGAATACATTTTTTTAAAAAAACTCAGTCTCATTACTTAATTTACTCACCTCGTATGCCGTGGAATCGATCCTGTATATCTTGAATCGTTAGTCTTAGAACTGTCAAATTCAGATTTTTTTTAGTATTAAGAAAATTATATTACTGTATTGTCATTGCATAATACATCAATTAAAAAAAAAACGTACAACAAAGAAGCTAAAACACATAAAATCAAACTAAATGAGATGACGCTTTCATCTTTTACTTCCAAACATGTTCTCATTCTTCTTTTGACAGAATCGAAAGATGCTTTAATTATACAAATTACCCATTAATCACTTTAATGATAACATAATTAAATTAAACACACAAAATTGCATTCACTGCGGCTGGTCGTTTGATAACAATACTTGGACTGAGCTTAGAAGATAAGCCTGCATATGCAGGCTACATTTCAGGATTGTATTACGTAGGATTATCTTCTATTCGCATCTGTTTCTCTGAACAAAGCCACATGAAAAAATTCTGGAACTTTTGTGATTCCCTTTTTTTTCAATCTTAAGAAATAAACATTTTATGGGGATAAACATTGTAAGCAAAACCATGTACATCTCACGACCGGTGCACGTATTCGTCGTCTATCCTGGGCAATACCCATTTATCACATGCCGTCGGCGACTTTTAGCGCAAAAAGCCCCGTCTTCTATATTCCGAACCAGCGCCGTATTTTTATGGGCGTCTCCTTCAAAACGGCATATCTACGGCGACCATTAGAGATCGATCTGGAGGATTATAGAGGGCAATAATGCCCACTGTGCGTCCGCCCGTTACATAAATCGACGCGAAATTCACATCAATAATTTTTATGACGTCTATAAATCGCAATTACCTCTCCTATTCTAAGCGCACAAACGAGACGCGGAATGTGCCCGCGGGCGCGGGCGGGTGCAAGGGGATTTTTTCCTTCGCGAGACGCAGAACCTCCGTACGATACCTGGTCGCGAATACGAATCAGGCGGGGGTTCGGGAACGGACGGCAAAAATTATCGTCCGACGTCGGCCATCAATCGGACATCGAGAGCCTCGTTAGAAGACCGTTTGGTCATCGCCTGGAACCGGACTCGCTTCTAATGCGCGGGGCATAAAAAAAGTCGGCATAATAGACGCATAAATCAGTGCCCAAATGTTGCGTCTATACGAAGACTGTCGGGATTTTTAACGCTTCTTGCCGTTGCTACCGGTCCACCCGATATTCCGTATAATCACCATACAATGTACGAATAACCGGTTCACTGGTTACATATGATAAAAAAACGTGCCAATTCTCTTATTGTATTATATGAGGTGTGTAAATTAAGTAATGAGACTGTTTTTTTTAATTTTTTTTTTATTTGAATAGAATTACAATTCAGTATTCTTCAAAATAACTTCCTTGGGAACTCACACAGCGCTGGAGACGGTTATTTCATTCCTCACAGCAATGCTGAGACGCATATACTGGAATAGCCTTCAGCTGGTCGGTTACAGTTGTCTGAATGTTTTCTATGGTCCCAAAATGACGTACCTTGAGGTGATTTTTCAATCTCGTGAAGAGAAAAAAAGTTAACAAAAAAAGTTATCAAAAAAGAGTTATCGGGAAGAGAAAAAAGGACTCAAGTCAGGCGAATAAGGAGGCTGAATACCCACGTGAATGTTTTTACTGTCTAAAAAACTCGTTTACTGAAATGGATGTGTGACAAGGCGCATTGTCGTGATGCAATATCCAGTTGTTATTGATGTTTGGTCTCACACGCATGACCCTTTTTCGAAGTTTTTGAAGAACCTCTCTGTAAAAGTGTTTATATACTTTTTGGCCTGGAGGCACAAACTTTTTTGTGAACAATTCCCTGACTATCAAAAAAGCAAATCAGCATGCATTTGATCTTCGACTTGCTCATTCTTGTTTTTTGGGCCTTGGAGAGGTTGAAGTGTGCCATTCCATGCTTTGGAGCTTGATTTCCGGGTCGTACTCAAACACCTAAGTCTCATCACCAGTAATGACACGTTCCATTAAATGGGGATCATGTTCAATCGACTCCAAAAAGTCAAGACAACACCTTTTTCTCCGGAACCATTTTTGCGCAGATTTTTCTCATCCCCCATTCGTTAAGTCAAAATCTAATGAATAGTGATGTGATTCAAATTTAACTCTTCCCTGACCATTCATGTTGTCAACCGACGATCTGAACGCACAAGATTCCGTACTCCATCGACATTTTCATCGTTTCTTAAAGATGAAGGCCTTCCGTTGCGTGGTTCGTCTTCAATCGATTATCTTCCTTCTGAGAATCCCTTAAACCACCGAAAAACCTGAGCTCTTGAAAAAAACACTCTCTCCGTATGCGTGTTGAAGTTTTGCAAAAGTATCCGTTGCACTGTCCAAGCCTGAAGCGAAACCTGACAGCACACCGTTGCTCAAAATTAATGTCACTCATTTTTAAAACGCACTAAAAAAAAAAAGTTTACGAAAACACAAACAATTGATTCTAACTAGTTCAAGCTTGTATACTGAACATGTTAACCTACCGCCCTTCCAAGTCCCGTCTCTAAGGTGTTGCTAGATCGGGCGCTATGTTGTCAGTTAATTTGCACATCTTGTATGATCAAATATAATTACTTCCTTAATTTTCTAGGGATTTGAACCCAGCTTGGTATATAATAGTTTTTGTGGGCACTGAATCCATATCTGGCCTCAGAATTATAAAATTCAATATGTCGGACTAAATACGGCGTCTTTAACCCCCTTGTGCGGATCAATTTTTCTTTATTTTTCTGAATCTGGACCGGAAATTTTTAATAAAGGTTTTTCGAGGTTGCTGATCACAGTTTTTGGAGTTGCTTAATCGTCGTTGATTATAAATCTAAAATCAAATTTTGAAAATTCGAAGTAGCGATTCCAATACGGCAGACGAAAGCAAAAAACTTCTTGAGTATTATATACAATATTCATTCGAACAATCTATCTGTAATTCGAATGAGAAACCAAGCTTGTACCCCGTAATTGAAAAAAATTAAAAGTTTCACATTCACCCCATCCAATTTTCCATCCTTCGGGGGTAGTAAACCAAAAAAATAACTCTAGAAATCAAATTAGCGAGACAAAAAAACCCCTTGTATATACAATGTAGAATGGTTTAGTATAGAACTGAAAAAACTTGAAATTTCACCCCAACCCCTATTTTTGTCCTTTCGGGGGTGGAAGATGAAAATAATATAACACTTGAAACCGATTTAGAGACACAAAAAAACCGATGAGGTGCACACCAACGTTTCTCTTTTTTTTTGCAGCAATGACGCGACGCCGACAACGGTCGCCGATGTTTATTCTTCAGTCTTGTAGGCACTCGGTATGTAAATTAAGAAACATTGTAATACACCCAGACTTTCCTTAATACGCTAGGAGTCGCCTCAAACGACCGTCCAAAACATATAAAGAGTTAAATACATACTACCGGACGTCTTACGTAAGTAATAATGAGGGCTATCTTAACGACCTCTCCGTATGCAGATCCCTCATTACCGTCATGCGGCAACCCGCTCATTACCCGCGCTTTTTTTCGCCGTGTTCGAAATTCAAATGGGCCTGTTATTCTCTCTCTCCGTTCCCTATGCGACAGATGCCGACGAGTGAAATCACAAAGACAGGTATAATTTGTTGCTAAAATGGACCGGCGTCAAAACAATATTTATCCTATTCGGAATATGTTATCGTTCAGTTATGTAACATCTTGCGCAGAAAAACTGATGGCAATTAATTCTTCCTGTTGCTGCAGTATCTACGGTGTTCCATTAATTTCTTTAATTTCATTGACAATGCGTTGCAATTCATCGTCATGTACCATTTGTATAAAAGGTGTTACGATTTCTAAACAGTACCTCGCTGTATTCAGTGTTCTGTTAAAAAAAAAATAGGTCTAACAATCCTTCTTCTACTCACAGCTGCCCGCACTCCAATATTTTGTGGGTGTAGTGGAGTTTCAATATAAAGGCGAGGCTTGTCTGCACTCCAAAAGTCTGATGAAACCAAGCCTCATCAGCAATAAAACTTTTTCAAAGACAGCATCGTTATTGTTACAATGTTTAATAAACCATTGGCAGAATTGTAGTCTTTGAGGTCTGTCCGCTCTGAGAAATTCATGTGTGGATTGCAGATGATATACATAGATAGACCTCCAAATCAGTTCATATCAAAATTCGATAACACGTCGTAGGTATAGAGCAGATTCACTCGTTGGTCAATTGGTCGATGGCCAATTGGCCATCTAATCCATCAATGACCAAGAACATCAATTCATGTTCTTGGATTGTTCGTTATCACTTGCCTAACCATTTCAACGTATTCTCTTGACTTTATTCTGGGTCTGCCACTTCCTTGTTTCCGATTGACGCTTCCAGTCTGCCGGTACAAATTTAAGAAACGTTTTACTGACCGGCTAAAATAATCGAAATGAATAACTACGTCTGGAAAAACTTCCCTGAAGTCCTCATATGCAGCTCTCATCGAATATATTGAGTTTCTCTTGATTCTTCTGCCAAATTTCGCTTCGAGTTTCGATGTAACCGCTGTTTCCATCTCTCTAAAATAGTCAAATTTTATGACGTGGCTTATTTTATAGCTATTCTAGTTCTTTCTGAGCTGTGGCCTTTTTGATAAATCCAAGATGGAGGACCTCAAAATGATTATCAAATGCTGTAATAACGATATAGAGGAAACGAAAAACAAAAACTGTGATGTATTTTGATGCACTAAAATCAAATCTGGTATTAAAATTGCTCTATGAATTTTTTCTAACAAAAGCTTTTTCTATATTTTTCTATCTTCTTGTTTAAGCTGCACCGCACTGATGAGGGCCAATACCCCGAAACAACGGTGTCACCTCTAAACAGGACATATCGTCATTCACCAATTAAATAATTAATTTCATAAATTATAAAGATTATAATGAAGATAATGGCTATTATTTAAAATTCGTTGTATTTAGCGCCACATGAATTCATACATAATATTATAATAATATTAAACACCGACTGGCCGTACAACCGCACATCGTTAAGCGACAATATGAAGTCCCCTTCTTTTAAAAGCGTTTGATAATAAAAACCGCCATAAAATTACGCCCAACGGCTTTTCCCCGTTGAATACGATACCCACAATAAAAAATTATTTCGTAAATTATTAAACATCTACCTCTAGTCTAACACGTAATGCGGTTTGTCGTCTTTATTTAACAGGAAATTACAATGCGTGCATAGTATTTATGCATTTTAATTTTTACTTTCATGCTTACTATTAAAACAAAATTCGTGCTTCATGGTTTCTATCAGACCTCATTCGTCAACAATAAACAGAAGATATGAAAGTAAAGAGAACAATAATTACATTCATTAAGTAATGATAAAAGCTAAATAAGTAGGTAGGTAGTAATTACGCTTCCTTTGAGGAATTACTGCTGAATAAAACTTCGTAGGTCCTGAAAACTGTCTCATAAATTATTTTATTTGATGATGGCATCTTTAAAGGACAAGTCGTTTCTGCGTATATGTTCCTCCCCTAAATGTTTTTATTTAGCAATTCGTATGTAAATTTGGCCAATTCCAACTATGCAACATTAACTGCACCCGTCACAGGCGATTTAAGGCGTAGCCTAGTTCGCTCTACCCCAAACTCTCTACCTTTTGGCTGTTATTAATTATCTCAAGGTCAGCGTGTTCCATACCTGTACAAAATTGTCAAATTGTCGTTGTAACGTCTTTCACACATTATATTCTCAACGTGTGAAGTTTATATTTATATTAAATTAATTTATATTAAAATTTCGCCAACATTTTGTTACAAAAATTCCAATTACTACTACCTTTTTTTTCATGACTGGTACATATTTTTTATTACTGATAATTTACATTTTTTACATAATATAAAGAGGAAATCGACAGTTCCACGTCATTGTCATCAGTTCCGTGTAAATCCAAAGGCACGGAACTGATTATAAGGCGTTTATATTATTTTGTGTGAAATCGCAATCGCGAATGCAATTAATGTCCTATTTTCCTTAATTAAGATTAAAATGGTCAAAGAAAAGGCAATCGGCGCAGAATGCGAGTTAAAGATAACGAGGACGGGAATGTTGAAGAACGTCAGAAAACTTATTTAGGACTAATAAGAAAATAAAGTATAGGATGGAATCTGTATTTAACACACTCTTTAACTTTTTTTAATACACTTTAACACACTCAATAAGTTCGTAGGATATATATATATATGGCGCCACTATTGACAAATCCAAATGATTTTTAGATAGTACCAACCTTCAAATGATATGTATCAAAATTTTATGACATTCTGACGATTAGTTTACAAGTTACAGTAGTTTTAGAGACCCCATTTTTTGTAATCTTCAAAACAATGGAAAAAGCTGAATTTCGTGTGTTTAAAATATCTTCCCATTAAAAGCATTGCTTTTTAATGGGAATAAATATCGTTCAAGCAAAGCAATGGTTTGACAAGTGTTTTTCTGATTCTGGTCCATCGAGACAAATGGAATTTTGGAAGACCGTAGTTGCGTGAGATAGCTGACACCTTAAAGATGACAGAAGGCAGTGCATTCACTTTATTTGCACGAACATTTGCCCATGAGAAAGCTCTGTTCGAAGTGGGTGCCGCGTTTGCTCACCGTTAACCAAAAACAACAACATGGTGATGATTCAGAGCGCTGTTTGAAGCTTAGGTAAAATAATAAGGAATTTTTCATGCGATACCTATGTGACAATGGATGAAACATGTATCCATCACTACACTCTAGAGTCAAGTCAGCAGTCAGTTTAGTAAACAGCAACAGGCGAAAGCCGTCCAAAGCTACCAAAACCTCAAAAATTGGCTAGGAAGGTTATGGCGTCCGTATTTTAGGATCCGCATGGTATAATATTCATCGACAATATGGAAAATGGAAAAATGATCAATAGTGAATATTACATAGTATTATTAGTGCGATTGAAGGACGAAATCGTGAAAATTCGACCTCCCCAAAAGAAGAAGAAAAAAGTACTCTTTCACCAAGACAATGCACCGAGTCACAAGTCGATCGCAACAATGACAAAATTACATGAATTGCTCTTCGAATTGCTTCCGCATCCACCGTAAATCTCAAAAAAAGACTCGCCGGAAAGAAATATGGCTCCAATAAGGAGGTGATCGCAGAATCTGAAGGGTTGGGCAAGGTATCTCGAAGGGTTGGACAAATCGTTCTATACGAAAGGCATAGAAATCTTATAGAGGTGTTAAAGAAGCATTGGAATGAATGTTTCACTCTTGACGGAGACTATATTGATGAATAAAGTCGAATTTTGCCTAAAAGTCGCCCTACGAACTTTTTGAGTGATGTGTTATGTAACAAATCTTGCCACTTCAGGTTGTCCTATCGATGGTTCCTTTATGATAGTTTTGGATAAGTATTATTTTATAAGAATTTGCCCTATAATTTCTATAATCGTACTGATTATATTTTGTCTTATTGTCCAATTAAAAAAAATGAGAGATAAAATTTGGGTTGGAGGAATAACCTTTATCTCTTTGAGGACACGTAATATCAGGCTACGGAAAATGTAAGAAACAGGGCATCGTAACATTAGGTACATCATAAAATTTGTATCCATCAAGCGCTGCGTCTTCATTATGGTCGCTTAATGGAAAGAAATCCCCCGACCTACGATCGTTATCGTAATCGGAGTATCGTTTAAGTTAATCACAGCTGCACGATAAATATTCAAATTAAGCTAACGCCCGGTTCTATGAACCGTTTAAAATTCAAGTTCATTTCTTATTACAATATAATAATGATCCATTCAAAAACAAACGTTGAGCTTTCAAGAAAAAAACGAGGAGAGATGGAAATAGCGGTCATGTGGAAGCTCGAAACGAAACGTTTTGTTGTCCAACTTTTGAAGTGGCTGTCTCAATTGTAAAATAGATAATGAAATTCATCTTCATATCATAATGAATTCTTCATTAATGAAGAACAGAGGTGTGTTTCGCTTGAAATTTATTTTAAAAATGGCAGTAGAATCCATCTATTATTATATATAATAGTATTACCATCTTAGCTGGTTAGTAAAATGTCCTAAATTTGTACTGGCAAACTGGAAGCGTCAATCGGAAATAAGGAAGTGTAAGACCCCTGAGTAGGGTCAGAAGAAAATGATGAAATTGTTAGGCAAGTGATAATGGAGAGTCCAAGAATATCAATTCGCCATCTGAGTCAACAAGTGTATCTGCCCTATGCAACGTGTCGACGAATTTTGTGAAATGATTTGGAGCTCCATCTATATCATCTGCAACCCACACATGAAATTCTCAAGCAGACGACCTCTACGACTACAGTTCTGCCAGTGGTTTATTAACCATTTTAACAATAATATTGCTATCTTCAAAAAAGTTTTTTTACTGATGAGGTTTCCATCTTTTGGGCTATGTTAACTCAGAATATGAGACTTTGGAGTGCAGACAACCCTCACTTTTGTATTGAAACTCCCCTACACCCACAAAAAATTGGAGTGTGTGGAGAAGGAGGATTGTTGGACCTATTTTTTTTTTTAACGGAACACTGAATGCAGACGAATTGCAAGAAGGTTATATTCAAGAAGATGGAACTCGAATACTACTAGGGAAACAATTAATTACATTTTTTATATAATGGTATAATTAGTTTGAACACACAGACCATATCTCCCCCTAGATCTTGTCATTTGACCCCCTGTGACTTTGTTTATCTGGCCTTATCTAAAAAATTAATTTTTGAAACTCCCGTTGGCGATATTGAACACCTTCAGTAACGCATTGTCGATAAAATTGAATAAATTAATGGAACACCGTGGATCTGCAGCACGTTAAAATAAGAGCTCAATCGTGTATCAATATGGGCGGTCGTCATTTTCTCTTTTAGTGTCTTATTTTTTCGAAAATATAGTTTTCTTTTTGATATATATATTTTTTTGAATAACTGGTTGTATCCACGGATCTAATGTCTATCTAATCTATCCTATCTAATGACTCCGCCCGAGATCTGACCGATGCTAAGGCGGGTATCGATCGTAAATCGACGTTTTTCCGAAACCGACCACCTGTTCATTTCTCACCGTCGACATGGCGGAAATGAGCCGCCTCAAATTCGCCGTGAACGGCTCTAATTAAATCCTTTATTCAAATTTTATGGTTCTCCGTTGAATCGTAACTCGGCGGCGTTTCGCGCGCGATAGATCTCCGCCCTAATAACGTTGTTATTAGACGGTTTCGTGTGCGGCTGTCAATTAGACGGCGACGTTCCATGGAAATGCGGCAAAGCGCGATGCTTCATGACGCATTTTTGCGATGAACTCCCGCGGATTAAGTATTACGAACTGGTTCCGTTGACTATTAGAGCTAATGATCGCTGCAACCATTAATAGTGAGAAAAAAATTACCCCCGTTTGTTATCCTCATACTGTAATTGTTCGTTTTTAAAACACCCTTTTTAAACACCTAAAATAAATAAAATCACTGATAAGCCGGTATTCATTTCATTTTTTTACACCAGTGGCCGCTCGTGCAATTTTGAACTGGGTGTTCAACTTGTTGCTCAAGTGGAAAAAAATAATACGAGCATAAAAAATATGTCGGTTTCAGTTCAAAAGTTATTTGTAGAAAAATTCCATTCTCCCGTTTTTAACCCCTTGCCTTCCGAAACAAAGATCTTTGTTTTTTTCCACTTGGCCCAAACTGATGAAAAATCACAAATCTTTGTCCTATAAGTAAATGCTATAATAACGCCTAACAATGTGCAAAATGTAATCAACGTGCGTTTTCCTATATTTTTGGGGATGCTGAAAATAATCCCCGGGGATTTAATGGGTTGTATTTTGCACCCGAAACAGACTATAGCTCTAAGGAAATGACGATTTTTTCAGTTTTTTTAAAAATACGTATTTTTCCTCATACACTCAAGTTATGTGTCGCATCTGAACAGTGTTATTTTGACAATCTGTATCATTTCCAAGGTATTTTGGCCCGCTGAACATTATATTGTTGTCAAAATTTGGGTTAATTGCTCCTAAAAGTCAATATTGGGGGGGAAATTGCTCTAAAAATGACTCAGTTTATGACATTAGGAAAAACTGTTTTGATTTCTGTTCGGACTCTCGAAATTTGTTATTATTCTGAAAATCAAGGATTGAGGCGAAGATTGGACAAGACATTCTGACTCAGTGCGTCCAAATACGTCGGAAATGTCAGAATAAAATATTGGAAAACTGTAGATTAAGAATTTATGAGGTGATTCAATGACAAAATTTAGACTTTACGATAATTTGGGCTGTGTAAGACAAATTCAGATAACACCGTGATGATCAGTGGGTCAAAGTACGTTGAAAATGATATGTATGGTAAAAGTAGTAAAATGTCATAAATTGAGCCATTTTTGGGTCAATTTCCTCCCAAAATGTGCATTTAGGACGATCTAGGCCAACACCATGATGTTCAGCGGGTCAGAACATGTCTAGTTAAAGTTGTCAAAGTAAGTATTTAAAGGATGTATTAGATACAAAGCAATCCAATAGTATAATGGATCGGCATTCGCTGCTGCATTCGCGGCATTCAAAATTTTCTTAGGTATAGTGACATACATAAAGTGGTTTTATGATTATTTTTTCCAGCAATTTTAAACGCTTTATTTTAATGCGTTTAATAATTTTAATACATTTAACTAATACATTTATATCTATGTATTTGTTTTTAAAATATTTCCAAACTAGCTTTCTCACAAAGAACGTCACGAACTAACAGTTTATTGAAGTATGAAGTATAGTTGTATAGTGAGCTTAGCAATTTTAGAAAATATATCTGACAACCTTGCTTTTTTCTAACTATTTTCAATTTAGAATGGAAATTTTATACTGAATTATTGTTATCCGTCAACCAGCTCATTTATATTCGCGGCCGCGGCAAAAATATCGACATTTATTATAAAACTATATTTAGCGTACGAATTGAAAATCAAGCGGCGGGTTAATGATCGCGTGGGCACGGGGAATTCCGCGTCTTTGCCGTCGGCGGCGCTGCAAACCTTGTCGAAATCCGCCGAAATCGAAACCTAACTGTAACGCGATTTTCCACAGAAGCAATCCGATAACAAAGTAAATAGCGCTTGAACTTGACCGAGCCTTATTTTGTTTTTCGGATCGCAGTCTTTGTTTACCCACTCCCACAAAAAATGTCGGCAGACTTTACGCTGAAAATACACGAGTAATATCAATAAAACAAGATTATTCAGACAATTTTTGTTGTAACAATAATAGATTGTGTGTCTAGTATTTCAGCAATTTGCATTGTCGTACAGTTATTAAAATAATAACTAGAAAAGAACATGTTTAATTCTATGTAAATTGTTTTGACTTATAATAAAAATGGAAATTGTTTACATCAAATCAACCATCACTGTTGATTGTAGACTTAAAAAAAATCGCATTTTTCACCCAAAAAAACATAATATGTATACTTGTCCCATTGCGCGATGGTCCAAATTGCTTATGGTGTTTCCTAAATAATCTGAAAAACTGATAGGTCTTCAAGCGATTTCTTGAAGAGAAGGTCATACCATCTGCCATCACAAAATCTGCCCAGACTGCCGAACTTAGGAACTTTGACAACTTTAACTAGACATATATTTTCCGACATATTTTGACCCGCTGAATATCATGGGGTTATCAGAATTTGGCCTAGGTCCTCCGAAATGCCAATTTTGGCAGGAAATTGCTCCAAAAAATGGCTCCTCAATTTATAACATTTTGCTACTTTTACCGACATATTAACAAAAATGGTCATTTCCTTAGAGCTTTATTCTGTTTTGGGTGCAAAATAGAACCCATTAAACCCCGGATCATATTTAGCATTCCCAAAAATATAGGAAAACAAGTGTAGATTACATTTTACACATTATCATGCGTTAGTAGAGCATTTACTTAGAGAACAAAGATTTTCCGGTAGTTTGGGCTAAGTCGAAAGAAACTTTGTTCTCTGATCTTTGTTCTCGGCAGTCAAGGGGTTAATAGCAAAAACGCATATTTCAGCATTTTTGTTTTTCTCCAGTCAAATTTTTTCTAGAGCCCGCCTATATACATATGTACTCGTTTCTACATATTTTCAATACTTCTGACTAACAATTAAAAATGTTTGGAAAAGGCAGAATTTTACTACGAAAATGCCAAAAATGGGCATTCAAGAGTCCCGCAAAAATTAAAATCTCTAAACTTAGTCTCTACTCTAGTAGTAAAACGCAAAAAAAATAATAGAAAAACATGTCCTCATGGCCTCAACTGCATTCTGCGATCGCTTTAAATGGGCTTTTTTTGGCGTTCTTATGACCCACTGAACCGAGGACAATAGGGGTCCCACCCCAAGGAAACGACATGACCAACATTTCGTTACGTAGTGTTATCGTTCGGCCGGCCGCCGTACGCTCCTGACCTGAATCCAACAGGAAAAAAAATCGATCTCTAAAATGGTCCGATAGGTGCCCGCGGACACGCACCGCTTCGGCGCGGATTGAAATATTCGGATCGGCGGCCGAGATAGCGAAGAAGGTCGACTTACCGGTCGGGCACTCGCAGGTGTAGGTGTGCTTGTCCCTTTGCCGGCACTGGCCGCCGTTCTGGCACGGGCTCGGGTCGCACGGGATGTACTCGCTCTCGCAGTTCTGGCCCGTGTAGCCCTCGTCGCAGGTACACCTGGAAAAAAGCAAAGAAATATAAATTTACATTGAGGAAATCCAGCGAGAACATATTTGGCCTATTAAAGACGGACGCGAATATCGAGCGTTTGATAAAGAGCTTAAGTTTTTTTAAAGCTTATTTAAGTTTTTTTTAAGCTTTTTGTTAGACTTCTGTTGTTGATTCATATTTAACCCTAGTAAGGTAAACCTATTTCAGTACGCAGGTAGACCTGGGTAAAAATGACCCACACATAAGAACTCTCATTTTTTGGGATCAGAATGATTTTGTTTTACTAGTTTAAATGTTTTTATTGATAAATCAGACTTTTTTACGTCTTCACAGTCTTAAAGTGCAAACTTTGGAAAAAATCGCAAAAAACACGAAGCTTAGGTATCTTATCGATGTTTATAAACTCTCACAATAAAATTTAATTGTTGAATATCTTCTTGCAATTCGTCGTCATGCAACAGATATCGTCGTACAAAAGGTGTTCAGATTTCTAAACGATATCACTCTACATTCAGTGTTCCGTTAAAAAAATATAGGTCTAACAATCCTCCTTCTGCTCACAGCTTTCCACAGACCAATTTTTTGTGGATGTATTGGAGTTTCCATATAAAATTGAGGGTTGTGTGCACTCTATGTGTCAAGTCTCATATTCTGAAAGTTAACATAGCCCGAAAGATGGAACCAAGTCTCAAGACAGTATTGTTATTGTTAAAATGGTTGTTAATAAACCATCGGCAGAACTGTAGTCTTAGAGGATCTTCCACTCTGAGAATTTCATGTGTGGTTTGCAGACGATATTGATGGAGCTCCAAATCATTTTTCAAAATTCGTTGACACGTTATATAGATCAGATTCACTTTTTGGCTCAGATGTCTAATTAATGTTCTTGGATTGCCCGTTATCATTTGCCTAACCATTTCAACGTTTTCTTCTGTCCTTACTCTGGGTTTGCCACTTCCTCGTTTTCGATTGACGCTTCCACTTTGCCGGTACAAATTTAGGAAACGTTTTACTGACCGGCTAAAATGGTTGAAATGAATAACTGCGTCTGGAAAAACTTCCCTGAAGTCCACATGTGATTCATAAGCTTTCATCGAATATATCCATATGATCAATTGATTCTACTGCCATTTCTAAAATACATTTCAAGTGAAACACGAGTCCCTTCTTCATTAAAAGTGAATTCCATTATTTATTTTACAATTGTGACAGCCACCTCAAAAGTTTGACGACAACAAGTTTCGTTTCGAACTTCGAACTCTATCGTTCATAGTTAAATTTGATGACTTATTTTGAATGGCTCGTTATAAGTGGATTGGAAACATTCTAAATATCAATCTGTCGCTTATTGTGCTACAGATGAGGAACCCCATGAACAAAATTCTGTAATTAAGTTAAAATCTAAAACAATCACGTGAAGAAAATAATTTGTGAAGTTATGAACTAAAACTTGTTTGAAACCTTCTAGGAAAAAGTCACTAATACACCTGAGGTATGCAGTGCACTTTGTGGACTTGTACTGGGTTGCAATACTGCTGTAAAAATATGTATGTATACATTTTTTTGATTCACATGAAAAATGTTCCCGATAATTATAATGTATCTGGCGATTGTAACATCTGCAACTAATTACATAAATGTTACTACTAATGTGACATTTTTTGTACAGAACTAGTTAACTGGTAAATGCGTACGATTACGAAACATCGCCGCGACCTCCTATACGACACAAGGCATTATCTTAATCGAGGCATTCCTAATGGCCATAATTAAATAAAGAAATCACCATAAAAGCATCGGCCGCCCGACGTTATTGAGACATAAAAAAGCCGTTTTAGGCAGCGCTCAACATAACAGACTATCGATTGTTGCGCTCTGTTAAGGGTATAACTCGACTCGTTCTCCTTAGTATACGGCCGATGTTTGCCATGTTTATTTGTCTATTGTCCGGGGAATTTACCTAAAATGGATAGCGGCAAGGAAAAAAGGCATTTCAATAACGCTGCCATAAAAATGTCGACACGTTTTGAAATCCGAGCGAGAAGGTGCAGCCTTCGCTGCAACTGCTGCAACTCCGCGAGACGTTTGTAGTTAGTCACAAATTCTATCAGGTGGCCAGACGTACGAGGGTAGTCCCAGAAGTACCCGACCTAACAAAGAAAACATACAAAATATCTTTATCTCTTCACATAATCCCCTTTTAGTTCGATACACTTCGAATGTTCAATAGCTTTGATACCCTGTTTATAGTGAGAATCGTTGAGAACCTCAAAATAGCCATCAACTGCACACTCCACCTCTTCATTGTTGGCAAATCTTTTACCACCGAGCCATGTTTTCAAGTTTGGAAACAGAAAATAATCCGAAGTGGCTAAATCTGGCGAATAAGGTGCTGAGGAAGCAATTAGAACATTATCTCATTGAACCTGACCGTCGCGATACCGGATGTGTGAAATGGTGCATTGTCTTGATGAAACGAAACTTTCTTCTTCGCCAAATGCGGCCTTTTTTTTCTCGTTTTCATCACTTAAACGTTGCAATAAGTTCGCATAATACTCGTCGTTGATTGTTTTTCCTTTTTGAAGATAATCAATGAAAATTATCCCACGCACATCCCAAAAAACTGACGCCATGATCTTGTTTGCAGATGGAACTGTCTTCGCCTTCTTTGGAGCCGATTCTCCCCTTTCAGTCCATTGTTTTGACTGTTCCTTCGTCTCAGGTGGAAAGTGATGGACCCATGTTTCATCCATAGTTATAAATCGACGCAAAAAACTCGGCTTTATTGTTGTGAAACTTTGCCAAATACTCGATTGAAGCATTCTCACGACGCTATTTTTGTTCCAATGTCCAAGTAATTGGAACACCCATCTTGCGCATAGCTTTTTCATGTCCAAATGATCAATCGATTTGCGATGTACAGCACTTTTTGAAATATCTGCCGTGTCTGCTAGCTCGCGCACTTTCAGTAGACGGCCTTCCAATACCATTTTGTGGATTTTCTTCACCATTTCTGGCGTGGTCACCTCATTAAATTTGGTCGACCACTGCGATGTTCGTCTTGGCAGCTCGTACGGTCTCGTTTAAACTCTGCCACCCAATATTTTATTGTTGTAAACAAAGGAGCAGACTCCGCCAGAGTATAATCTAGCTCCATTTTGATATTGGTTGGACTGAGGCCTTTTTAAACGAAAGTATTGAATCACACAACTCTAATTGAATTGTTATATAAGTAATATAACATGTTCCAACATATGTATAACATTCCACAAATATCTATGTAGGACCTCATTTCGTAGGTGACACATCAGAACCAAATGCCGAAGGGGCATTGTCTCCTTGGCTTGAACAGGTGTTACCCAGCTGAACCAGTTATAATAATAGTCTAGTCAAAGTTCTAGTAAAGAAATAAAAATAAAGTAGAGCCGAATACATTAAAATTATTCAAGTAACAGGAGAGCTTAACCAGAATGGCCTTCCCTTCTGAGGACCTGTCTAGTAGAGCGAACTGTAAACTAAACCCAGCCATAGGGATGTATTCTCGAGATCCCGGCGATAATACTTATAGTTATGACCCGTCCGGTGAGTCGCGCGACGAGATGGGATCATTTCAATGGGCAGTAAGTAAGTACAAATGTTGGTACCAACTGCTTGGGTACTTCCTACCGCGACCCGTTACGGAAGATAGCCTTCGACTGGCGGAGATAGTTAACACATTGTTGTCGATAATCAATGCACCGCACTGACGCTACGGACTCTCTGTTGCAAGGTTAGAAAACATACCGACTTTCTCAGCTTACATTATCCCAAACATACTTAATAGACTTCAGATCTGGTAATGTGCAGGTCACTGCGAAATATTGACATTGGCCTCTTCAACAAATCGTAATATCTTGCTAGAGCGTAGCCATATACACGGTGTTCGAATGTATTGTAAAACAGCTCGTTTCAGAACTTGCTTAATAATCACAAGATTATATTTCCTAAGCTGATTCTTCAACCACCAGTAGTTTGATAAGCATAGATAAAGCTTACATACGGCGATGCGACACATAGGCAACTCATGTACCATGTAATGGAGATTGCCCCAATTTGATTTGATTGTAATACGAGGTGTGCCTATTAAACAACCGAACTGATGCTGCTATCAGGGCGCTGCGAGCGTGTCGCGACAAGTTTGAACAGAACTGTGTCTGGTGATACGTTCCCCACCCTGAGCTCGCTGGACAAGCCAGTGCGTCGCACAGTTTGATTGTAGCAGGCGTTTGAATTAGTCTACGCACCAGTGACGCGTCGAAAAAATGTTAAGCGTTCAGATGGAGCAACAGGTTAATCTCAGGTTTCTTGTTAAACTGGGGAAAACTTTTACAGAAGCTTATGCAATGTTAAAAGAGGTGTACGGAAATTAATGTTTATCCCGCACACAAGTTTTTGAAATGTTTAAACGGTTTAAAGAGGGACGTGAAACGACCGAAGACTATCCGCGCCCCGGACGGCCCTCAGCGTCAATAACGGACGAAAACATTGAAAAAATTGGTAAATTAATCCGCGAAGATCGACGTCTAAGTATCCGAGGGCTTGCTGAAATAACAGGAATCGATAAAGAATGTGTTCGCCAAATTTTTCATGAATCGGTCAACATGCGCAAAAATAGTGCCAAAACTCCTTACTTCCGAGCAAAAGAAATTAAGGATGAACATTTATGTTGACATTCTAAACAACATTGACACTGACCCAGGCTTGTTAGATGATTACTTGTGATGACAAGATTCGAAAGTGTGGAAGCGGTTAAATAAAAAGCGAAAGAGGTTCTGAACCAGCTGACAGAAGCGGACTTCCAGCACTGCTTAACAATGGAAAAGTCGTATGGAGCGGTATAGAGATCGCCAAAGGGAGTACACTGAAGGCGAAAAAAGTTGATACTGTAATTGGATACGAATAAAAAATGGTATGACAGCAGTTCGGTTATTTAATAACCACACCTCGTAGTCCCGTGTCTGCTGGTGCTTGAACAAGCGCCGCTGTATACAATACGTTGAATTACAGTTGCAATATGTGCTTTATTGATAAGTGTGGTCCCACATGCATTACAGCAAACTCCAAAAAGATCCTTTCTGTTATTTAACTTGTTTCGTGCACGATATAACGTCGGCCCACAAACAAAAACAAGATTCATTCGAAAAAAAAAACCCTCTTCCACTCTTCAAATCTCTCTTCCATTTCCAATCTGCGCATGTCTTACATCGTTCCATGAAAGTGATAAGAAGCAGCATTAACCTTGAATAACAGAAAAAAACATTTACCTTGAGGTAGGTACTACGTCAATTCCAAGGGTCTTGTATCTTATTAGGGACCCCCAGGATCTTACATCAATCTCCTATATTTCCCTCTCTGATTCTTTTGGGAAATCCGGTGCTTTTTTGCGATCTTCCAATACGATAAAAACCAAATCCACTAAATTAAGCGACGAAGAGATCGGCGAAGCATACACGTCGAATTTATTTCTTTATTTTCGGATAAATATACGACTCACGCACCTATAAATAAATTCTTAAACGGCTTTGTGGGACGCGTAATCTGCTGCCCCCGACGATCTAGAAAATGGATCTCTCTAATTGCCCGACTATAAAGATATTTCAAGTAGAGTAGAAAAGCGAAACGAGCTCACTGGATCGGTAGATGGGAGACTAACGATCGTCGAGGTTGCCGCGACCGCGGATACAGTTATTTTACGATTGGACGGAAAAAAAACCAAAATGTTCGCGTCTTTTTGCATCTTCGATCGAATGCGACTGCTCGATGTTAACTATTCGGGTTTTGCGAGGCAATTCTGCCTCCGTAGCGAGATGTTTAATAAATTAATAAATTCAGTATATCAAGTATTATAAAATGTTTTTTGAATAGATTTGGAATTTCTTGACAGTTGATCAATTAACTTGATAAACTTGTGGGACGTGGGATCGGTCACTTTATAAAAAAACAAGTTTTTGTTTTTTTTTCTAACGTTTCGGCTTTATTCAGCCATGATCAGAGCTACAATTACAAGAACAAAAAATTTTTAACTTACAAATTTATATAAATTTATACTAGTAACTTACAATATTCTCAAATCATAAATTACACCACTTTGTACACCAAATTTGTAACCAAATCAGAAACTGTAGTACCTTCAGTCCTCAGTCGAACTAAAACATCTACAATAGACACGACTCAAAGAGAACATAGAAAATATATTGTGGTTACTAGTATTTTATGTAAAGTAAGTTAACAAATTTTGTTCTTGTAACTGTAGCTCTGATGATGGCTGAATAAAGCCGAAACGTTAGAAAATAACAAAAACTTGTTTGTATAAAGTGACCGATAATCCCACAAGTTTATCAAGTTAAAAGGTTTTTTCATAATATTCACACATTAACAGTACAAAAAATCATCTAATTGGAGAAATTCGCTACAACGAACTACTTAATAAGCAATACCGTTTCGTTCTTGATAATCGGAAGACCAACATTTTTCGACAGTATCAACTAAAAAGAAGACATAAAAACTTATCACTATTCTTCATTATTCTTATCAATATTCTTCATTGTTGGGCACTAATAGTTTTGTTGAAAACGTCGTAGCACCTTTCAACAGTATGCATAGTAACTGAGATACTGAATTTACTCCAATTATTTCACAAGTCGAAGATCAAATGCATGCTGATTTGCTTTTTTGATAGTCAGGGAATTGTCCACAAAGAGTTTGTGTCCCCAGGCCAAACAGTAAATTAACACTTTTACAGACAGGTTCTTCAAAAACTTCGAAAAAAAGGTCATGCGTGTGAGACCAAACATCAAGAACAACTGGATGTTACATCACGAGAATGCGCCTTGTCACACAGCCATTTCAGTAAACGAGTGTTTAGCCAATAAAAACATTCCTGTGGCTCCTCAGCCTCCTTATTCACCTGAAGTCCTTGTGACTTTTTTCTTTTTCCGAGATTGAATCACCTCAAGAGACGTCATTTTGGGAAAAAACATTCAAACGGCTGTAACTGACCAGCTGAAGGCTATTCCAGTATAAGTTCCATCACTGCTATGAGGAATGGATGAACCGTCTCCAGAGATGTGTGGCTTCCCAAGGAAGTTATTTTGAAGGAGACAATACTGAATTGTAATTATATTCGAACACAAAAAATTAAAAAAATCAGTCTCATTACTTAATTTATACACCTCGTATATGGTTATAAAATGTGAATTGATTGCTTTTGTCACTGTATTCAACACTTTATTATTTGTATTATACTATGATGCGTATGGTATGTTATGTCCGGCGGCATATTTCAGTAAAAAGAGAACACAATAAAACGTGTTATTTTTAGGGTTGATCCAAACGAAAGTAATGCCATACACAATACATACATACAATCCAGAACTTATTGCAACTACCAAACAAACAAGATGCTATTGTATGATGTCGGATTAATATTAACTATGTATTTCAAGTTAACTAGTACAACTTTTTTACATTTAGCTAATTAGTATATTCGTAATTTAAAGCCAGCTGGTGCCGATGGCAGAAGCGAGATAACAATAACAACTTCTAACGCCATCCCTGTAGAACAGCGGTAAACGCAAATCAAGCGATTTTTAAATCAATACCCGATAAATATTTATTATTACCGTTAATTATAGAGTGCCTGCTTATAATATAAATCCGATATGCGCCGAACATTAATATGCAAAACAATGTTATTTATATTATGGCGCGTTTAATATATCTATTTGCAAATTTAAAACGGAGTTTATAGTAAAATTTATGCGGTTTATAATAGCAAGACGCGCAAGCAGTAAACTACCAGTGGTGGCATTTCAGGTGAAGCTAAAATTCATATACAGTCAGCAACGAAAGTCATCAATATCATACACCTACTTTTTGAAGATTGCTTAAATTCTGATAGTGTTTGTACTTCAGTATTCGTATTATTTTTGCTTCTGTCAAGATACAGCTTGTGAAATTCTGCGCCTAATAAGCCCAGGTCGAAGGTGATATATTATATCGATCATGTTATTTCTATTATGGTAATTATCTTCTTGGATTCTTGTTAAGCGGCAATCTTTAGAGTATATATCTAACACACTGAGCCATTTTGAAAATCTACATATCACCTTCAACTTGGGCTTATTAGACGCAGAATTTAAGCTATAACCTTATCAAAAGTAAAAAAAAGACATCAATAATTAAGAGTCATCCTAAGAATGGCGGTATTCATATACATATGTATGTATAATCACTAACACTTTTCTAAGTTAGCTGCTGTAAAATTTCGACGCCTATCACTTAATATTAATTTTTATAATGAAAATGAGCGTTCAGTATCTACTAATGATACCCGACAGTATGCAAAGTTGTTGATGCACGATGTGTATTGCACAATGTTGGAAGATAACTCTTGATAGGTGCCATCCAGATAGTTGTATATATTTTCTAAAATATGTTATCCAGGATTCTTTTCAAAGACTTGAAGCAATTTTTCTTTTATCCTGGTGCTTCCAGAACTTGTGGTTTCAGCATTAATCTTGTTTTGAACATCATGCAGAATTTGAAATTGATCACATAACGATAATTCATGTGTTTCCAACTTTTGTAAACACATGATTGGTTTTATGGACATTCATGATAGTAGTTACGTTCCTTTGGCATGTTCAATCCACCCTTATGTTGTCTAAGCACCCTAAATCACAATGACACTGATACGCGTAACGAAACACTCGGTATATACCTACAGTAGACGAAATGCCACAGCGCGGGTATTCTCGACGGAGAGTGATTCTAAACTGATTTTATTGCGATTTGACATTATGAATGATAAATTATTACTAGCGCACAACGCTACCCATCTCGGGCCTCCAGTATGTCAGACGCGGACAGTCTATAATTCGCTGTGTTGTGCGAGCCGTTATTGGAATTGCTTATTTTAAATTATTAATTACATGGTTTGTGTAGATTATTTCACATACAATGCTGTGTTCCCCTTGACGCGGTCCTATTACGCTTTACGACTTTGGTCTTTACTTATAACTTTTGTCGCTGATTCTATTTTTCCGAGTACGAGCCGTTGTACGCCACTGTACCATACTGCGTTTGACGATCCGATCGAGTGTCCGCTTTCTATTCGAGCAACTGGAGCTAAAAAATCCGCAACGCCGCGGGCCGCTCAAGTAGCCCCTTTCACAAGTTAATGGTCTCTATTATCGAGCCGTCTCGGAACACACCGGGCAAAAAAAATAGCCCGAGATAATTAGTATTTTGTCAACAGATTATCCTCCGCTAATGAGGATCTTAGGTAGTCATTAGCGGGGTAATTATCCACTTAGTTACCGTCCGGCTGGCGTTCTTAAGAAAGTCATATTTTAAACTACGAGTGTTGTTTTGGATTGTTGAATTCGCATTAACGCGTCGACTGAGCGCAGATAGCCGTGACCTTTGACAAGCGGACAATTTAATGGGCACAAATTAAGGCCGCAATTGGAATCAATTGAAACGGGGATATTTGGTTAATTCGTCACATTCGCGACTAAGATTCGGTTCGAGTTCCGAGAACTTGGCCGCTTAAAATTGATAGAATATTAGCCACCAATTAAACATGATTGTCCATTTTTGTGAGAAAAAAAACGCATCACAGGGACGCATGACATTTCTTCTGCCCAAGTAAAAAAAAGGTATTTTCTTACCGTTAACGATAACCCCTCGATTGCTTATCAATTAATTTAATATTTATAACCATAAAAGCATGTAAAACTTACCCTCTCAATTAGCTTGGCAACGTCGCTTGATTAACAGTCCTATCACAAACTTGAGAAGATTCGTAAAAACTTTGTAGGATCGGATAAGTTTATTTAGTTGTCTCCGAGAGTCTTGTTCGAAAAAATGAGTGACATTAATTTTGCGAAACGGTGTGCTATCAGATTTTGCTTCAGACTTGGACACAGCGCAACGGATACTTTTACAAAACTTCAACACGCCTACAGAGATAGTGTTTTTTCAAGAGCTCAGGTTTTTCGGTGGTTTAAGGCATTCTCAGAAGGAAGAGAGTCGATTAAAGATGAACCACGCAGCGGAAGGCCTTCAACTTCAAGAACCGATGAAAATGTCGATAGAATACGGGAAATTGTGCGTTCAGATCGTCGGTTGACGACAAGAATGATCGGGGAAGAGTTAAATTTGAATCACACCACTTATCATCAGAGTTTGACTAACGAATTGGGGATGAGAAAAATCTACGGAAAAATGGTTCCAAAAAATATTTCGCAGGAACAAAAGGACATCAGGAGAGAAAGCTGTCTTGACTTTTTAGAGTCGATTGAAGATGATCCCCATTTAATGGAACGTGTCATTACTGGTGATGAGACTTGGGTGTTTGAGTACGACCCGGAAACCAAGCGCCAAAGCATGGAATGGCACACTTCAAGCTCTCCAAGATCCTAAAAAGCAAGAATAAGCAAGTCGAAGATCAAATGCATGCTGAATTGCTTTTTTGATAGCCAGGGAATTGTCCACAAAGAGTTTGTGCCTCCAGGCCAAACAGTAAATCAACACTTTCACAGAGAGGTCCTTGAAAAACTTCGAAAAAGGGTTATGCGTGTGAGACCAAACATCGAGAACTGTCTGTTGCATCATGACAATGCGCCTTGTCACACAGCCATTTCAGTAAACCAGTTTTTAGCCAGTAAAAGCATTCCTGTGGCTCCTCAGCCTCCTTATCCGCGTGACTTGAGTCATTGTCACTTTTTTCTCTTCCCGAGATTAAAAAATCACCTCAAGTATTCCAGTACATGAGTTCCAGCACTGCTATGAGGAATGGAAGAACCGTCTTCAGCGCTGTGTGGCTTTCCAAGGAAGTTATTTTGAAGGAGACAATACTGAATTGTAATTCTATTCAAATAAAAAAAATAAAAGAAATCAGTCTCATTACTTAATTTACACACCTCGTTTGTTTATATTTTCAGAACGACCATTCAACATCTACTAATATAACACAAGCATAATTAAAATATTCTTTGATCTGTAGATGCACCATTACGAATTTGTCTTAATTTGGTAAAACCGGTATCTTTCTTTAATACATTTACAAACTTATTTTACACTGTTCTGTAATTTTTATATGGCGCCATAGAAACCTCTATAGTTACTATGAATAGTTTTTAAACCTATTTAAAAGGACACATCTTGAAATTTAGTCTGGGTCTCCTTAATAGCTGCAGACTATTTATGTGACGGCTACAATCGCGTTTGTCCCTACGCTAAAAAGCGATCAATCCGATTTAATTGGTGAGCAATAATAGTCAATCCGTGGTCAACACAAGGGCAACACATTTTTACATTTTCTATCATCTTTGAGGGGCCAAATGCTCGGAGCTACGGGAGAGACACCGTACGCCGTATAAATCTCGACGGATGACGCCCCTGACTCCACCTAGGGGTCTAACCTTAATTAACATAATGATAGTCGAATTTACATAACAATGTTGGGGACTTTTTTCGTTTCGGGATCCTCCCATGCGCGGCCATTCTTCAAACTTCGTCGACTCGCACGAACATAGGTACGTAGGTATCCGCGGGACATAAGACAGCGGAGGCATTGTTGGCCGACCGGTCACATGCCGGGAGGGACCCGCGAGAAACCGGAACCATTAGAGGGCAGCGCTGACCCCGCCGCCACGGGGTCACCGAGCGAGATTTCAGGGGTTACGCGATGCACGTTGTGTAACAGGTCCGATTATGCCGCTTTTTTTTCTGGGAAACTGTTCCGAGTAATGGGCCCGCTAGCCGAGCCGACAATAACGCACATCTGACATAACGCGAGTGAATTTTTATGTTATTATACGAGCTTATTAAACCGCTTGGGAGAAAGACGACCGCACTTACGGGAATTTTAGTTTTCAACACGTGTACGGGTCGTTGCCTAGCCAATACCGAATACCAGCACAAATTGTTTAGTATAGCGTCAAAATTATGCATACAAAATATAGATAGTCAGGGCCGCACTAAGTACATAGTACAATCGCGGTGAGAAATGCGAAAAGTTTAATTAAAAAACACCACCTGCCAACACTAAAAACATGTATGTGTCATTGACATATGCCCTTATTTATTTTTAACTGTTGATCATATTCCCTTATGAACCTTAAGTACAATTTTTTACGAATATACACTGCGCTAGGTAAATCCCATTGTGTAGTCCAGTAGGCAGGGAACTAAAATCATCAAAAACTGTTCTTGAAAGATATAGGGCTACTTTTGACGGTTCCCTATGTATTTTTTGCATAGAACACAATGCGCGGGGTCCGTATACAAGGGCGTAGCTAGTATTTTTCATTGGGGGGGGAGTCCAATGCAGATTAAACAAAAAAGCAAAAAAAAAGGTCATTGAAGGCAACGGCAAGCGCAATCCCTCGACTATTTTGGTTTCTACTTGACCATTTGGCTACGCCCTTGTCCGTATAACTGAAACCGTCCGCTAATTTTTTAATTTAACAATTTGTGAAAAAAAAGTATTTTTTTCACATTTCCGCTTATATCTCCGTTCCTTGGCATATTTTAGATATCATATGCATACAAGAAGTTGTAGCCTATTGAATTTCCTAAATGATAAGCCCAACCCGAACACTTGGACCCGAAGTCTCCAAGTGTATTGTTAACTTGCAAATGACTGCTGAAGTTGAAAAAGTGCTTTTTTTTCACCATTCTTTTACTTCGAAAGGGCGAATATGAACATGAAATTGGAGGGACTGCTGTTTGCAGTATGAAGTTACAAAAAAAAATCAACTCGATCCGTTAATAACTTTTCGAGTAATTAACGATCGCATTATTTTTTGCCTTCATTGACAATTATGCCATTTCTTTGATATTGACCGGGTTGGGCTAGAAAAATCATAAATCCCTTCAAGTTTGCGAGACTTTGTCAGATTTTGAAAAATATTAATTTGGGACAGTTTTATAACGTTTTCTACGCGTCTACCTTTTTTGACGCTTTTGATGACACAAGGAAATGGCGTCATTATTAATTAGGGCTTAAAAAAAATTCGATCGTTAATTACTCGAAAGGTTATTAACAGATCGAGCTGAAATTTTTTTTGTAACTTCATACTACAAATAGCAGTCCCCTCCAAGACTTCAAGAATTTCATGATCATAGTGGCCCTACTTATTAAGTAAAAAAAATTGTGAAAAAAAGCACTTTTTCAACTTCAGCAGTCATTTGCAAGTTAATAGCAATTGGAGACTTCGGGTTGGGCTTAAATTTTTTGAAATTCAATAGGCTACAACTTATTAAATGCATATGCTATCTAAAATATGCCAATGAACGGAGATATATGTGGAAATGTGAAAAAAATACGTTTTTTTTCACAAATTGTTGATTTAAAAAAATTAGCGGACGGTTTCAGCTCTACGGACCCCACGCATTGTGTTCTACCCAAAAAAATACATAGGGAACCGTCAAAACTAGCCCTATATCTTTCAAGAACACATAAAAATCTCTGCCTATTGGACTGGTGGAACACAGAAGTTTTTACGCGAGTAACAATTTTGTAACAGTTTTTAAAACGTGAGAACTTTTTATTTTCGTGATAACCTGTAACTGAAGAGGGCAAAGCGGAATACTGAAGTGACGGGTCAATATATGTAGGTCATATGGAATTAAAACGTAATAACATCTTATAACCTGTTAACCAAAGAGGTTTACTGTAGCTTGTAGTTTATTTGTTTGTGTATGAATGCGTTAGCAAGTTGGATTAACCTGCATTTTTGTCTTATATTTATGAAACCACAAGTAGTCGAGCACATAAGAGTTATTATTTTTTATAATTTTCATACCAAAAGACAAGAAAACATGCAAATTCATGTACATCGTACATTAAGAATTGTTCTTGCTGTTGATTATAACTACCCCGCGTATAATATAATTATAACTGCCACGATTACAGACAAAGAAAAAACAATAACGCAAATGTATATTATTACAGCTGTTACCTCGTGAGAGGAAGCCTCATATTTCTTCCAAAACATAGGGAAATGCGTATTGTCTAGGTCTAGAAAGTTAAATGATAAATGCCAGGAACATAACATCACGCATAAATAAAACAAAAATTGCGATTTTTGAATACCACGCTATTACTAAATTGTTTTATGTGTCATGCTTCTTAAATGATCGTAACAACAATTCTGTTTACGCCACTCTCTTAAATGATTTTCACACGCTATACTATATATCATGCTCCCATTCACTTTTAAGTCCGGTATACCCTCAAAAAATCTATATGCAAACGGCGCGGACCGCTGAATTTTATCAATAAGGATAAAAAACAATACAAGCAAGTAGTGTTGGAAAATTGAATTAAATAATTCGACTAATTCGATAGTTAATTAAAAGCAACTATTCGATTATCTTTTTCGATATAT
The DNA here is from genome assembly GCA_029963805.1 of Aromia moschata. NCBI lineage: Eukaryota > Metazoa > Arthropoda > Insecta > Coleoptera > Cerambycidae > Aromia > Aromia moschata. Next base: position 171,414 of record JAPWTK010000659.1, read on the forward strand.
CGAGAAAAAAATTAGTAGTATTTATTATTTAGTATTAGTACTCCGACGGGAAACGAAATTACGAATTATTCAACTGGTATACGCCTATACCTATCGAATATTTACGATGGAGGTCGAGTGTAGCCAAAGAGTCAAGAGTCAAGTAAAAACCAAAATATTCGGGGGAATGCGGTTGCCGTTGCCTGTAGTGACCTTTTTTTTGGCTTTTTTGTTTAATCTGCTGCGATCGCCCCCCCCCCCAAGGGTCAAGTAAAAACGGAAATACTCGGGGGAATGCGGTTGCCGTTGCGTCTGGTGACCTTTTTTTTTTTGGCTTTTTTGTTTTATCTGCAGCGATCGCCCCTCGGTATAATTTAAATTTATAATTCTACTAAATAATTCGAATTATTAATTCGATTTTGAAATATGAATTATTACTAATTATTCGATAGTGAAAATAATTCGATTATTCCCAACGCTACAAGCAAGTATACTCGTGTCACTTCACTGACGAAATCACCTGTTTTGTAAACAACATCATACCTTGGCGCGCTCCGCGGCCGGTTAAATGGCGAGTGCTGCGAGTGAGAGAGCTCGAATAATTTTCAGGTAGACTTATGTTCATGTTTTATTAGTTTTAAGTATACTTTTTCATATTATTCCTTATATAAACAATCTATATTCACTGTCCGGCTCTATGTTTAATATTTTAGCGCTCTCTCTAACACAAAAACATTATTTATAGGCCAGCTCATAAGTTGAGCCAGTTGAAAAGACACAGTAATACAGTTTTGAAACAGAAATTTCAGTTTTCGGCTTCAACATTCGTTAGGAAAAGAGATTTTCTACCTAGCCACGAATATACCCACCGCATGATTTCGTTCATGAATAATTTTAGGGTCATTTCCCTCTCCAGTAAAAAATTGTATGACGCTTTTGTGTTCAAGTTATAATTCTGTCATTTTTTTACATCCACATCCACTACGTGGACGTACACTACCGTTCAAAAGTTTGGAAGCAAGCATACTTTTAAGTTTAACAAAATATTTATTCTTAGTATAGTCCAAGATACCGCCTGTAATAAAAATTTTGTTTTCTATGTCAACACAATCTATAAGAAATACTTTGTTATCTACTTGCATTTCTCAGAAATTCTTAATGGCATGAATCATTATGCAGGTGTTCAACAATGGTTTTGTTTGCAACTGCCCTCGCAATCGCCAGATATCTCTCTGATTGAACTAGTGTGAGATGAATTAGACAGGAGAGTAAAGAATCGTCTACCAACTAGTGCTACACAACTATTGCAATATCTTCAGGCAGAGTGGAGAACGCTGAATGAAGAATATTTGAAAAAATTAATCGAGAGGATGCCCACTATTTGTTTGAAAATTATTAAAAATAAAGGTCAAATTGATGAAGCTAAAATAAAATTTAACTTACAAGAAATTTCTCCTTATATTTAGGCTAAATTTGCTGCAAGCTAATTCGCGATTACAATAAAACATTTAAAACATTACTTATTGTCATTTTATTGAACAATTTCCATGTGCATCCAAACTTTTGAGGTATGTCATTATTATGTATGGTCTGGAGCTAATTATATTTTGAGCTTAGTCTAAAAACGTGACGTATATATTAATAATTTGTAAAAACGTGATTGATAAAAGTCATAAAGGTCAAATAGATCATAAAAATCATGTCATAAGATTTAATCTAATTAATTATGGAAAACTGATTAGATGTGGAAGTAGTAATTCCCTAGGCATTTCGAACCTGCACCAAAATTACCAAAATATTTCTTTTCTACTCCACCTGGTCAAGATATTTATAGAGACTGACACTACTTAACGTTTAACCCTCTTAACGTACACTAGTATTCAGCAACCATATACCGTACACGGGTGCGAATTGGGATTTCTCGTTTTTAACAATCGATTTGGAGATGAAGAAAACTTTCTAAATACATCCACAAATATATGATTTTGGGGTAAAATTTCCCGTACAATACAGTGCAACAATTTAATTTGATAAAAAATGTTTTGTTATAAAAAAATTATTTTGCAAACATTTTTTTTGAATTTTTAACAATCTACACTCACTAACCATACACGGGTGCGAATTCGCACCAACTCGAACTATATAACTTGCTGCTTCGGCTGCTACCTTTCAAATGAGAGCGTACTCAACGACAATAGACACTAGAGGGGTCACACATATTTGTCGTGGTGGGGATTGACCTTGGGAAAGTAACTGCGTGAAATGCCAGTAACTTGAAATTTTTGGCGGTGCGAATTCGCACCCGTGTACGTTAAGAGGGTTAATATCTATTGCAATTTATCCCTGTTTTCATGGCTAGCTAGATTAGGTACATAAAACACTTCCCTCGTATTTGTTCTCTCTACGGACAAAGATGTCGTCCCGATCGTTTTATGACGTGTCGGCATCAAACCGAAACTCTTCTATCGCAGAGCGTCATGTAACGTACGGAGATCACGACTCGCCAATGGTACAAAGGCAACGAACAAATGATTTTAACCTTTCTCTCGGGTATTCCGATTGTGTACGTACGGACCCCTTGACAGTTTGATTGCTATCTAGGATGCAGACTGTAGAACGCGCGTTGTAATATTAAAATGTTGACTTGACGCGAAAATTAAAATGTCCTCGCGAGCAGTTCCGTCCGACAGATGTGGTCACGCATCAATCAACGGTAAAAAGTAAATTCATTTAGCTAAAAATCCTTTTTTTTTCTACGTCTGTTAAAGACATGCCTCACTTTTTCAGCGTAATGCGTTTTTAAATTTCCTAAAAAAGGCGCGTCTTCACTGAGGGTGTATCTGACTAACTGAGTCATTTTGAAAACAATTTTCCAAGACATAAAAAAATTCTAAAGCTGAACCGGACACATTATAAAAATTGATTGCGGACAATCCAAGAACATCAATTAACCATCATAGGCCAGTCAATAGAGCTTTTTGACATGACACGATTGATACCTGAAATCCGACTACGGGATACTTTTAAGTTCAGTCCTTAGATGAAAACGTATATGAATTGGACTAGGAAATAGTTGCACTTTTTTTTTTGCTTATAGAAGAAAAGCTATTGAAGCAATTACATCGCATCCAATAGGAAAGTTGTAGATAATTCAAAAACCTTTAAAATGAAAAAAAAAATCAAGTCAATCGGTACATTTTTCGCTGAGAAAACCCGGAAAAACGCAAAAAAATTACCTTTTTTTAATAAATCCGTAATTCGAGTATTTTTGCATTAGAAGAGTCAATCTTGTGGGAAAATGTAAGTAATATCACGAAGAATGAGCGTGCAAAAACTGGATTATGTCCGATGAATAGTTTTTGCACAATAGTCGAATAAAGTTTTTTTACATCGTATTTTGAATATTCCATAACACGTCGAGCGATAGATTATATAACATTTTCTCGACGGATTCGGAAACTACAGAGTGTAAACTACAATTCGTCCATTTACTTTGTTTCATTTAAATGCCATTAAATTGGTGTAAAACGCCTCTGAACACCGCGCAAAATGTTTGGCGGCGCGCTGACAGCCGAGCGAGGTAGAGTTGGCGGGGAGCGAGGGGAAGCGGCGGCAGCGACCAGCAAATTTCGCGCGGTGTGATATTGAAACACCATTACATCCACAAAAAACAGGAGGAGGATTGTTGAACCTTTTTTTTTCTAACGGAACACTGAATATAGAGAGAAACCTTTTAGAAATCCTAACCCCTTTTTTTGTACAAATGTTGTATGACGACGAATTGCTAGGATATATTGCTAAGATGGAGCTTGTGTGCATACTACTAGGGGAAACAATTAATTATAAATATCGTATAATTAGTTTGAACACGCATGCCACATTCCTCCCTCCCCAGATCTTGCGATTTACGTTTTAGTTATTTACGTTTTTTTTGTAAATATCGCAATTTTACTTTTTTTAGCGATATGTTTTCGTACAATCGACATGTCACCTTCAAGTTGGACTTATTAGACGCAGAATTTTATAGGCCGCAATCCAGGAGCAAAAATCAAACAATTCTGTAGTACGAAAACTATCAGAATTAAAGCAACCTTCAAAAAGTAGGTATATGAACACTTTCCCTGCTTTAGCAATTAATCGCAATTAATAGCAAATCGTAACCGATGCCGTTCCCACGACTCCGGAACCCGTTCGCTTTGAATTGACAACAATGGTAAAAATGCTCCGGTCTCTCGCAACTGGCCGCCGCGCCGTTTTTTGGCCCGCTCGATTCACAAAATGATGATATTTCATGTTCTAAACACTCGACTGCATGGGAACTAGACGGCCTCCTAGTAAAAACCGTCTTAAATGCGCCGGTAATGAGGACGAAGGCGAAACGAGAGAGAGAGAGCGCGATAGCGCGCTATAAGCCGAGCCGTTGTTTTTATGAAAACAATGAGAAGATCGTGTGTGTGCTGAATGTTTACCCGCGGGTAGTCCGGGGATTATAGATAATTAGTATGACGATGGTGGATACCTTCGTCGAGCTGCGCTGTCGCGGTCGGAGGAAAAACCTTGCGGGACCTCGCTTCTCTCGTTCCGGTGCACTTGGATGTGTTAGAGCGCACCTGCTCGGGTTGGTGACTCGGGAAGGTCAAAGTTTTGTGCCTAAATATGGGGAGACTTGTACAAATAAACACACCTTAGTTGAAAATTCCTCGGACACTTTTGTTAACTCCGCTACAACGTGTCGGTAGTTGGCATATATACGAGTACGTTCCGATGAACTGGGCTTCTAGGTGCAACGTGCTGGACTCGTTCTAAATCTCGAATTGAGAACTTCACGCTCCGTTAAATGCCAAGGAATATAAAAAATTGCCTCAGTGTTCCGTCAGCGGTGGCTCGTGCTAAAACAATGGGGGTTTGCAAGTGGATACATACTTATGGCTAAATATTTATTAAGTATTATACAATGTGCAATACTCAGAGTATTGTTGTATATATTTTCTAAAATATGGTATCCAGGATAATTTTCAAAGACTTGAAGCAATTTGTCTTTTATCGTAGTGATGACAGAACTTCTGGTTTCAGCATTAATCTTGTTTTGCACATCATGCAGGATTTGATCACATAACGATAAGATAATCCATGTGTTTCCAACTTTTTGTAAAGCAATAATTAAGATACTGCAGTTGCTATTAATGTATCGTATATCTTCGCGAATACTCTGATCTTTCATCAGGTCTTGCACTATACCTATAGCAGTACATTCTGAGGAGTCGAAGCGGCCTATAACAGTTTTTATATTTTCAAAATGTTCATCGTAAAATGCTACGGCTGTCAACCAAGTATCCCATCGGGTTACAACCGGTTCAGGAGGCAAACGTTTATCTCCCAAAATCTCCTTCAGAAGGTCTCTTCTTGTAGGTGCTTTGACAAACATTTTTTTAATATATGATACCTAACGGAAAAGAGTCTCTTATGGTGATGGTCTCTTATTCATATATTTGGCCATACGTAACCAAAACAGTCTTTGACAAACCGAACAATTATTGTTTTATGAATGGTTTTACCTAGTATCTTTGAGGCCAATAAATGACTGGCCCTACCATTACCACTTTGTAATGTGCCAATTTAAAAAAATACCAACAGCACGTCCACATGCATCACTAGCTTCGTCTATGATGAAGTAAACAAAATTGACCGCTATGTCTTCACGTATTATTTTCACTACATCACTATAAACCTGATTTCATTTTCGCTACATCACTATAAACTTAAACGTACGTGTTTCGTAATGTAGTAGGATGTGGGATTTTCCGGTCCATATAGGTTTCGACAAAATCATGTAAAACAGGGTTTTTTAATTTGTCTAATGGAATGTCACTATCTGCAAATGCTTTCGTAAGTTCATAGAAAAAACGTGGGTTATTAGAATTCAAAGAGGTATGGCTGTTCACATGTCTTGTTACATTAGATTTATCTGAAGAATTTATACATCTTCCACAAAAAGTACAAAATAGGTCATTTCCCGTAAGACATAAATCCCCATAAAAGTCAGGATTACTGTCAATCCATGTTCGAAATAGATCTGCTACTGTCGTATTCTTTTGGCATGTTAAATCCTCCCTTATGTTGTCCAAGCACTCTAAATTACAATGACACTGATACGCGTAACGAAACACTCGGTATATACCTACAGTAGACGAAATGCCGCAGCGCGGGTATTCTCGATGTAGCGTGATCCTAAACTGGTTTTATTGCGATGTGATATTATGAATGATATATTACTGCAAGCGCACAACACTACCCATTTCGGGTCTCTCGTATGTCAGACGCGGACAGTCTATAATTCGTTGTGTTGTACGAGCCGTTGAAATTGCTTATTTTAAGTTATTAATTACATGGTTTGTATAGACTATTTCACATATAATGCCGTGTTCCCCCTGATGCGGCCCTGTTACGCTCCGCGACTTTGAGTCTTTATTTATGAGAAATATAGGGCAACGGAATGTTGCAAATTTTTCAAGGTCAAACCTAAAAGTTAGAAGTGTTGAGGCTCTTAAAACTATTCATATTATTATGTAGTGTTTAAATTTTCTTGCCGTTATGTTATTTGTAACAATGTTATAATACGTATTACCTTACTGGAAGAGAAGACGACACGACCATCTTTATTTTATCTATAAATATATGTACATGTGGATAAACAGTCGGCTTCGTTTATCTTCTTGCCATACACCAAACATTCTAAAATTTTCTTTTGTATATATTGAAGTACCCTTGAAAACTGTTATTTTTTCCCAACGGTCCTCTAAAGCAATGTCCAACTCAGCACTTAAATTAATATAATTAGAGGAAGAAGGGGATCACCATGTTGTCCTCTCGATGTAAATTCAAGCACACCACAAAATTAAATTTTCTTATCGAGCCTTTTATTGTTTCATTTGAATTTCAACGTCCTCACATTTTTTCCATTCTGCAGCCCACAACGCGGTTACATAATCTCTTTCGGCCGTTCGTTTTATTTCATTGACTTGGCCTCGCCTGATTGTCGACTTACCGATTCTTGTTGTTGCAGATTTTATGCAAAAATATTCCGCGAATTGCTCGGCGCTCGGCACATATTCCGGCATATCTTAAATTTTTATTGACCCCTGCCCGAAACCGGTTTCTGCCTATTGATCAATAGCCAGGAACGTCTAACGCGCAGAAAAAGGCCCTCCACAACCGGTCGGGACCATTTAACGACCCGCAATATGGCTAATCGCCGCTTTTCGTCGGCCCGCGGTGCCGATTCAAAATCTGTATTCCTTTTGGATCTGCAATTACGGCGGAATGCGACGTTGCATCGGCGAAGCGTTCTTAGGAAACGCGAGTCGCGTCTTCCATGTATAGACCAGTCCTAATACGCGACGGGTGAATATTCATTGAAGAGCATCCCCGGAATAATTAAAACCGTGGATTTTACCGTCTCTTTAAGAATGCCATCGCCTTGTAGGGCTAATGGAACGGTGTCGCAACGCGAATTGCTTTGTCTCTCGGTGCGTTTGCAGCCCGTTCCAGATATGCTCGCGAGTACATATAAAGCGAACCCATATCGTTTCCATAGAAATCAGCCTAATGAAAGGTCAATTAAAGTAATGCCCATTCGGATTCCGATTATCATCGGATTAAGGAGAGGATACAGCGGCAATTACGCTAGTTAAGGACGGTAGCGGCGGTTTTTTCCCTCGCTCGTTCGTATGCCACAGTCGTGCCGTGTGCTGCGCGGAAATTTTTATGACGTAACGCCAATCCGAAAAGGGTGCTATAGCTTTTGGTCGGATTAGTGGGGACTACTATTAAAATACAGGTAAACCTCGTTTTACGCCGGGGTTCCGTTCCGACAGACACCGGCGTAAAAAAAATCGGCGTAAAATGAACACAAATATAATGGACGATATAAGGTTAGGTTCTGTGTCAAAATTCTAAGAACAATGTTTATTTAATACATAGACTATTAATCCAGGCAATATTGCAGAAAAGTGCTCAGTTTTTAAAAAGAGTCCTGAATAAAGTTTCTCGGCGCGATAATTAAGTAAAAAATAGTAGAAATGGATTGTGTATGTTTTGGATAAAATCGGTATGTAGGAACCTTAGTAAAAATCGATAAAAGTGCAGAAAACCGTTTTTTGCGGATTAAGGGACGAAAAATAACTTTTTTTCGTAAAACAAAAAATAGCACGTTGTAGAGCTTGAAAAAAACAAAAAAAATTACTTTTTGATGATCAAAATCGGTTCAGAAGTTTTTGCACAAAAAAATAAAAACCGATGAAAAATGCCCATTCTTTGAAATCGAATTACAAGGGTTCTAATCGTCGCAGAAACTTCTGCTTTGGAGAAGATTAAAACAGTTTTAATCTTCTCCTGAAGATGCCAAGTTGGTGAATTTAAGATAGGTCGAATTTTAGGCCTACGCTACGTGAGGGTGGTATGTGATATCGAGATATAGAGGTCCGTATTGGGCGAAATGTCAGCACAGTCATGCAGGTATGATGGCAGTGAAGTGAAGAACACCTACCGTGAGACGATGTGCCACTGGTGCGCGAAGGCGAACTACAGACCGCAAAGAGCGCCACCTTCGTCAATTAGCATTAAGGGAACGAACACAAACATCAAACGAATTAGCTCAACAGTAGGCAATGGTTACACAATATAATTTATCGTTACGGTCAATCACGCCGCTTGTTCGATTTTGAGCTTATGTCACGACGTCAACTGTTGCGACTTCCGCTGACTGTACAACATCGTCGTCTACGTCTCCAATGGTGCCAAGAAAAGCAGTTGTGGAGGTAAAAATGAATCCCGGTTTTGATCGTATGGGCACGATGATCGGGTCTGTATTCGAAGACGCCAATGAAAACGCAAAAATCGTCGGTGGGTTGGCATTGTTTATAACAACAGGTCACGTCTATTCGGATTCAAGGTACATTAAACAGCCAGAGATACATCGATGAAGTGCAACGGTCAGTGGTAGTGCCTTATCTGCAGGACCACGTAGGTGCCATATTTCCACACGATAATGCCAGACCACATCAGCAGCAAACGAGACACAGTTTCTGTATGAGCATGCAGTCAAACGACTTTCTTGGCCTTCGCGTTGCACAGGTTTATCCCTCATAGAAAATGTATGGGATGTGAAAAAAAGGCTCCAAGCATATGCTGGACCAGCAAGTGGAACAAAGGAATTATGGAGGAGGGCACAAGCTACATGGTATACCTCGAACGCTGTTTGATTCACTACCAAGGCGTCTAGAAGCTGCTATAAAAGTACGTGAGGGACACATATCATATTAAGTATTATCAGTACAACTTATCAGATAAGCTTGTAACAGTAATCATATGTTTCTATTATCAGTAATCATAATTCTACTACCTTCAACCGCAAAATCCCAACTTCATAACTCGGGAAATATGAGTGGGTATAATCAGGAAACTTTGAGAAAACGTGCATGTTATCCAACAGACGTCCAAAACTTTATAAGATAACTCATGTAACCCCATAACACCACGATACCATAACCCAGTACTACTCAGTGGTAAAATGGATTGTAAATTGTTATATTTTTGAGATCGGATAGCATCTTTATGTTGAAAATGTAAAATTCAGTGACTTTAGAAACTCAGCTGTAACCATTTTCAAGATTCTGTGGCGAACATTCAATTATTTTCCTCGTGAAAGGGGAGTCATGAGTAAAATAAAGTAATGAATAAGGAATAAAGTTCAACTTTTGATCAGATCATAATCAGTAACCTTAAGAACCCTTAAACAGTTATTTCCAAAATGTTTTCAGGTCTTTTGCATCTGATGGATGATCATAATAATAAAAATGTACAAAAATCAAGATTGTTTCCGTTGCCATCTGTTTTTTCTTTGATGGCCGCCAAGGTAGATTACAAACAAAACTCCTCTCGTTGTATCACGTAGAAGTGAAATTGAATCAAACTGGACTGTGCATGACAGTTGCAGAGGGTATTCACTGCAACAATATGAATACAGTAAGTAAATTATATGAATACAGTAAGTAAATTCAATATTTTATGGTCTTCAACCAAAATATGGTAATGTTTGACATCACATTTTCGTTTACCACCCAACAAAAGCCCCGTTATTTCTAAATGTCAGTGCTCATTTGCGAAGAAACACCCGCTCGAGCGCAAAACCTCGCTAATGGCGACCGCTCGAACGTAAATACCAAAAAAGATCATCCACATTACTCATTAAAGATGTGAATGTGTAATTACCTACAGCTACATATCCCGAGGTCGTACATTAATCTCTGTTTAATTTACTTTATAACGTGGCAAAAAAGGACCCAGCGTCTTAGCGTATCGCGTCCGTTTTTGCGCAATTCGTTTCCCCCGCATTCATGACTCGCGTGCAGCTAATGGCTTATCTCGGTCGGTACGTATATAAACTGCGCGAATAGAAATCTTCTGTAACGACCCGGGCATCTCCACTCGACAGCACAAGGTTCGTCGCCTCATCAAGTGTTGATCTCTTCACTAGATGATATTGCACATAGCGGTAGCTTCCCTAGGTATTAACAGATTGTAAATGTGGGTGGACCAATCATCGTGGGAATTCTGGAAAGTGGGCGTGACTGATATTACATCGCAGAAGCCCCCATCCGATAAGATTGTCGGCAATCTGAATGAAGTGTATCCAAAGTAAATCGGAACAGATGAAAAAAGTCGGAAAAGCTGGTGTCTTTGACGAGACATTGTCCATAAAACCGATACAGCGGCGCTACAAATTATTTTAGTATTGCCGGCAGTACTTTTATACTGATAACCACACTCTATTGAAATGTTTCTTAGTGTATCCAAAGATGTACGTGGTGTGTAAATTAAGTAATGATACTAACAACGTGGCGCCCGATATAGCAACACTGCGGAGACGGGACTTGGAAGGGCGGTAGGTTAACATGTAATGCACCTTCAGTATAAATTTAAATTTGTTAGAGTCATTTGTTTATTCTTTGTGACTGATTTCGTAAAACGTTTTTGTCTGGTGCGTTTTAAAAATGAGTGACATTAAGAGCTAATTCAGACATGGCGGAAACCGAGCGTTTGAAACGCGCGATATTTTCAAGGAGACAATACAATTGTAATTCTATTCTAATAAAAAAAAATCAGTCCCGTTACTTAATTTACACAATGTACCTCGTACATTTAAATAGGTAATGCTAGAATATTGAGGACTCCCCGTAGAAGCCCTCTTTCTCTAGCTGTTCCAATTGAATACTCTGGATACACTTTATCCACAGGAGCATCTAGCCCTTGACCTTCCACGCCGATTGTTCTACAAGAAAAGGAACACGATTCTTCTTTGAACAACAAATAGGACTGTAACTTCAATAAAAGGCCTCCCGAAGGCCGTAAACCAGAAGGGCGCCACGCAAACACATCGACAATTAGACGTCCACGGCGTAAAAATCATTCAGAGGCGACAGCACTTTTAAAATATGCGCATTCGCGTCGGCCGTTAGATCGCTGGAAAGTGAAACGGCTATATCCAGATCCGGTTAAATTGTAATTGGCCGTTTGCGCTTTATCAAGAGGGGGAAAAAATCGAATCTGTGCAACGCACGGCCTTGCCCGAGGCCGCCGTTGTTATGCGACCAATAAAAAACGGAGATAATAACAATTATCGGTATACGCGTCCATTATCGGGTAATTATGCACATACAATTTACTTGGAAACGTCGTGCACCGTAACACAAGAACGGTTTATAAATATCGACGGTTTTATTTATAGGAAACGGGCACGGCCTCGTACAGAGAAACGACGGCGGACAATGGGAAAATAAAAATTCAGTCCGATCGGGTCAAGCTGGATACTGATCTAGGCGCCGCGCCGAACCGTCCTGACCCGTGAGAGGGCACGGACAGACAATACTCGTATAACACGTCAACAGAACAACGTAACGAGCGTTCGACAAAGTTTGACTCTAAAGTAGGCTTCGCCAATTCGAACGTACAGCTTCGATAGGTTCAGGCTTGAAATTATTGCTTTGCGTTTGACAGCTGTCAAATTGTCGCAGTTCTAAACATATGGTAATTCGTCTGAACGCCAAACTCCGATAATTCGAGTGCAGCAACGCTCGATCAGGTTGCGTGTTGGATGGGTGACCATATCTGCTCTGTGAAAATTTGTCGGACAGTGGCATCTAGCGGGTGGTACCAGAGGTGGCAATCTGAGCCATCTGCTGAACCTCTGTCAGTGGGTTCGAGTCCCGCCTAATAGACTTGACAACTCTTTTAGGACATGGGTGTTACTGTGTGAATGTATCGGGGGTTAAGTGGAAGAGCGCCGAGGGTCACCTAGCGAGGGCGAACTTCGCCCCCGTAAAAATCAGGCACAAAAAAAAAACACTAAACAAACTAAACAGTTTGCATATACTCGTATATTTTACTTAACAACGAAACACGTTTATCGTAGAGTTTGGTCTATCTATCTCTCTATCTAGAGTAAGTTCGCACTCCACAAAAAGTTGAAGAATTAAACACCCACAAACCCCTAGTCGGCGTTTAAGCCATCAAGTCAGTGTATCCTACGGAATCTGCAATACAATCTTAAACTGTGAGCTGCATATGCACGCTTATCGTCTAAGCTCAGTCCAAGAATTATTATCAAACGATCAACCACAGCCAATGCAATTTTCAGAGTGATTTACGAGAAAATTGCATAATAATGAAAACATTTTTACTAACGAAACATGGTTCTACCTCTCTGGTGTTATATTATGTTATGTTAAGTTCTAAGTGACAAGTTTGTAATAATATTGCTTTCTGGCCGTTTCATAAGACAGTCTTGTTGAAGACAGTCTCAGTTCTTGGTGAATCTAGTCGTCAGCACTCCCTCTGCCGATATTACTAGGGCGTCTGTCTCCACTTTCTCCAGTCTCCATAGGCGCTTCAGCTCGATTCATAGGTTTTCGTATTTCGCGATCTTCTCCCGTACAGTCTTCTCAATGTTGTGGGTAAGGGGCACTGCGATTTCTATGATGATCCCTCTTCGCTGTTCCTTGTTGATCAGCACAATATCTGGTCGGTTTAAGTCCACTGTTTGGTCGATGATGATTAGCCTATCCCAGTACATCACTGCTACTTCTGATTCCAGTAGATTCCGGAGTATATTTGTAATATGGCGGAGCAGTCACTAACAGGCCATATTTGAGTGCCAGTTGTTGGTGGACCATCTTCACAAGTTTGTGCCTGCCAAGATATGCTGACTCTGCTAGCCTCCTATTATGTGTTTTGTAGTTTCGCCTACAGATCCACATTTCCTACATACATATGTCTTCGACGTTTTCCCTCAAGATATGTTTCTGATAATTTCTTGTCTTTATAACCCTGTCCTGAATAACTGTCAAGAAGCCTTCGGCTTCGGGGTACAGATAACCGTCGATAAGCTATTTTAATTAATCATCTTTGTATCAATGATCTCAATGAATTATCATCAATGTGGTCTGGCTATAGTATCAATGATCTGATTTCAATGAATTATCTTTGGATCAATGTGGTCTGGCTATAGCATTTTTGGAAAACAGGCTTGCAGAGAGACCGGAAGAAGTTCACATCCTAGGCTCAAGGTGTGTATCCAACGTCATCTCTTGCTACTGCTGTTATTAGCGGGTCCCCGTTGGTTAGTTGTTTTCTTCTTAAGGAAGTTTTTGGTTAATAAACTGTTTTTTTTTTATGCTCAATCGATCTCTCCCACCTCGTCTTGGAGGCAGGTAGAGTCTGATTACTGAAGAGTAAGTGTGTAAATGTCTGAATTTAGTTAGGAGCCACCTAGTAAAACCAGTTAACGATTCCGAAAGAACACTGTCAGCACTGGGACAGCCCACGAGTTGATGGTGTATATTATTATTACATATCTTGAAAACCTGACGTGATGGACCAATTCTGAGCAATTCAAAAGCAAAATACAGTTGGAAAAATACAGTCTGGTTTATAAGGTCAGATAAATTTGGTCGCACTGTGTTATCTACATTTCTTAATATCTTCCTTCCAAAGGAGTAACATACTAGAATCCAATCTGCAATTTAATCTTTGCCGCGTTCCTTACTGCCTCTTATCCAGATCGGTAGCTTAGGTTCCAACGGGAGATGATGAGCGAGACCAATCAATGACCGGCGATTGACGTAAGCGAATTTCTCGGTATCTGGACTCACTTAAAACCTCGATAAAAACAAACGAAGACACGCCCCGATGGCACTCGCGAACGATACCAATCTCGACGGGCCTAACCGCTGCTGATTCGGTGTCGCCCGACCACCCGTACGCACGGGAATAAAATTACGATAAACCCAATCTTAAATTGTAATTAGAAGCCGGGCGATCGATAGTGATCGACCAGTCGATGAGATGGAGAAAAAAATAGTGCAACGCGGACTAAAGTTCAATCCTCGACGGTATGCAAATTCATTTGGCAACTCGTACCGGAAAAAACAGAATTCAATGTCAAATATTACGAAGAGTAATTTTTTCAATCGTCATTAAATATCGTATTTGTTATTTTTCAGAAATATTCGTACATACACAAATGAGAAAATAGTTCATTTAAAACAACAAAAGCCGTGAAAAGCAAATATACGTACAATTTAACACTACCTTGGTCCAAATAAATATATCATCTCTCTCATCTCTCATAAAACCTCTCATTTAATTAGTGTTTTCTGTAATTCTGTAAAAGCTTGGAGATGCACTAAATCAGGAATATTAATTTGAAAAATTGTGCTAAGATGAGACCTTAAAAAGAAGTCGCATGGAGTAATATCGCATGGTATTGGTGGAATTCATGGTCGACATTTAAACTATTCATCTACCTTGAAAAAAATGGCTCAAAAAGTTCACAGTTTCTGCTGTAGAGTGAATTCTAGCGCCATATTGTTGAAAATACCCTTGTTGTAGGTCTATATCATCAAGATGGTTAAAATTACATTTACAATTACCTACGGGGTAGGTAGGAGCCCGGTGCGCTTAAGCCGATGCTTATTATGCCCTCACAGGCTAGTCATTCCATTAGTCCCATTTGCTTAAGAAATTTGAGGACCGTTTCTAGTGGAGCGTCTGTTTACTTCTTTTGGTTCTATTGTAGCCCCAAAGTTCGAATGCCTAATAGCTATCATTGCTGGACATTTGCATAATATGTGGAAGGGGCTTTCTTCCTCCCTCTCCACATCTCCTGCAATCGGGATTATTTTTCACCCCAATTGTGGTGAAATGTTGCATGAGTGGGCAGGATGGTTCGCCAATGAACATCCGCGATTGTCTCAACCCTGGGACTTTCGCCCAGTGAGAAATATGTGTTTCTCTTACTAGGTCCTTTATGGCCATCCTGGCTGTCCGGTAGGCCAGACGGCAGGTGGGTTCAGGCCCTATCAATGGAACCTCAGCCTCTCTCTTTGAGAGAATATCCGCTCTTTCGTTCCCTTCGTGGCCTTGGTGTCCTCTCTCCCACTTGAGAGTGATACTGATATGTCCCGCTAGTTGTATTAGCGAATCCATGCAGTTTTTAACTGCCTGGGAATGTATTTCTACTGCTCCCAGGGCTTTGATTGCTACTTGGCTGTCAGAGATAATCTGGATCCTCTTATTTGTTTAAGACCTGATCATCTCCTGCGCACAAGCGGATATTGCAGTTATTTCTGCCTGAAATAGGGTTGTTATGCTGATTTCGCACTTTGGGTCTATGTTTGTTGCACCCGCTCCAGTGCTTTGTTCCGTTTTGGACCCATTGTATTATAATCACCCGATAAGGTTTGTGGAAGACTATAACACGGCCAATTCTGTCCAACCGCATGTTTAATATGCGGTTTTTATCAAGATGGTTAAAAAAAGTTGTTAAAATTTACCACCTATACCTTCGTCTAATAGTTGACACTTTCAACTGACACTTTAATCAACTTTGACGGTTGTACAAAAGCACCCGCAACGAGAAACGACATGCTTCCAAATTTCCATAAACCCCTTTGCGAGCAGTTTACAAATACTAGTGAGCAATCCAGGAGTATCCCAAGATTGAACCTCATTACCGAGTTAATTTCAATTTCGCCGAAGATAATCCATCACCTAACGGGTTCTTATCGACCCGACTAGCAGCCGAGATTCTATTTACCGGCGCTGTGAGCTATTACAGAGAGCCTCTTAACTACCGCGGCTCTTTGATAACCATCACCAATGATATTAAACATCGGACGGTCGGTCGTACGTTACGACCGCTTGACGCCATCAATCATCGGGAGAGAAGGACGCAGGTACGCGGGGCAAATTACTAATAATGAAACAAAAAAAATATATATTTAACAGATTGAATAATTGATGAAACGATTTATGTTAATCCCGAGAACGATCTGAACGCAAAACCTAGATGAAATATGAAATAAAAGAAATGGGGCCACACTGATTATTTAGGTTCATCAAAGCGTTGTCTGTGGTTCAAATGCTAAACTAAACCAAAACTAAGGCTCAGCAAAGTACAAAGAACCACCTCATCATATAGCATCACCTCCATTGCCCACCAACTAGGGCAATGGAGGTGATCTATCCACCACTAGACTTGTAACTAGCTGAGACAGCAATGACAACGATGGTACGCCTCAGCAGATTGCCATTTTTACAGGTTGCCGCTGACAACATCCCTCCGCAATTGATTTTAGAGACACCTTATGCAATTGTTATTAAAGGTGAGAGTGAAACCACCGTAGAAGGGACAACCAAAATCTTCACGGATAGTGAAGAGAAACAGCTCGAGAAGCCTACAACTCTGATACGATTAAAATCTACACAGATAGTAGACAGTCGCTACAGAACTACAAAATAACGACAGGGGCAGTAAAGGAGTGTCACCAACATTTCTACTTGTTGGGTGGAGGGCCACGTGCAATGCAGAGGCGACAAGGAAGCTGATAGGTGGCAAAGAAAGCATCCAGCCGGAGCATTATCTGCCCGAGCCCTCCTCCTAGCTCGCTACCTATCACAGTAATAATTCCACAAATATTAGATGCCTGTGTGAAAATTAACGAACTATGGAATGAAACAAGCAGCTGCCAACTTCCCATAGAGCTTTTAAGATATCCCAACAAAGAAGCGGCAATTGAATATCTAACGATGACTAAGAAGAATCTTCGTTTTGTAACTGGCATTCTCACTGGACATTGTCAGTCAAGAAAACGCCTCCACAACTTGAAGCTAAATGAAACACCCTTTTATTTGCGACTGCCCCTTTTTCAAAACACTAGGATGGCTGACGGCTTAGGTAAGTTGAGCTCCCAAGGGAGGAAGCACAAGGGGTCAACGTGCTACGACATTCTGAAGGCCGCCCTCACACGCGTTCAGAATCTAGAATCCAATAGTCATAATCCGTGGTTTATGTTTCTGCATATATCCGTGGTTATATTGCAAGACTTAATGGTAAATACTAATATTTCGTAATATCAAGTAGTTAATTTTCTATTGTTAAGATCAGATACAACCATGGGTTCAGCTTTTTCAGGCAAGACTGATAAAAAAATTAAGTTCCAACATTTGATCCAAGTCACTGAAGACGTTCCATTCAAAAACTGACGCAAGTTTGAATATCAGAAGTCCCCAACAACCCCGGATACCAATTTTCAATCCGATTCGGAGCAAGTTGATTTCCGACTTTGGATCCGCCATTTTGAAATGAATAAATGTAATCCACAGTATAGTATAGTCATCGATGCTGCAAACTTCTTCCGAACTCAGCAGAGTAGGAGCTGAAAAAAAAGTAAGATGCGACCCAGACAGCGAAAAAAAATTCTAACCTTTAAATTTCACCTGAATTAATTAGACCCTTTTTCCTTTCAGGCGGGCAGGAAATTCTACAGCCCGGACCGACCCGGCCGCGATCCGTACACGCCTCGGCCCCAGTCAAACGACTATAAATTACTATCGCTGGCTAAAAACGCCCGGGGCGCGTTGTGAGGTTAAGTTAGCGAGTGGGCGGGCCCGCTCATACCCGGTACGGATCTATTCCTACACACGCGATGCGATCGGCCGCCTCGACAACAATGGGCTTTCTAAAAAGCGTTCCTTTGTGCGAGACAAGGCTCGCTGTGTCTCTTGCGGGGCTTTCTTACATGCCAGCGGATGCCAGAGAAAGAGTTCTTAACGCTCAACCAGTGTAATCAACCAGTGGGATGACTGCGACAGTTACAGAGTTGAGTTTTTCGGGAGTGCACCAATGTTCCGCCCTGGACCCGTTAATATTTGAACTATGCATACATATTGTGAGATACATAACGTACTACTGGGTGTAAAAATAAAGGAATCTCGTTTTGCAACTGTAGAATTGCATAATCTCTTAACATTAGCAGATATCGTTCACCAGGATTACAATTACGACCTCATAATTCTTTATGTCCACAAAAAAATATAGACCAACGATGAAATTAGCTGTGAAGCCGCACTAAACCAGTCGGGTTCAGTTTCAATCTGAACCAATATTCGCAAAGAAAAGTCGTACCTGATAGCCAAATCTGCCTCCTTCAAATTAAACATTTGTTGAAGTTTATACATTTTTAGGATCTTACGTACAATTTTTCAAACCGTTTCATATGGCATTTGCATTAACACTACTGATTGTTAGCGGATTACCATTGGCTATGTTTTTTAGTTTTCTCGAAGAACTTCTGCAACTTGAACATTACTAATCTTTGGTCTTCCTGATTTCGCGAGGTCGAATACAGACCCTGTTCTCTCAAATTTGCTAATCAAAATTACAGTATACTTTTATTTTAAAGGAGCCTTCGAGGAGATCTTCGTAAACAACAATTTTATTTATATCGCATTCATAATAACATTGTATTGTGTTTTCTAAACGGAATAAAATGTTAATTTCAATCAAGACTACAACGATCTGCTCCCCACCACATTTTTCGCGATTGGTTCACCCCTCACTATCATACTTGGTTCGCGTTTATCTGTGAGAAAAGTCACTTGTCAGTCCTCCTTGGTTCTGTAATATTTCTAGTATCCTGACGCATATGGTAACAAAATTAACAAATACCAATGCATTCTAGTGGACGCAAGAGAAACAGCTCTTAACGCTGATCAAGCCGCAGCATATTCGCGACAGTTACGCGTTGATTTTTTCGGGAGTGCGACAAAGTTCCTCCCTGGGCCCACTAAATATTTAAACTAGGCGCACAAACGTTATCGTAAGGTTGTTAAGATGCCGTCAAATTTAAGGCTTCAGCTACGATCGTCTCCGTCGAGGATGATGAGGTGGTTTTGTTTATTTTCTCGTCCGCTAGCGCATGCAGGCATTCGCCGTCTTCATAACTACGATTATTTTCCTCTTCGAAAATCATTGCTTGCTCACGCACCTCCGCTTGCGACTTCTCGGCAGCTGGCCGGGATAATGGCACGGTAAAGTCGGTAGCCGGACATAAAATAACCTAACTGTCTTGCGTTTCGAGTATCAACTTTCAGGCAATTACAAACACGGATTAACCCGGAGTCGACCTTCTCGTTGCGCCGGTTGCCTGCTAGGCCGTTGCCTCGGCCGATCGGAGTTGGTACGTTGAGCTCCGACTGTACGATTGTTGTGTCTACGGGTAAGCCGTCGTAGAGTATATACACCATAGGAAAGTGCAAGATTTCAAAGCCGAGCATTAATAAATAAGAAAAGAACAAACTCTTCAAATAAAGGGAACTGACAGAGAAATATTATATCCTTAGTTGCCAGACTGATATGTTGTTTTAAAGCTGTTATAATTTATTCTCTGTCTCTTCTTCTCTTTTATTGTCTGTCTCTGTGTTTACATCAATAGGGAACGAATAAAATGATGTAGGCGGGACGCCCCGCCCATAAATTATAATGCGCACGTGTCAATTGCATTCTTCTCTAGACTCTAACAATAAGTACAATAATCGATATAAGGAATCAGTTTAGCCGTGTTTGCGTAAATAGAATGTGTGGTTTCAACGAGACGGCTGCCCGGTCCACAACAGCCGACAAGTAACAAATTTCTTGGAAACCACATTTCCTGGGCGACTTATTAGTACTACGGGCACAATTAAATGGCCACCCAGATCCCCCGATTTATCGCCCAACGACTTCTTCCTTTGGGGATATTTAAAACAAACTATTTACGGACATGAACATGAAATACCACGAAATTTAAATGATTTACGGGCCAGAATTGTACAAGTCCTAAATAATATTTCCCCTGAAGTGTTAGAACGCGTAAGAACTGAGTTTTACGAGAGACTAGGTTTTTGCGAAGCACAAAGGGGCGACATTTTTGAACCACTTATTCAATAGGCATTTTTTCTTTCTTTCGTATTATAACTGGGTTGATTTATATTTTTATTTTTTTATTTTTTATAGAACTTCGATTTTATTTTCTTGCAGACCGGTTAATTAAGGAATACAAATATTTGAAAATAAATACAATTATGTTCGTACACTTCTTTTAAGTGTATGGGATAATTGTAAAAGTCAGAATTACGTAAGAATTTCGTTTCATACGGCTAAGCCAATGTGCACGCCAATAGCGGCGAAAAAGTACTGAGTTCCACTCCACTCAAATTCAACGAAAGGCGTGTAGGCAATATCCCACCCCACAACCTGTTAGGTTATACGTTTCTAATAGGTGCACAAGCGTGAACCACTGTAGCATCTAACTGTCTTTGTCTGTCCTTACTGGTGTCTTTTAACTTATTCTCTTCTACACATGTATCGCCAATATGTAATGGTGCAATTTCCTACCCGAGTATGAAGACGTGTTCAACAAAATTTGACCGCAAAGTGGGCTGTATCGGTATACTGTACGCTGAGAACGTTCAGCCGGTATCGTTCAACACGTTATGGATCTCAATAGTAGTCGCTCGTGCTTTGAATATGGTTTCCACATAAAGATATTCTATGGGATTCTGGCGATTTGAGTGGCGATTGAACCAACTAGGCCATCACTAATTGACTAGTATGCTGGCGTCCATTGTTTGTGGTATTAGAAACAGAGAAGAGACACCGAGATATGAAATCCTTGATCAACTTTGTTGTGAGCTACCGGGGTATAACTCTTTTTATTTGAGTTGTGGGGGTCTTCGGGGTGAAGACTGTAGAGCGGTGGACTGTATGGGGGGTTTTGAGAGAGAAACTACTGAGCTTCGTTTCTAACAACAATTTACTTCGTCGAGAGGAGATCCACTATACATTTAATACACATGTACTAACCGCAAGTAACAAATGTTTTCATTCACAATAATACAACTTTAGGCAACCAAATGCCGCAGGTGCTACATGAACTTGAAACTAAACTATTACGTGATATGTGTATCGTGAACTCAACCAAAACTAACTGAACTGAAGGGCTGATCATTTGCGTTGGATGTTTTGTATTTAGCGCACGCCTTTTACTATGCACAATGGCGCTGCTTAGACGCGAATAATTTAAATTAAAATTTAAACGAACCAATCCACTCCAAGAAGAAAATTTGGAAAAAATAAATGAGGTCAACACTCTTCCCGGCTTTATTTTACCTTTTTTAGGATCCATAAGATTATGCCACATTCATTATCCTCGCTACACAGACTTGATTTAGTTACAGTAACCCAAGTAGCCGACGAAATTTCTGAGAAACGCCGACGCTTCACCGTGTCGTCTTCCTTTTTCGCCGATTTTCGATCGACCTAACTCGCCGGGTAACTCAAGAACGCGTACTTTTTCGTGAAACATAAAACCGTTTCATCTCGAGTCGGTCGATTCGATGTTAAAACAAGAGAAAAACAGCCGGCGCGCAGCGGTAAACCGATCGAGATCTCGAAGGTAATGGAAACTAATTATATTGTAGGCTCTGGCTGGAAATAGCGCCTAAGTAACAAGTTCGGATTGTAATGGAAATAAGCTTTAATAATCACGAGCCAGCGCGTACGAGCTACCAGAAGCCTAAGAGGCATTGTTCATGCCGATACATGTTGCCTCTTCGATCACGATAGCGTTTCATACCGATTTTACGGAAGCCAGTTCGTTTATTTATTAAAAGTCTCAGGAAACATTAAAACTACTAGTGGAACTACGGACTTAAGCTCTTGTCTAGATCGTAAACAATTTGTCGTTGAAAGAACTGATATGACAGCACGTATTTACTAACTCCATTTGGTAAAACCATGACAGTTGCAAAAATTACCCATTTGTTAGCTTATAATCAACTTTCCACTCCCTTATAAATAGTGTATTTAATTGTAGTAAGAAAGAGTGACCCCAAAAAACAAGCTTTTTTAGCCTGTTTTTCAAACACCTGTTTTACCTGGAATTGATGAAATTCGACTTATAAATGCTCAAAATTTTCGTCTCATCATAAGTTAGTGCGAAAAAAAATGTATTGCTCCAGCATCCCCCTTAAATGAAAGGTTAGTTAACCTTTCATTTTTCCATTACGCACATGCGAGAAAAAGCATAATTGCTACCGCCCAATAAAAAAAGGCGGTTTTACTACATAGGTACAATATATGGTTTTCGAAGTAATTTACCTCCTGACCACGAATCCGTGGTCAGGTTAGCCCCATAACCTCTCAGTCTTCATCAAATCGTCAAAAATCTTCAGAAAAATGAAGATATTTGATAAGTGACCGGATATGCAGTATGACACATGGTTTCCAATGCTTTTTTGCTTCCTGAAATCGAATACGTGGTCAGGTTATCAAATCGTCGAAAATCTTCAGAAAAATGAAGATTTTTGACGATTTGCTGAAGACTGAAAGGCGATGCGCCTAACCTGACCACGAATTCGAGTTTAGGAAGCAAAAAAAACATTGGAAATCCATGTATATCCGGTCACGATTTGCTGAAGACTGAGAGGTTATGGGGCTAACCTGACGGATTCGTGTTCAGGAGGTAAAAAATACTTCGGAAGCCATATATTGCATGTAGTAAAACAGCCTTTTTTATTGGGCGGTACCAATTATGCTTTTTCT
The DNA here is from genome assembly GCA_029963805.1 of Aromia moschata. NCBI lineage: Eukaryota > Metazoa > Arthropoda > Insecta > Coleoptera > Cerambycidae > Aromia > Aromia moschata. The sequence continues at coordinate 194,374 of JAPWTK010000659.1, forward strand.
CGCATGTGCGTAATGGAAAAATGGAGGGTTAGTTAACTCTTCATTTAAGGGGATGCAAGGGTCTGGAGCAATAAATCTTCTTTTTCGCACTAGATTATCATGAGACGAAAATTTTGAGCATTTATAAGTTGAATTTCATCAATTCCAGGTAAAGTTACATGTGTTTACGAAATGAAATACACCCCTGGCCTTAAGAAAAAATACAATAAAGTACGTTCCGGCAGTGAACGTGTTAAAGAAAAAAATAACGACTTACGTGTAGCTTCCGTGGGTGTTGTGGCATTTGCCGTGCCTGCACGGCTTGTGCTTGCACTCGTCCTTATCGTCCTTGCACGCGACACCGGTGAATCCTGGAGCACACGTGCACTTGTACGAATCACCGACGGACGTACACTCGGCACCGTTCCGACAAGGTTGCGACGCGCAGTGATCTTGTTTCTCGCAGTGCTTCCCTGGAAATTGAAAAAAAAATCAGGCGGAATTCCAAAAATATTACCAAATGCATGCCTACACCGGTTGATTACCGAGCAGTGGCGGATTTACCAGCAGGCTGAGTAGGCTGGAGCCTAGGGCGGTAAATTTGGCCCAAAAATTTTTGTCTTACAGAAATTAAAAAAAAAAAAAAACATTATTATATACACAGAGAAAACGAGTCTCGAAAATTTAACAAAAATTTCAATATTTTAATACCGTACAGTATACTGAACACTCTAACGTCTGTATATGAAAAATTACTACACGCTCTGTGAAATATACTTTTGTGATCATGAATTTATAAAATATTCCAATCCGAAAGCTGATGTAATGAAGACGATAGAGCACAAATCATAAAGTTGCAATTTCATGGACAGAATACACGTAATTAATATGATTGCGAACTAGGGTATCGAATTCATCAGTATCAGAGGTCAGTAGGGGCGGCAAAAATTGAATAGCCTACTGGCGGCAAATTTGTAAATCCGCCACTGTTACCAAGACAATACAGAGACATAAAACAGAAAGAGAATACTCTGACTAAACTAACTACAGTGCACCAACAGTAGCTTTGTTTTAGTAACTTTTTTATCGTTAAGAACGAACATGTTTTTTTATTTTACAATATTTTTTGTAAGAACATATTTCCGGTTAACTTGCAATACTGTATCTCATGATCGCAATGAGGTTAGGTTAGGTTACGCGGCACACACACAAACGGCAGTCCCACAAACCTTATCGGGTGATTATACCGAATGAAGGAAGAAAGCACTGGAGCGGGTGCAACAAACAGAGACCCAGGGTGCGAAACCAGCATAAACCTGGGGAGCTCAGCAACCGTATTTCAGGCAGAAATAACTGCAATATCCGCTTGTACGCAGGAGATGATCAGGTCTTACACAAATAAGAGGATCCAGATTATCTCTGATAGCCAAGCAACACTCAAAACCCTGGGAGCAGTAGAAATACATTCCCAGGCAGTTAAAGAATGTACGGATTCGCTAATACAACAAGCGGAACACAACAGTATCACTCTCAAGTGGAAGAGAGGACACCGAGGCCACGAAGGGAACAAAAGAGCGGACTTTCTCGCGAAGAAAGGGGCTGAGGTTCCACTAATAGGGCCCGAAACCACCTGCAGTCTGGCCTACTGGACAGCCAGGTGGGTCACCTATTAAGAGAAAAACATATATCGTACTGGGCAAAAGTCCCAGAGTTGAGACAACCGCGGATGTTCATTGACAAACCATCCTGGGACAAGTCAATAGACCTTATAAAACTGGGTAGAAACCTGCTGAGATGGATAGTAGGACTGTTCACTAGGGATGAGCCATGCCGATCCGATATATCGAAGTATCGATACTTCGTTTGTAATACATCGAGTTTTTGGCATCGATAATTCTCTCGAGCGATATTCTAAAATATCGATATTTTCGTTGCGACACCGAATAAGTATCGGAAAATTTTTACCCGGTAAAAAAAACGCATGTTCGCCCTGTGTTGTTAGTTGCCAAAACAATCGTACAAGAGTGAATTTCTATTGTTTGTTGCGGGATTTTTTACAAAAACTTCGATGAACATCAAGTAAGTATTTAACCTAATTTAACTCTCTGTCTGCTTTAATATTGGCAAGAGTATGTGTATACAATACAGCACAGGCCATCTCTTAACCTAACTCTCTGTACACTTTTCTGCTAATGTTCAAATTTTTTTAGCAACGATCTCTGAAGAAAATTGGAATTTACACTCAAAATGAGTGAAATACATTTGCAAAAAAAACTGTTATTATAACTTTATATGTGTGTTAGTTTTTAAAAAAACTGTTAGAAAAACTTGTTTATAAAAAAATTGTTCCATTTTTAACAAAATGAGAAAACGCTTATTATTAGGGACAACATTTGTGATGCACGGAAAAAAGATATGTAAACATTAATAAATTGTAATAGTGAAATGACGATGGAGGGAGTTGTCATTCAATTCACCATTAAAATAATAAAAATTGAATGAAAACAATATTTTTCCAGTCAGTTTACCATTCTTTCTATAGTGTTTACTTTTTCCTTTTTTTAATGCGTACAATTAATCGAAATGCTTTTTTAAATTTGTTATTGATCAAAACCAAAGAAATGGGTATTTTTATTTTTGTTGATCTCGCTTGATGTTGAGAGAAATTTGAAGTTTTAATTTATTTCAGAATGTTTATTCCAGAGCAATTATTTTATCCTTTTTAATAAATATTAAAAAAATAAATATAAATCGTTCGTTAAACTTTGGATTATTTTCCTGCTCATCAAATAATTTTTTAAATTTATATTCACATTAAAATATTCTAAATGTTATGGAAAATTATTCATTTGATTACCAATATATCGATTAATTTTGATAGATGTATCGATACCCGGGTATCGAAAAATTCAAAATACTTGCAATACCGAGTATCGATATTTTTGCTTTCGATTCTCATCACTACTGTTCACAGGACAATACCCACTCATGCGGCATCTCACTACAATTGGGGTGAAAAATGATCCCGATTGCAGGAGGTGTGAAGAGGAGGAAGAAACCTCTTTCCACTGGCATCTGTTAGGCATTCGAACTTTGGGCCTACAACAATAGAACCAAAAGAAGTAACAGACGCTCCACTAGAAACTGTCCTTAAATTTCTTAAAGAAACTGGACTAATGGAATGACTAGCCTGTGGGGGCACAATAAGCATCGGTTTAAGTGCACAGCGCTCGCAGCTACCCCATACGTAATTGTAATTGTAAGTGTTTAGCGGCTACCTTGTATCGGCGAGATACAGCCGTCTGCTCGAAACGATCAAAGACCTACTTTAAGCCCTGGAAATTCGCCATGACTTCTGCATCGAACGCGAATAGTATTAATATTCCGGTAACATCTCGAACCGCGAGTTATTTATGTAACGCTAATGTTACTTCCTTATTGGCATTTGCATCTTAAACGTATTCCAACCGGCGGACTAATGCAAATAACGTAATTTTCTATTAGGAGTAATGTTTACGTACGAACCTGGGGTCACAGTGACGCAAGACCAAATCGAGAGACGTTAAATCAGGCGCGCTTGCGGCCAAACTTCGAGCGATGAAACTATTCAATTGAAAAATTTCGAATTTATGATACTTTCATACTCTCATACTGCATCTTCGTTTTGTTTTTTTTTTTTTGTGACAGAACCCCCAGCTGATTACATAGGCCACCAAAAACTAATTGTGGGGTTGTGACCACATTATCCCCTTTTATTTTGACTTCCTAAACATGAAAAAGTAAAAAATAGTAGTCAATGCTCATATATTTGACAACAATCAGAATAACCGGTCAAGACCACGTTTTTCCAAAAGAAAACGGTATACGAGGTGTGTAAATGAAGTAACGAGATCGGTTTTTTTACTTTTTTTTAGAATTACAATTCAGTATTTTCTCCGTCAAAATAACTTCCTTGGGAAACCACACAGCGCTGGAGATGGTTCTTTCGTTCCTCATAGCAATGCTGGAACTTATATACTGGAATAGCCTTCAGCTGGTCGATTACAGCCGTTTTCTATGGTCCCAAAATGACGTCCCTTGACCAGATTTTTCAATCTCGGGAAGAGAAAAAAGTCACAAGGACTCATGTCAGGCGAATAAGGTGGCTGAGGAGCCACAGGGATGTTTTTACTGGCTAAAAACTCGTTTACTGAAATGGCTGTGTGACAAGGCGCATTGTCGTGATGCAACATCCAGTTATTCTTAATGTTTGCTCTCACACACATGACCCTTTTTCGAAGTTTTTCAAGAACCTCTCTCTAAAAAGTGTTGATTAAACTCTTTGTGGACAATTCCCTGGCTATCAAAAAAGCAAATCAGCATGCATTTGATCTTCGACTTGTTCATTTTTGCTTTTTTGGGTCTTGGAGAGCTTGGTCTGCATTCCATGCTTTGGCGCTTAGTTTCCGAGTCGTACTCAAACACCCAAGTGTCATCACCAGTAATATGACACGTTCCATTAAATATGGAGATAATTTTCAATCGACTCCAAAAAGTCAAGACACCCTTCTCTTCTGATGTCATTTTGTTCCTGTGAAACGTTTTTTGGAACCATTTTTGCGCAGATGTTTCTCATCCCCAATTCGTTAGTCAAAATCTGATGAGCAGTGGTTCATTCAAAGCATTCAAATTTAACTTTTCCCCGAACATTCTTGTCGTCAACCGACGATCCGAACGCACAAGAGCCCGTGTTCTATCGACATTTTCATCGGGTCTTGAAGATGAAAGCCTTCCGCTGCGTGGTTCATCTTCAATCGACTCTCTTCCTTCCGTGAATGCCATAAACCACCGAAAAACCTGGTCTCTTTTGAAAAAAACACTCTTCGTAGGCGTGTTGAAGTTTTGCAAAAGTATCCGTGGCGCTGTGTCCAAGTCTGAAGCAAAACCTAATAGCACACCGTTGCTCAAAATTAATGTCACTCATTTTTAAAATGCACCAGAAAAAAAAACGGTTTACGAAAACAGTCACAAAGAACAAACAAATGACTCTAACAAGTTCAAACTTGTACTGAAGGTGCATCACATGTTAACCTACCTCCTTTCCAAGTCCAGTCTCCGCAGTGTTGCTAGTTCGGTCGCTACGTTGTTACGACCAAATGAACTTACTAAACACTAACATGATGTCCAAAATCAGGGGTAATAGTAGTTATTTTGTTCTCACGACGGCTCAATCGGTAAAAAGATCCATATTTTCTACTTCAACAGTGACCTACTATCAAAGGGTGAGCACTGATACCACAGAAACATTTTGTTTGGAGATATAGATCTTCTAAACACCAACAGAAGGTCCAAAGTAAGAGTTCCTGTAGTTATTTATTTTTCAGAACGAGGAGAAGCAATCCGAAACACATTTTCTGATGTAACAGAAACCGGTCTACAGGAAGGGGAATTTATGTTTTATCATGCAGAGATTATATCAATTTGCGTCCTCGCATGCGTTTGTCTTCAAATGACCAATGTGCACTAAAGATGAAGACTTCAGAAGCACTGTAGAAACAACTACTAAAGGCTGGGTTGATTCATGAATTTGAAGCTGCACTATCGATACTCATCTTGATAAATTTCCAGCAAACCTTTGAGATTTCAGTAAGGAGCATGGAGAAATAGTTCACCAGGATATAAAAGAATTTGAACGTCGGTTTCAAGATGGGATGTTAATATGATGGCAGACTAAAGAATACGTTAAACAACTACCAAAGGCTAGGTTGTTTAGTTTAATTTCATTCACCAAATGGTTTGAGACTGCCACAGGGTATCGTACTTTGCGTTCAAAGTAATTGTTACTTGAGAGCGCAACGTGTGCAACAGCGACGAACGTAATGACATATACCGAGGGCTTATACAACCGAAATCGTTATGCAACCCCCGATTCGAGGCTGCACGTCGTGACGCGTAGATTTTCGGAATTACACCGCAATTTGCCCCGATACAGATCTAGGAACCGAGGAAAATTTCCCTCGGCCGTTACGTCAGCGAGAGTCCGTTGATCCTCGCCTATACGAGCTGAAATATTAATGCAAATCGCAAATTATCCGCCTATAAACAGATCCACGGCGATATCATTGATATATTACGCCTCGCCGGATAGCCGTGCGTGCCATTTTCGACGTGTTATTACAGTTGTTAGCCGTAAGGAGGCACGAACACGTGTAATTATCGTACGGCGAGAGAGTTTAAACAAAGTCCGAGAAAAATCCCATCGGTTCGGGCGACTGCGAAGGGAGAAAAAACGGCAGCGGTGCCGCTTTAGGTTAGGGTTCAAGCAACGTCGAGGAATTTCGAAATTTACATACGTTCGAGAGCTGCTAGGACGAACGACCGTTGGACTGTCAATGCTATTTCAAAATCGTGCACCGTAATGTCGTCCTTTCTAACATTTGTAATTTTTGACAGCTATCGGACAGAACTCCCATTCACTATCTACTAAAAATTTTTACAATTCTTAATTCTGATATTTCGATACTATGAATAAGTCGAAATACGAGGTGTGGCTATTAAATAATCGAACTGTTATCATAACACTTTTTATTCGTTACCAGTAGCAACGCAACTTTTTCCCCTTCAATTTACTCCTCTTGGAGATCTCTACACTGCTCCATACGACTTTTCCATTGTTGAAACCAGTGCTGGAAGTCCGCTTCTGTCAGCTGGTTCAGAACCTCCGTCGCTTTTGCTTTAACTTGCTTTAACCGTTTCCACACTTTCGAATCATGTCCCTTTCAGCGCGCCGATTTGACATTGGACAATAAAAAAAGTCACAAGGGGCAAGATCAGGCGAGTATGATGGATGTTCCAACACAGTAATTTTCCGTATTTTGCAAAAAAAAAAAACGCCTTCACAGACAAAGCAGAATGGACCGGTGCATTATCTTGGTGAATCTTCCATGATTTGGTTTTCCACAACTCTTCGTCTTCTCCCACGCTCACGGAGAACCGTCAGAACCTCAATGTAATAATGTTGATAGACCGCGTGACGTGACGCATGATGCCCATAATCCCATAATAAAGACATAGGATGTCAAAAACCACGATTCATCACAAGTAATCACCGTGTCTAACAAGCCTGGATCAGTGTCAATGTTGTTTAGAATGTCAGCGCAAATGCTCATTCTTGATTCCTTTTGCTCGGGAGTAAGGAGTTTTGGCACCATTTTTGCGCAAACTTTGCGCATGTTGAACGATTCATGCAAAATCTGGCGAACACATTGTTCCTTGTCGATTCCTGTTATTTCAGCAAGCCCTCGGATGCTTAGTCCATATCGTCTGCAATCCACACATGAAATTCTCAGAGCAGATGAACTTCTAAGACTACAGCTCTGCTGACAATGCTTTATTAACCATTTTAACGACAACGATGCTGTCTTGGACTAATGAAGTTGAAGGCTTGGTTCCATCTTTTGTTGTTATGTTGACTCTCAGAAATAAGACTTTGGAGTGCAGACAACCTTCACTTTTATATTGAAACTCCACTACACCCACAAAAAAATTGAGTGTAAGCAGCTGTTAGCAGAAGAGGGATTGTTGGGCCTATTTTTTTTTAACGGAACATTGAATGCAGAAAGGTACCGTTTAAAAATTTTGTACAAATGTTGCATAACAATAAATTATATAGGCGAATTTTTCTAGGATCGTATAATTAGTTTGAACACGCAGACCCCTTAGATCTTGGGATTTGGCCCCATGTGATTTTTTTTCTCTAGCCTTATCTAAAAAATTCAATTTTAAAACTCGCTGTTGGCGGATACGCAAGATCTTTAGCAACGCATTGTCAATAAAACTGAAGAAATTAATGGAACACCTGGATACTGCAGCACCTTTTTCGAAAATCCAGTCTCCTTTTAATAGTTTTTTATTTCTGTCTTTTATATACCCCGTAAACGTACCCATTACATAATGTAACAGACTTGACAATTCAATACGGTTATAAGCTTAAGATTAAGAATAGAAATACGTCGTAACAATATATAAATATTTTATTTGCTGCGCCAACTTTGATGTTTTTTTTAATAGCTCGTTATAAACGGACTAATGAACGAAATGAAATCAAATGCATATAGAAAAGAAGATTGGAGACTGTTTATAAATTCATTAAAAAAAAGCGAATCTTAAACGCTATATTGTTCCACAACACTAGGGGAAGACTTATTGGTGCCAAATCAGTGGTGATGGGAGCAGGAAGTTCAATATGATATTTTGATGATAAAAGTTACAGACACGATTGATGCTTTTCTGGGGGATTTTTGTTCCTAGAGGAAAACCTGAGGATGATGAAACAATTCAGATACAGGATTCTGGTTCAGCACGTCAAAATACGCGACGATAGTGGGGTTTCTCCAAAACTAGATTGTTTTGTGTGCCCCTGTTCTCAATTTCGTTTAAGGGACAGAACTCTCACCGGCTATCTACTGAAAATTTTCGAAAAGTTAAAATTTCGACTGACTCTTACCTGTGTACCCCGGCGCGCAGGAGCACTGGTACGTGTCCAGGGACTTCAGGGAGCACGTACCGCCGTTGAGGCACGGCCTACGGTCGCATGAGTTCGCGATCGGTATTTCGCACAGGGAGGCGCTGAAACCGAGCGGGCAGAGGCACGTGAAACTCGGCGCGGACACGCCCTCCGAGACGCGGACCTGACACGAGCCGCCGTTCTGGCATCGGGGGCCGGGGCCCGTGTGGCAAGGGTTCAGGTGCTGGCAGTACTCCCCCCACAAACTTCGATGTACAACTGAAAAAGAAAAACAGAACAATTAGAATCCGCTATAAAGACATAATTGGTTTTCATAGTCATCTCCCGATGATGTACACGTGCTCGGCGAAATATGCGTCGAGTCTAATGTGACGCTGCTAAGATGAGGTTTCCTAACAATCTAGATGTCGAATCAAGGTGTGAGGCATGGGAAATTGGAAGGAAAAACGATTCCAACATCATGTAAAATTTCACCGTGCGATGCAAAATCCGAATTACCGCTTAATACGAGAAGAGCGGTCTTCCTCGCAAGACAAGCGCTCTCGTGTCTTCCTGACACGACGTTAAACGTTTGTTACCACGTAACTGTACATCCTGGTTCGGAATGCAACTTTTTCTCGGCCGCGGCAGTTTCATTTTTAACGCAACAAACAAAGTGCCATTTTACTTTCCCACAGTGCTTCCGAGGCGAAGCGTTTTCTTATTCGCTAGGATCTTACCTTTTCTCGGATAGGTACTTACAGAGGCGACTTCATTACAATGTTCTTTACGAATGTAAATCGACTTTTTAAATTAAACGAGCAGAGTTATGCCATACCATAACATCGAAGGTCGTGATAAATAATATGAAAATGTGATGCAACGCTCAATTACCTTCAATAAATTTGTAACAATTTATACAGTATTTACCAATTACTTGGCAACGAAGTAAAACAATAATATTTTATCCTGGAGTGGGTACTGGAACCTTCGGCGTAGAAACAATAAACTGGACGTTTTCAACGAAACACCGAACTACCACACTTTTCTCGACGCGCGTTTCGCCAACCAAGTTGGCATCTTCAGGAGAAGATTAAAACTTTTAATAATTTTAAAACCACAGTCCAATACATTGTTTTGGCGTCAGCAGCAGCCCCAAATTTGAATGATTCTACGGTTAATTCTATTTCAAAAAAAGCAAAAAACAATAAACTTTTAAAATCGCCTAGAAAGCGTAATCCTACCAAGAGGGTTACAATTACTGTAACACAAGTGCTATTTGGAACATTTATAATAAATGATATTTAGATATGTACAAAAAACTACACTGCGCTATTTTTTTATGTATTTTTCCTGCTCTTTTCTGTACTTGAATATTTATCCACAAACCAATGTATTTTAAAATAACAAATAAGTTTCCGCAGTTTGACAAAAGTTGGCGCCACCAGTAAGGTATGGTTAAAATTGTCAGATGTAAACGTCATTATTGTAAGGTTGGACATCAGGCAACAACATAACCTTAAAATATTAGAGATTTTTTATCAGTATAATATATTCTTTTGTGTGCGAAAATGTCGAGTTTTGATCGGAATAAGCGTCATTTGCGGGAACTTTTGATTTACTTCTTCAATTTTAAGAAATCTGCAACTGAGGCGTATTAATTGCTTGTGGAAGCATATGGTGAGGCTGCCTTAAGTGAGAGAAGTTGTCGTGAGTGGTTTCAAAAGTTTAAGAACGGTGAATTTGACATCGAAGACGAAGAACGTAGCGGAAGGCCGAAAGTGTACGAAGACGCGGAATTGGAAGCTCAAACCGAACGAAACCATTACTGGAGCTGTCTACCGAACCCAGCTGATGAGAATGGGTCGAGCACTCAAGAAAAAGCGCGCCCACTACTACTCCAGACACGACAAAGTTATTCTCCTGCATGATAATGTTCGTCCACATGTTGCGGCACCGGTCAAAACCTAATTGCAAACACTCAATTGGGAAGTTTTACCCCACCCGCCGTATTCACCAGACATTGCTCCTTCTGATTTCCACTTGGCTCGATCGATGGCGCATGACCTGTGTGAGCAACTCTTCACATCATATGAAGATACCAAAAATTGGGTCGATTCGTGGATAGCCTCAAAAGATGAAGCATTCTTCCGACGCGGTGTCCGTATGCTACCAGAAAGAAGGGGAAAAAGTAGTGGCAAGCAATGGACAATACTTCGAATAAAACATTAGGTACCGTCCTTTCACAATAAATTCCCAATTTTTTTATTAAAAACGGCGGAAACTTATTTGTACACCTTTACATACATTTTTAATATTATTTAACAATAAACAAACACAAAGAATCCATCCATATATATGCTAGTCAATACTATTACTGAATACTGAATAATTGTATCACAATCTGGCATCAGTGTGCTCTAAAACTTAAACACCTGTTTGATTACGTGCATCTGTTTTTATATTGTATGAATTATAATATTTTAGTTCCTTTTAATAACAAACGTTCAAATAAAATGAACTTAGTACAAGGTGGCTGTGGTAAAAAAGTACATCTTAGCCAATTTTTTTACAATATGGCTGCCATGTTGGTAAACAAATTTTTGACAGCTTGAGCTACAATCAGCAAGGAAAATCATCATACACTTCTTCATGTCATCAAACGCGTTTTTTTTATTTGTTGCCTTCAATATGGATTAACTGAGGAATAAGATAAAAATTCAAGTCATATACACAGTCACATAGTGTACACACAGTGTTGTTTTTTCAATCCATCCCTACGCTAATTACCAATAAATTTTCGCTTTATAAAAAAGATATTTGCTAAACAACGATAGACGGTCACCAGGCAAACTCTACGAATGACTAAATTAGCCTACGAGCTCGGACCTCGCTCTGACCCCCGCTTGGCTTCATCTATTCATTTGTCCATACGGCTCAGTCTAATTGGTCTGCGGTTTAGACCTTGTCCGGTTTTATTTTTGTATAAACACAGAGTGTAGAAGCTGACACCGACCAGCGTTTGCCGGAACCGCACCACCGAGTGAACGCCAGCCAATTAACAGCACCGTAAAAATTAAAAGTAATAAAAGGATCTTTAGCAAACAAACACACCTCTTTTTCTGTTTGTTTACCACTTAATTTGTGTCATTATATTTATTTGCCGTCTATTAAACCGGTCACCGCTTAAAAGTCCTTTAGCAGCTACGCTTCCGTCGACTTGACGAAAATCTGAGGCCGTCCAAAAAAAATAAATAAATAATATAAAACGTGCGACGTTGAGCGCGCCGTCTCTTAGCGTTTACCCGTGAATTTCGATTTGTACAAATACCTGCCTGTCCTAGGAACCATATTTGCCGTACCTTCTCGCTGTTTGCTTAAGTGGGTAGGGCCGTCTGGGCTTTACTTTCGAGATGCCGAGATTAATGCGTCCAGGTAAGCGAACGGAGCAAATCTTCAAAATTTACTGCCACAGAATAATTCAGATTAGGATACTAACTATTTGTTGTACCACAGGACCGTACTTAGGTTCGATTATGTTGGTTTTAAAGGAAAAAAGAACACTTGAAAGAACTTATACCGGTTGATCCAAATTAAATGCGCACCATTGGTAACTCCGTTATTATTAAATATACAAAATCAGTTAAATTAGCAACCTAGTAGGTTTCTTAATTGGTTCACTGGTATAATTTTTGTCACTGTTTGTGCCAAAACTGGTACCCTCGAATAATTTACGAAATCATACAATATTTAGTAAATAGTGTTTTTTTGATCGATTTTGAATCGATTCCCCAGTTTTTTTTTATCTACCACCACCGAAGGGTGAAAATAGGCGTTGGGGGTGATATTTTGAGTTTTTCCAATTCTTTACCAAACCGTCCCACATTTTATAAGCAAGGATTTTTTGTATCTATAATTCAATGACAAGAGTTATTCTCTTGATATGCCACTCCCGAAGGGAGAAAAATGGGAGGTTGGGGATGAATTTTTGAGGTTTTTCAGTTCTTTACCAAATCATTCAAAATTGTATATAGGGAGTTGTTTGTGTCTTTAATTCGATTACAAGTTATTTTTCTGATCTGCCACCCCCGAATGGTGAAATATTGGGGTTGGGATATAATTTCGAATTTTTTCAAAATCTGTCTTCAGATTTGTTGTCAGTGACCTCATAAACTATATTAGCTTTTCAGATTCGCATAATTTTTTAATATTCACCCGCCATTTTGAATTTTCATTTGATCCCAGATTCGTAATGACTGATTTTAAAAAATTCCCTACATGCAATTTTTTCTAAAATTCCGAAAATATTTGAATTTTCGACCGCCGTTTTGAATCGGCCATCTTGAAATTTAAAAATCTGATTCCAGTTTCAGAAACTCCAAAAACTGTTATCAGCAACCTCGAAAAACCTTTATCAAAGCAATTTCGGGTCTAGATTCAAGAAAAAATAAAAAATTGCTCCGCATTAGGGGGTTAAAGACGCCATATTTAGTCCGGCCTATTGATTTTTTTAATTCTGATGTTAGATATGGCTTCAGTGCCCCCCCTAAAACTATTGTATACCAAGTTTGGTTCAAATCCCTAGAAAATTAAGAAAATAATTATATTTACGATACAGTACCAGAATTCGCACGTTTTTTTTTATCATATACGATACAATACCAGTGAACCGATTAACGCTGATTAAGACGAAATGGTTAACAAAAGAATTGAACATCGCGCGTTTGACTTGGTCAACGTTGGTGACGCTTTAGTATACGTCATGCAGAGGCAGTTGGCCCCACCCACCATGCGACCATAGTATCTTGTTTTCTTTGTAGGTGGGGTGATCGACTGGCGGAACGAATATATATTTCAGTTTAACTTATATTGCATTATCTATTATACACAAATAACGGCGGCCCGATCGAAATATCGAACGAGTTTGTCGTAGGTAAGGGCTTATATTTCCGATGACCTTGGATAGCCCGGAGGCGAAGACGGTCTCCGATACAGGCCGGAGTATTTTATCCTCCGCCACGTCATTGGTCACAAACTACTGTCCGGCAACGCAGAGCTCGGCACTATAAAACTCTATGATAATGAAAGTATATCCTGGAGTGGGTACTGGAACCTTCGGCGTAGAAACAAAAAACTGGAGGTTTTCCAAGGACAATGGTCCGATATCCACCAATCCACTGTTTGCTCTGATAAACAAAGACAGTTACAGTTCAGTGAACCGTGGCAACAAATTTAGTATAAATAGTGCAAGTGTGTAGGCTAGAATTTATTTTTAATCTTCTCCTGAAGATGCCAACTTAGTTGGCGAAACGCGCGTCGAGAAAAGTATAATAGTTCGGTGTTTCGTGGAAAACATCCAGTTTTTTGTTTTTACGCCGAAGGTTCCAGTACCCACTCCAGGATCAAGATGGCTTCACGGTCAGCGGAACTGAATCTCTACTGTAAGTACACTACTAGGATTAAGTTAATAGGTGCAGATATTTGGTTTATAAAAATATGCAGACGTAAATCTATTTTTCCAAATTTTATTCGGATGAATTTGCCAAAATCGTCGTTTATTACTGAAAAAGTTGAAAATTTTGCTAAACAGAAATGGCTGGATTTAGAAATCAAACATCTATATAGTAAACGAAGTATACTTGAAATTCAAGCTTACGAATTGTATAAAAAGCTAACTTTTAGATTAGGTAATATAGAATACGAGCAATGGTGCGAGTTTCAGAGGAAAATGTTTGTAGTTGTAGAAACAAAATTTATTAAAAAGATATCTTCATTAAATAAAAAATTAGGCTTTAAAAGAACAAAAACAGATACTCCCTCAGAAAGTCAAACGTCAACATTGTAGAAAATTTATCCTCGCAAGTGTTTAACAAAGAAGAACTTAATCTCCTAAATAAAGGATTAAAATTCGATTTCCCTGCCTCTGGAGGCGTCCTGGAGGAAGTCGTGGCGGGTGTTGAATGTGCAATACAGCACCTGCCCGATTCTTCCAGGGGGTTTGTCAGAGAAGCAGTTAGAAAACAAATTAATTCCAACATTGTTAAAAATAAATATAATAGGGAAAATTTTAAGAAAGACAAAACAATTACGAGAGAAGGATTGTTTTTATTTAAAAGCTGACAAGGGAAATAAGGTTGTTATCTTAGACAAAAGTGATTATTTTGGGAGTCGACAATTTAATTAATAGTGGTCCTTACAATAAATTGTCAAAAAATCCTTTGCCAAGAATGACAACTGAACTGAAGTTAAAAAAAATCTTTAAAATAATGTAACAACCTTATTACTCCTTCACTGAGACAAAAATTACAATTGTCAAATCCAGTAACACCTAAATTGTATTGTTTATCAAAAATACATACACCAGGAAAATCTGTAAGACCAATTGTCTCAGCGATAGGATCCCCAACTTATAATTTCTCAAAATGGTTAACGAACGAATTCGAAAATTTGCCTATTGTACAAACAGTTTTTCAGTTCATCGACAATATCAAAAATATCCAATTGCAAGAAGGTGAAATTTTGATCTCGTTTGATGTATGCTCACAATTTCCAAGTGTCCCAATCCCGCAAACTTTGGACTACCTCAGGGAATTACTCGAATTAAATGGTTTAGACGATAACATTATTAAGGAATACATTTGGCTTACTAGTATTTGTATGAATCAAAATTGTTTTCGGTATAATGGTGAATGTTTTATGGAGTTTTACAAATGTTAAAACCTTAATTCGGATGTGAGACAGGGCAGCCAGAAGACGCGTCTTAATTACACGAGAGACACGGAATTGCGGGCGTATTCAGGACGTCGAGGACCTGGGGGGCGATATAACCTCGAGTGGCTTCCCACCGAGATTGGGTATCAGCGAAACCCTTTGCGCGAGGAGCGGGTCCCTTGCTCTTTTGTGGTTCTGTCGCCTCTCCCCTAAATAAAGCAGGAGCCAATTGTCTTGTAAACGCAAACAATCAGCTTAGCAGCAGCCAAATGGCCCGAGAGCGTTCTAACGCGTTGGCGGTGATTTCGCGTTGATCCCGTCAAATCATCGGCTACTGAAAACAAACCGCAACGCTGACAGCTGTCCACTTGCAATCCCCACATATTTTTAGCACGAGCCGCTACTGTCCCTCACTACGCGTTTATAAAATATTTAATATTGTAAGAGTAAATATTGCAAAAAAAACACTCTCGATTCCCTGATTAACTTTAATAAAAGCAATGTTGCACCACAAATGATTGGAACCCGCGTTAAATGTCACCAAGAGTGAGGAGAAGTCCATAAAAACAGAAGGCGGTAATGCATACGTTCGGAAAGGTTGCGTTATGAATGAGACCCATTCATGATTTCAAGGTGATTCCGTTGATAACGACATAAATGAAAGTGGCATTGTCGCAATACTTCCCTTTCATGTAGTAATTGCATATTACGATTGTATAGCAATTACTCCCATTGATAAAGCCAATGCATAATTCACAAACGACGTTGCAAAAATACGACTAACTAGTTCTTGGAGAACGTTAGATGTTACAATACTGCGCTATCTAGGAAAAAGCTATTTGAGTAGGAAAGTATAAGATTTAATTTTATGAGAATTTTATGTATTATAAAGGGCGTCCCATAGTTCACACAGGATTTGAATTTACCGCCATTTGTGCGGTAGTGTGTTGGCAACCAAAAAAAAAGAGAACAGTTTAGGGTTAGTAAAAATGGAGCACTATACTAAAGAACAACGCGTTTTCATTGTTGAACAATATTTCAAAAATAATGAAAGTTTGGTTGTTACAGTTCACAAATGTTGTACAAAATATGGTTAGAATATTGATATAACTTCGTTAACTGTGAAGAGAGTAATTGAAACATTCAGGGAGACCGGATCAATTGGGGACGCTAAACACACTGACCGTCCAATAACAAGCCGTTCAAATGATAATATTGAAGCAGTGCGTTAATGTTGGTGAAAGTCCAGGAACATCGATTCGGCATCGTGGACAAGAATTGCAAATTTCAAGAAGCTCTCTACAGCGTATACTTACTGAAGATCTGCGTCTCCATGGTTACAAAGTTTAATTGACACAAAAAGGTAATGCCTAATTAGCTTTGCTAAGCTAATGCTAAGCGTCAACCTAATGACCATGCACACGAAGAGAGTTCGTTGAATGGATCTTTGAACAACAAGTGAATGCTGATTTTTCGAGCAAAATCATCCTAAGCGATGAAGCTCATTTTCACCTTGATGGCTTCGTTAATCGTCAAAATTGACGCATTTGGCGATTGACGAAAAACAAATGCATCCACAACGTGTTACTTCCAAAATGAGGCTGGTCAAGCAGTTACTGTTGCTGTATCGCAACATGATAATCGAGTTCTCTCTGCCTAAATTAGATGATATTGATGTAGACATGTGGTTTCAACAA
Organism: Aromia moschata; assembly: GCA_029963805.1. Classification (NCBI taxonomy): domain Eukaryota; kingdom Metazoa; phylum Arthropoda; class Insecta; order Coleoptera; family Cerambycidae; genus Aromia; species Aromia moschata. The sequence goes on from JAPWTK010000659.1 coordinate 211,246, forward strand.
GACGGTGCGACATGCCATATAGCCCGTGAAACAATCCAATTACTGCATGAGATATTTACTGGTCATGTTTCGGTGATCAGAATTGGCCCCCTAGATCATGTGATTTAACACCACTGGATTTCTTTCTATGGAGTTATTTGAAGTCAAAGGTATATGTCAACAAGCCCACATCCACCATTGCATTGAAGGAGGAGATTCAACGCTGCATCAACGAAATTCAGTCACACTTATGCAAAATGGTCATGGAAGTTTTCGATAAGAGTACGTATAAGTCACCCTATCCTATGTACTATGTTTCAATAAAAAAATATTGCAATTGAAGAAACTGTGTTCTCTATTTAATTCAAATTTTGCGTAAATTTTGGTACACTTTGTATACAATAGCTTTATCTGAGATGTATTATTTATTAAATTTAGTATGGATCACAGTAAATACGTTTTTTTTTAAAGATATATTGATTTTACGTTATCGGTAGTTTTTAAATATTTTAAATATTAAAAATGTTGATGTTTATGAAGGTAGTTTTTTTTCTGCTACATCCGAAAATGTAAAAATTGACTGGGCGTTCCATTTATAAAAATTAAGTTGGAAGCATTTCTAGTCTAAAAAAATAAAATGTCATAATATAAATGTTAGTTTCGGGTAGGGATATATCCATACCAAATTTCAAAAAAAAATTACATCTCAAATTACAAAGTTATTCCACCGTTCCGAGACTTTGTACCCTGTGCATATTGTTTTGTAATTAAGGCCGGCTTATACGTGAAAGGGTTTATACTCACGGGTAATTGGAGCGTTTACAGAGTGTATTATAAAGATTAATAATTTAGTTTAACGGTGTGACGGTTATAATTATTGATGGGAGGTTCATCATCTGAGTTTAATGCCTATTATTAACGTATGTATATAATTTAGAAGGATTGGAGAATGTGAAAAATTAAAATAAAACTACGTTAACTGAGAACGGGAAATTAAACAAAAATGAAAACGTGACAGGAATACAAATGACTTCAAAAGATCAGGTTCAGAAGATACTCGTAACTGTTATATTATATAAAATAGTTACATTGTTTGCAAAATAAAGGGCTCCCTTCTAAACATCAGAAAAATTATTCTTCAATTTTTGTCCCAGTGCTTATGCACTGTAATTATTTTACACACAGGTGTACATATTTGATCAACGAAATCATCTTTGAAGAATGTTTGGCGTTCGTAGTCGTCATGTTTCGTCGATCGCAAATGTATTATATATAAATGATGACAAAAGTAATGAAAAACACCAAGATAATAGTTGATAAAGGCGATTCTCTGATGAGAGATGCTTCAAAAACGCTTAAATAGCTCCCACCTCCACGAATAACCGCAAAAATATGTCACCTGCGACCGCAAACGATCCGGAATTTCGTAATTCCCTAGCAAACGAACACTTGTTCACGTTACAAGCACGACGAATATCCATAATGGTCGATTTAGAACGAATATGGTCACAAGTCGGACGGTGATGGTATCGCGCAGCGAGTGCATCTGCTGCCGAGTCATCAATTAACGAGAGCGCCCATTTTAATTGGTGGCTAGGAAACAAAAGACAGCATTGTGCGCAATCAAAACAAGGCGATTGTAAATCATGACGATGGCAGCAGCGCACATGTTGTTGGAAGGCACCATCCAGCGATCTGTTCTGGTCTCTAGAGTGAAAAGAAAGGGGTCAGAATGCCTAAATTGATTGAGAGTTTGGTTTCCTTGTTACTTTAATTTTGCGGTCCTTGATGCGAGATTTTCATGAATAAATGTTTAATTGTACCATCTTGTCCATCAATTCATCAATGAAAACAAGTTTGCGACACCACCCCTTACCATACAAGCCCAAGTAATCAACGAACCACCACCGTATTTGGCAGTTGGTTTTCCGAACACCAATTTAATTGCGCACAATCCGTCTTGGCGATACTACATTACTAAAGTTCGGAAATCCCGACTTACCGCATGCAAAACTGCGTTTACCTATCCGTATACATATTTACCGCATGAGATTGGCGTACTACAGCGCAGACGTGAATCCCAAGACATCGGGAAGGATCGGACAGTGGCGTGGGTATGCAGAGGGAAGAAATACATGCATATATAATTTACAAGGCGCATAAAAATACGGTTTATACTTTCATTATCATAGAGTCTTATAGTGTCGAACCCTGCGTTGTAGCACAATTTCCGAACTTTATACATTACTCAATAAGTTCGTAGGATGATTTATAGATGGCGCCACTATTGACAAATCTATATGAGTTTTAGATAGTACCAACCTTTAATCAATATGTGTTAAAATTTCATAACATGCCGACCATTAGTTTACAAGTTACAGTGGTTTTAGTGACGCTAGTGTGTGATAAAGCTTGCTTTTAATTGGAAAAAACCTCACAAAGCTGGCTACAAGTGTTATTCGGACTCTGCTCATCGAGACAAATGGTAGATAAGTGGTTTGCTGGTTTTAAACGCGGCCCAACACCGATGATGCTGAATGCTCTGGTCGCCCAAATTCAACAGCTGTTCCAGAAACAAAAAAGTGCAAACATCGTTTTGGAAGACCGTAAAGTTGCGTGAGATTGATGATTCAGGCGCTGTTTGGAGCAGTTTAGGCAAAAAATTTTTTTTTTCATGCGATATGTGACAATGAATGAAACATGGATCCATCACTACACACCAGAGTCAAATCGGCATCCAGCTGAGTGGACAGCAACCGCGAAAGCCTCCAAAGCGACTAAAAACACAAAAGTCGGCTGGGAAGGTTATGGCGTCTGTACTTTGGGATGCACATGGTATAATATATAATATTCATTGAAAATTTTGAAAAGGGAAAGAGGATCAATAATGAATATTACATAGCATTATTAGTGCGTTTGAAGGACAAAATCGCGAAAAAACGGCCCCAAATGAAGAAGAAAAAAGTGCTCTTTCACCAAGACAATGCATCGTGTCACAAGCTGATCGCAACAACGGCAATATTACACGAATCGCACTTCAAATTGCTTTCGCATCCACAGTATTCTCCAGATTTAGCCCCCAGCGACTATTGCTATATACTGTTTGCAAATATAAAAAAATATATGAGATATGGCTCCAATGAGGAGGTGATCGCCGAAACTGAAGCGTATTTTGACGGGTTGGACAAAATCGTTCTATAAGAAAGGCATATAGAAATGCTAGAGAATCGTTGGAATGAATGTATGACTTGAAGGAGACTACGTTGATGAATAAAGTCGAATTTTGCCTAAAAGTTGTTGTTTTATTAGTCATCTAGAGCTCGCGACGAAAAGCTCGCGTTATCAGCAAAACGGAACTAATAAGAAGGGATACTGACCTAAATGCCTCCGTCTTTCTAAGATCTGATAACATTCGAAGTGACTGAGCACCGCATATGGCGGGTTTAATTCGACACGGCGCGTGTTTTTGTGTTCCGTCTCTGGGAACGTAGAAAAAGCGACCGACACGCACATGATATACATATACGATTACGTTTGTGCGTAATTAATTCTTACGGATGGGACCGAGCCTTGGGGACAAATGCGTAGCGTCTGGGGTCGACGACACCGGAACCGTAAGCCAAACTGTGGAATAGAAGAAAAAATTGGCTACAGCACATGTCAGTTATGAAATAGGGTTATATTGGCCAGATTTAATAAGATTCATCTTAGATCAGTTCTGGGAACTAGAGCAAATCCTTCAAGACTCAATGAAACTCACACGAAGTTTTTCTGCCAAAATTCTTCAACCCATTTATGTACATACAATATACAGGGTAGGAACGTCCAAGATTTCAAAGCCGAGCATTAAAAGATAAGAAAAGAATAAACTCTGACAGATAGAGGAACTGACAGAGAAATATTATAGTTGCCAGACTGACATGTCATTTTAAAACTTTTATGAGCGTTATTCTCTGTCTTTCGTGATAGGGTAGCAATAAAATATGTAGGCGGGACGCCCCGCCAAAAAATTTAAAGGCACGTGTGAATTGAATTATTATATCGTTATTGGTCTACGGAAAATAAGCACTTGAGTATTTCTGTGTACGCAGTATACCCAGAAGTTAAATGTTTGGGTTGGTATTTTAGGCGAATCCATCGTTGGGCCATTTTTTATAAACGGTTCCTTAAATGCCAACAAATATTTAATAAATAAAACAAACTGTTTACGGACATGAACATGAAAGACCACGAAATTTAAATGATTTACGGGCCAGAATTGTACAAGTCCTAAATAATATTTCCCCTGAAGTGTTAGAACGCGTAAGAACTGAGTTTTATGATAGACTAGGTTTTTTCGAAGCACAAAGGGGCGACATTTTTGACCCACTTATTCAATAGGCATTTTTTCTTTCTTTCGCCTTATAACCGGGTTGATTTATATTTTTATTTTTTTATTTTTTATAGAACTTCAATTTTATTTTCTTGCAGACCGGTTAGTTAAGGAATAAAAAATTGTCAGAATTACGTAAGAATTTCGTTTCATACAGCTAAGTCGATGTACACACTCATAGCTGCGAAAAATTACTGAGTCCCACTCACTCAAATTCGTTAGATGAATGGCGGTCTCTATCCACTCCACTTTCCAGTTTCTGTTACGCGCAGATAACGTTTTACATCATACGTTCCTAATACGTACACAAGCGTGAAACACTGCGGCATCTAACTGTATTTGTCTGTCCTTACTGGTGTATTTTAACTTATTCTCTTCTATACATGTATCGCCAATATGTAAACATGCAATTTCCTAGGGTGTATATGTAATGATGTGATATGATGATGGTATATCCAACCAGCAGAGAAATATATTTTCAAAATATCTGTTATTGTTGTTATAGTATTGGTGACTGTAGATAACGAAAATGTTAATAATAGAGTGTATGGTTTTCTTTGCCAGATCCATTAAACCCATATCGTCGACTTACTGAAAAAATCTATTAAGGAACAAAAAGTAGTAATTGTCGAGATATCGAATATTAACATTTTTTTGTCAAAGGAAAACACAGCTTTTCAGTTTTGAAAAAACTAAAGAGTTCATTTACAGAGTAGTACAAATTGCATTGTAATTATTGTTATTATTCTACTTTCAGCTTAATAATTCAACTATCTCTAATTTGATCAAACATGGACTTAAAGAGTTTTTGCAGTAAGTCCACAATTTGTATGTACATTATATTTACTGAACAGAATCCTATGAGAGAAAGACCAACTATTTTAGTCTTCGACCATCAAGTTTAGTGTGTAATCTTTTGGTACATTCGTGTAGCAGCAGTTCTGGTCCAATTAGGACGTTCCGAAAAATTGTTCTGGGCTAGTTTATCTGCATTTTCATTACCATTGACTTCTTAGCTATCTTGTTGTCCATGCAATCCCACAGAGTTTTGAAATTATCATCGGCACGTTCTCAGTCCCCTATCTAGTTATGTTTTTAGCCAGAAATACAATTACATATCTTTTTAAACGTAGCAAAATACGAGACCGTATCCCTTAAATACTGAGTTGATTACCTGTTATTTTGAGACCGCCTTATATTAGTTTCTATATGTTTGGACTAGACTCTATTGTTTCATTAGATTCAATGGAATGATCCATGGACTACACTCCAGTCCTTTTGGGGCTGGTGTTTTAACTCGATTCTAATAAAAAGTGCATTATTAAAATGGGGTGTCATTCTATTATAACTTCGTGAACGCCACTGGAAACGTGGATACCACTCCGGTAGTCACAAATTTTGATTCACTTTCATAGGTATGTATGTAGAAAGCGCGCTGGCGACATATTTCACACGTACATATATTCGAGCGGAAAAGCTAAAACTGCATGCGGATACAACAGGCAAAAGCCCTCGTCCGTCATCCGACTCGAGGCCGGGCTGTGATTCACTATATGGACGCCGCTGGAAGTGAAATGCGAATCTGATACTCTACTCTTCGGTTATAAGTCGCCGACACTGGCCGTTATCGGACGACATATCTCGGCTAATGGAGCGCCTCGAGCTGCGGGCGTTAAGAGGCCGCGAGCTTTTCGAAGACGGATCGGGCAATAAAGCGCTATCGGTATGAATAATAAGCCATGTGCGATATTCGACGTGCAGACATCGTCGGGTACAAATCGGAGCTGACCGCTGG
>JAPWTK010000660.1:0-182500 GCA_029963805.1 Aromia moschata
AAGAACTTCGTGATTCCATAGTTAAAAAAGTATATTATAATTTCTCATTCGTCTTAGAAGACCTCAGGAATTAAGACAGCTGAAGGAGGGCGTACCTACTGCAATGATTAGAATATTTTAGGGGAAACTGCGAAGTTCTATAAAGCTTTTCAAAGAAGGGGATTTCATGTTGGTTATAATCTGTGAAACTTCAGGTGTGTTGGTATATTTCCGGATTTATCTTCGTTTTTTTTCCGCGCCATTACCACTTCAGGAACAGGTTTTTCTAAAAATATTGAAAATACGTTACAATGCTTTTAAGCCTCCAACGTGTAAGCATTATACAGGGTGAGTTTTTAATGCGTATTTGGTCTGATAGAATCAATGTGTCATAAAAAATAGAATTTATTATGATTAAATTAAAGAAATTAAATAATAGAATTAGAAGTTTTTTTTGCATCCTTTTTTGCTACCTTTTTAAATTATTGCAGAATCTACATTTTATAGAAAGAGTACACAATAATGAGTCGAAAACATGTATCACAACATAAGTATACCTAAACCCACACGTTTCAGGAATATTGGATGTTTAAAAAAATTACAAATGTTATGGTCTGGAAAAGAACGTCGCAATTTTTTTTTGTTTTTGGTTAGTAGTTTACATTAAAAACAGAAACACATAAAAGTAGGTAACATATAAAGCTCCCATACTTTGTAATTAAAACAAATTCGAAAACCATAACGGAGTTTTTTGGGTCAGTCCTTATGACTGATATGTTTTATGGATTGACCAAATACCTAGTTACTGTTAGTACCCTAGTAACGACTCCCAGTTGCAATAAGTAACAAATAATTACACAGCTCCCCAAAAAAAAATTCGTTTGCAGGGGTCTGACTATGTATACTATATGTTTTTTGGGTCGCTGAAATCGAATCCGAAGTAACAGATCCGGTTCTTTTCCTAATCTCAAAAGACCGGCCTAAAACCATGAAATTCAAGCTAAAGATTATATAATTTGATAAAAACCCAAAAGAAATCCCATAATCATATATTTCATCAATTCCATAACCATATAATCTCAAAACTCCATAACCTTAGGCCCCATAACCTCAAAACCCCAATAACCTTATGATTCTTAAACCCCATAACTCAGTAAAAAAGCGACATACGCGCTTAAGGAGTGTAAATCGATATGTTTGGAACGGATTTGCTCTTCAATTCCAGTACCACTTGACTTCAAAAACCGCGTGATCCTAAAACCTCATAACCTCAAAAATTCCATAACCTTGTGATTGAAAAACCTTATAAACCAGTAAAAAAGAGACTTATACACATTCAAGCAGTGTAAATCAATCTGTTTGAAACGGGTGTGCCCTTCAACCTATCTTACCCTTTAACCTCTCTTAAAACCTCATAACCAAATAACCAAATTTTGAGGTTGAGTGTGAGTGAGGTTGAAGGGCACACCCATTTCAAACATATTGATTTACACTGCTTGAATGCGTATAAGTCTCTTTTTTATTGGTTTATAAGGTTTTTCAATAACAATATTACGGGATTTTTGAGGTTATGAGGTTTTAGGATCACGCGAATTTTGAGGTTAAGTTGTACTGGGATTGAAGGGCAAATCCGTTTCAAACATATCGATTTACACTGCTTAAGCGCGTATAAATCCCTTTAACTGAGTTAGGTGTTTTAGAATCATAAGGTTATTGGGTTTTTGAGGTTAAGGGGCCTAAGGTTATGGAGTTTTGAGATTATATGGTTATTGGAATTGATGAAATATGTGATTATGGGATTTCGTTTGGGTTTTTACCAAATTTTATCATTTTTAGCTTTTGAGGTTAGGAAAAGAACCGGATCTGATGAAGCAATTTGGACTTCGGATTCGGTTTCAGGGACCCAAAAAACATATAGTACACATAGTCAGACCCCTGCAAACGAAAAATTTGTTTTTTTGTGGAGCTGTGTTAGTAGTTCCCTTGAACCTGATTTTCCATTTTCATTTACTCACAGTGAGATGTCTGCTGAAAAAGGAACACAAACAATTTTAAGGGGGCACAAATACCCACACAGTTTGTTTGCAAAATTTGTTAATAAGTACTTATGGATATTTTTATTACCGAACTTGTCGAGAGCGCGACGCAAATCCTAAAACGCAAGTACGATTTCCTGTGAAATATTACAACCGTATGCGCTCACTTTCGAAATAAATCCTGCCCTCTTGTAGGCAACGTGACACGTTACGATGACATTCATTTACCCGTAAATATACTCTACATATATAGTGCAATCGCAGCTCTGCTGCAATGCTCGTTCGCGAATTTAGCTCCGCAACGGAAGTCGACAGATAAACTGCGCATTTGAGTACATTTAACGAAAATGAAGTGGCGTACGGTGCCAGGCTCGCTTCGTGTATTGGATTTTATTTAACGAGTTGTTAAATGTCGCTTCAATTTTCGTTATTACGGAAAACTGTAGCGGTGCTTGTTTACATTAAATCGCGCAGTGTTGTTGCGCTATATAAATTATTCATTACTAAACAACGGTTTCGCGATCCTGCCTCGTTCCGGAGTCCACTATTTTCAGACTCCTCTAATAAAAATATGGAATGTTTACTTCCAATTAGGTTTATTTGCTATTATACAAGAGCATTGCACACCGAACACATGAATTTATTTTAGCATTTTTCGCTATTCCTCCACCTCAACAAGAGCATATGAATTAAATGTAAACCTCCTAAATTCCACTAAGAACAAAAACAAGAGCATATGCAAAACACCCGAACACATCGAATTTATTTTTCTTTGTTTAGCATTTTTTTCTTGGAAAAACGATAACTTCCTCCACCCTTCAAACCCTCGTCTTGAATGATATAGTCATGGATGAATTAAATGTAAACCTCCTGATGAATTCCTCTTTTCTTGATAGATATCTAACACTAGTAGGATAGCGGTCTGTAAAGTTTATACTTTGGCTAAACAATGATGGGCCCTGTCCAGCTGAGTGGCGCCATCTTGGTATCCTCTTTGTCTATTCTTCCGTTGGTCAGTAGTGTCTCAAATTCGAGCGAGTTAGAAAAAATAGAGACGTTTAGGATGATACTTCACCACAAAAGTATTTTATGACTGTTTTACACACGCCAATATTTTTCACAATAAATTGTACAAGTTGACCTTTTTGAAATTTATTTAAATACGTGTAAAACATAAATTGCTCCCAATTTATTGTCCACAATAACTTGTACAAAAAATTGTAGAATTATAACTTGCTCTACTTTCTTGGTCAATTTTAGGGATACTTAGTAATTTTTTACATTTATTTTCATGTACTAACCTTGTCATTTTAGTTGCATTCTTGGAGGCCATCAAAAGAGAATTTTTCATCTCGTACGAAGATTAGAAGTAATTCCTAACTAAATAATGCAAAAAATTGTAAGATTGCAAAGTGTAAACAGTTAAGTAAAAATATTTAAGATTGGACAATTTATTGAAAAAAGAAAATCTACTTATTGTGCAATAAATTGTTGTCTAAAACAGTCTTAATAAAAATAATTTGTGACAATATTTTATTTGTGATCTAGCTTATTTACATTACTGTGATGCAAACTAGTTTTTTTTTATATACCCTATATATAAATGCTGAATGCAATAAGTAGAATTTACCTTTACATGCAAGGAGAAAGCATAAAATAAGTATAAATTCTGATATAATGTTAGTTTCTTTGATTTTTTGCATATTCACTTTCATAAATATAAACTTACCTATGTTAAAATAAAGATGTATTTGTGTTTTAATAACCCAATGCCGTGCTTTATTTAGTAGGATGCAAGTTTTCTGACACATGTAAATATTACACAACGCTATCTTTAAGCTCGAGAGAGCTATCCTACTAGGGTTAAACTTGACATTTTCATAATGACAACACGGATATCATCAGAAAAAAGGAGACATTATTTTTTAAGCACAAAAATAGTCTGTATATGTGTTAAGATGTTAAAAACGAAGTTTCATACAAAAATTCTGTATTTTTTAGTGCCACTTGGCGATTTTTTTTGCTAGTGTTTTTTGGTTTCAATTGATCTCTGGAAGTGTATATCCATGTTGTTCAAATTAAAATTGCCTTCGAGTCGTTTCTCCACAAACCGGAGACAACACGCGAAGGCTCCAGAGCCTTGCGGCTGGGGATATATAACCTGCAACAGCGGCGGAGCAGTTAGTCTTTAAAATAAATACATGCGGTTTGCGTTGTGTAAAACGTAAGCCACCATAAATTCGGAGATATAATGTTGTATATAAATTAGTATTAGTATTAGTGTTAGTCAGTAGTTTATTTCGTTATTGTAATTTTATTTTAAAAGGTTATACTTACATACGTATATTTATACAAATACTTTTCTGGTGCTTTTACTCATACGTTAAATATAGCTCCCTGAGGTAGACGCCTGAGCAATGACTCCAACCACCCAATTCTTCTGAATTTATCAAACATAGAACTATATCTACGTAATTATAAAAATCTTTCCCAGTTTTGTTAACCTACATATTATATTATATTATTGTGAAGATAAAACAAATAACATACTACATAGAAAAGGCGAGTGTCAAAAAGAAAGTTTAATGGAGGCACATTTAATAGAATTGCCATTTAAAACTTCAGCATGCGGATAATTAAATGCATTTTAATTGCACATGACCGGTAAAATTAAGCTCTGCTTTAGTTTGGACCACGCCAGTAGCGCTGCATTGTTTAATTAAATTTTAGAGGAAAAACTTCAGCAAAAAGAACAACCGCGTGCTGGATTTCGAATCCTTTGTAGTTTGTCTGTTTACCTAGATTTAATTTCGACGAGATCACCAAAAAGGGACAGAAACGTTTCTGCATTAGTCTATAAAGACTAATTTCATTACCAGACACAAAATTATAAGTGCGCCTGCTCTTTGTACTTACATATATACCGTATGCACGATGTTTAATAGTCCTTTTGAAGGATGTTAAACTAATTTATTTTTAGCACGTACACATAATGGAATTAAAGGATTTGTTTACTACCAACTACCAAAATTTTATTTCAGTAGAAACAAGAATGTAAAGACAAAACAAATAAAAATACGTGCAAACTACTTATCTTAACTCTTTATGCGACAGTATGGAGTTGTATCTGTGACCTGGGACAACGATAAAGAGCATTATCTGCAGTATGAAAATAAAGTATGTGTCATTTATCCAAATTCTGTTTCGAAGAGTATATTGAAGAGAGAAACAACAAGTCTAAATCTTTATTATCTAAGTTCAATAAAAAAAAATTTTAAGTCCTGTGTAAAGTAGACCAAACATGGGCACAAAATTAGTATTTTAGGATTAGATAATTTTATGGACGCCATTCGGTAATTACTATTTTTTTTAATTGCGCATATAGAAAAGAAGTTTTATTAACATTGCTTATTCGGCCACTCGTCTATCTAGTTGACTTATTGGTTTCTTAAGAGATTTTTAGTGCCATTTTCAGTACACCTTGCTGATACTTTTCCTCTAACGATTTTTAGGTGTAGGTACCTGTAGAAAACTTTGCATAAACAGCTTCACCGGAAAGAGTTAAATGTAAAAAACACCTTGACGTCCCTGTTGAATGTAAAACTTGAAAGGTATTAAATACTTGTCATCATAGCATACCCTTTGGCAGAGACAGTAATTTAATATTTTTGATGAAAATTAATGAACTTAAAAATTTAATTTTAAAATTAACTTGCTCAAAGAACATCAGTCAATCGAGGCCCTATCAATTCTCATTATGAGTGAAATAAAAATGTTGACGAACTCTTTCTCGCGTAAGCTCCTTTTACGGACATCAGCTTGCTGGCGTTTCAACCACAGTATCAAAAATAAAAAAGTATAAAACGAATAATTTCATGGAATAAGTCCAATCACCATATTAATTAAATTGATAAAGGAGTTATTATTAACCTATTAATATTTATTGAAATTAATCAAGAAAATTTAACCAATTTGTATAATTCGATGAGCTCTATGTTCCAATTTCAAGTATGCCTACCTATTTGATTTTTCTTTAATTTTGGGAACCTACATTTTTTCAGTATAAAACGATTTAAATCGGTGGTGGCCAGCGAAATTTTAATGTTTTGCATATGCATAACGGAACATGGGGACCCTATTTAAAATTTTATGGTGTTATTACTTTACCTAAATAGAACATAAAAAAGGGGTAAAAAAAAATAATGCAACACGAAAAAAAAATAAAAACTGCTTCACCAGAAGATCTAGAAAACAGTGTTCAAAAACTTGCAAAATATATTTTCTTAATCAACATGTTAATACAAGGCCTTCCAACTTCAATCAACATAAGAAAATTCTGCAGAGCATAAGAATAGAGGTTTAATATTTAATTGTTAATTATGAAAACAATCACAATTATCACAAATATTTTGCAAACCATTTAGGTACAAGATTTTCTGGTGAGGCAGACATTTTTTTCAATTTATCGCTTCGAAGATTTTTTTCTTATTATCGAGGTCTAATAATCACCTCCTACGAGAACACAAGAATTTAAAATTCCACCACCTGCCACTGATTCAAATAAATACATAATACAAAGTAGAAAAACCTAAAATGGTGCAGTTTCTTTTGTAACAGCAGTCTGAGAAGTACAGTCTGCCACTGTTTGTTAATGAGTATCTCTTATGTCTCTCGGGTATAGTCGTACTACCTCGTACTTCGTTCGCCGTACGCAATGGGCGGGCAAAGCTATCCTGGTGTGTACGTTAGTTATTGATTAGTTCAATACTAATTCTTTAGGACTACCTCTATGCCAAGAAGAAAACAATTCTACAACATAATACTGGTTTCTAATGAAATCTAAAAATTATACTGCTTTGTAATCCAAAATGTAAAAAAAAAGATTCTAATATTTCCAACAAATGGTAATAACAAAGATGAAAACATAACATTTATCTGTGTTTTTAAACACATGACCAAAATCAAATCAATAATATGGAATTCTAACGTACCATGTTACAAAAAAAAGTGTCGTATGTACAAAATGAAATAAAACTGTTTGATATTACAAGTAAATCTTTCTTTCAGTGTAATTTTTATTTGCTTAATTGACTAAATAAACTAGCTCTCGTTCTCGGTGCCACTCTACTTCGCGAGCTTTGATAATTTATTGAAATGTGTGTGCGGTACAGGAAGAGGTCTCCCTTTGACGTTATTCAGCTGTTATTAATATGCACCAGGCCCGTCTTGATCTAGATCAGAGAATTATCTCATTAGAGCTGGCCGCTTCCTCGTATACACTACGCGATGAAAATAAAAAAAAAGACAAACGAGATACAGTCTTTGACGCGGTGAGAAACACAATATGGAAGTTGATGGTATGGTGTCACAGGAAAAAATGATTGATGCGTGCGCTTCACAAATCATTAAAGTTAATAGACGTACTCACGCAACAGAAGCGTGTCGATTAGGTATATATCATCCCTTGAAGGATGGTACAAAAACCCTTTTCCACCGAGAATACGGCGAAGGATACGTGTCGAAGACAGGACGCGTGAGTACAAGGTGACTAATGAAAGCATAGAAGTTCCGACCTCCTACGTATATTGACTGAATATTTCTTTTAATAAGATCTATATTCTTATTAAGGGGTAATATCATCTTGAGTTCACGAAATGAAGGGTAATGTTCTCGAAGCGCTATAATAATAAATCACACCACAGAAATTGACATTCTGTTCTGATATTGACAAATGTCATTGCGACTGTGCAGAGGGAGAATACACATGGAAAAGATGTAGGACACACAACCAAACCCTGTGACAGGTGCCAATTGCCACAGGCGGGATTTGAACCCTCACAGATAATAGCTCTCGGAGTAATCGCTATCTTCTCACCTGGCGCTTTACCCACTGAGCTATCGCCGCGGCTAATAAAATAAAAGAAATGAAACGATTTATTGACTTCTGTTTTTTTTTACATTAAAGTACATGTCTTAAAGTATTGAAAAACATTTTTTATGCATTTTTAAAAAACAAAATGGCGGCATGCGACAAGCCTGCTAAATATAATTTTTCCAAAACAATGAATAAAAAAAACAACAACAAATGTTTGAGCCGCAGTAGGCTTGCACATAAGGTTGCCGGAAAGCTAGCTCAGCTTCAGTCGGCGAGTGGGTAGGTTCGAATAGTTGCAACTACCAAAGAAAACAATAAACATATATATTGCGTCTTCATATATGCAAAAAAAATAAAATAAACGGCGCCACTAGCAATAAAAAAAAACTGCAACCATGCTAGGAGATCCCTAACCATAAGGGTGCTCAAACACTGCATTCACAAATATTGACAAAAATATTCTTGAAATAAATAAAAAAAGGATATGTTTTAAATTAAACTATAAAATATATTTATTAATCACCTTTCACCAACAGAGGTAAATATCAGTAGGTAGTTAAGCTCTAAGTATATCTCAGTAATTGCGCAATCTAACCGTTCGTGACGTCACGGAGGGCGTACAAATATGTCATAATATATTACCTACAAGTATATACCTATATATATTCAAGCAATAACCCTAGTATATGGTAACCTGTGAATGGTACCCTGTGAATGTTAATTAAACAAACATATTATTTACAAACGTCTCCTTATATTTGTTTCTAGATTATGAAAAAAAATATACTGCAAATATCCCACAGAGCGTTACTCAGGGAGTGCTCCAGTGTTTTTTGAAAATTTTTGTAACTTTGCTGACGATTTTTTCACTATAAATCCTTTCTGTAAGAGGTGTATAGTCATCACCTAAAAAGTGAAGTGGGTCACATGCGTCGTTTTCAAGACATGGCTAACTGAAATATCACGCACCGCCACTGACAGGCACTACAGCTCCTTGAAAAAAAAATCATTTTTGCCGCTCGACATCGCTTGCCGTACTCATGTAGGTCACAATTCGGCATCTGGAACAGAAATCCTAATTTTTTTTATAAAAAATACGACCCAAGACCGGAATTTTTTTCGATTACTCGATTTAAAAAAATGACGTCGATTTGAAACGTTTTTTTTATTTTTCGAAAAATTCGATCTACAATCAAAAAATCAATCAATTTTTAATTGATAAAAAAATCCCACGTCCTTCACTATATAATGTTATTATGAAGCTCCAGTTAAATTTTCAAGTCAATCGGCTGAAAATTGAAGGAGCGGAGAGCTCGAAAAACATGGTTTCGAGATAAACGCGTTTAAAGTTTCAAACAGTATAAATGTAATGAAATTTTCGGTTTCCTTTAATCTGCGATGCATACAATTGGTCTTCTAGTTTAAGGTTTTCGTGGTCGTCATCCTTTCTGAAAGATATTGCAGCTTTACGAGATTGTTGGGCCTCTTCTGTGAGGGAACACTAATAGATAGCTTCATGCACGTCTCGTCGGCTTCGGAGCAGAAATTTAACAATTTAGACAATTTAAGTCTAAAAGCTTTATAACTTGCATAATTCCAGATCAGCCGTCAAAAATACTAAATTATGTGATTTATGAGCAAATAAAGTTCATCAAAATTGTTTCTGGAGCAGAACTCAATTTTCTCAAATGGAACCATATATCGTAATGGTACCGTAGTACCATTTATTATTACTATTAATAAGTAATTTATTCTTATGTCGTATCAATATGTGCGATAAATACAAACAAAATTACAGCTAAGAGAAATTGTTTCATGAACTTCATTTGCTCATAAATCACATAATTTAGTATTTTTGACGGAATTTTGATTTTTGTAGCATTACATGGGTCATTTAGAATAAATCGGAACCATCATGGCCCACTTAAATGGAAAACTAAAAATTATAATTGTAAAAAATATTGACGTTTGAAATGTCACTTATTTGGTATCAAAAATGCAATAATATACAGGGTGTTCCATTTAAAAATCGAAAGTTAGTGTCACTTCCGGCGAAACCGGAAGTGGAAAAAAATAACTTGCATGTCAGACAGTGTC
Source organism: Aromia moschata (assembly GCA_029963805.1). Classification (NCBI taxonomy): domain Eukaryota; kingdom Metazoa; phylum Arthropoda; class Insecta; order Coleoptera; family Cerambycidae; genus Aromia; species Aromia moschata. The sequence goes on from JAPWTK010000660.1 coordinate 9,988, forward strand.
GCTTATTATGTACATAGGATATCCCAAATTTCAATTAAATATCTTGAAAACTAACGGAGAAAAGGGTGAAAAAACACATGATCCTGTTACACCCAGTATATGTGGCAATATCAAACACAGTTGACTGGAGATGTTTTTTGGTGCCATCGACTAGACGAGTGCATTGAAGCTTTCGTAAGGTGTTCTGAGTCAGGTCCGCCTAAGCATCGTGTCAGCAACTCATCTTTGCTCAATTTTTCGTAAGCGGCATTCACAGTTTGGATCGAGAAAAGGACTAAAACGGTGTCGCTCTCGAACGCGTTTGAAATACCTGAAATACATAGCGATGTGGTTTCTTCTGAAAAATTCACTTTTTGGACTATTTAAAAATCCCCCTCCCTAAAACCCTCTGGATTATGTTCTTGGATAATTTAGGGAATATTTAATCCAATAAAGAAAACATGAAAACAATCACAAGGTGATATTACTTGATATGTGACTTGATGGTGAATTGGACCTTGTTCTGTTCGACTCTGATTTTCTAACTTTTTCACAGAGGAAACCACTGATACGTGAAAAAAATATTTAATATTTAGGCGCTGAATCTTTTCCTTTTCAGATAGGGTTAGATCTTGTTGAGGAAAATTGCTGGATATATAGATAGTTTTATTTAACATTATACGAGTTGATTCATTTGTGCGCAGTTTTCTGGCGCACCACGCTGTCGGTGGCCATTCGAGCACGAGTAAATATAATATGGGAGGAGCTTAAGTCTAGCAACATGATGTAACTGGAACATTAATGCGCTAAGGGTTGAGGAAGGAAAAAATGCACTTAGCTTAGTAGATAATCTTGTTTAAATTTACTTTTGAGACAGTATTGCGAAATGGTACGGCAATATTTTCATACAATATCCCAAGTAGCACCGAACGGTTTTATTTAGTATTTTAAGGATGCCTTAAGACTATGAAATAAAACTGCAATCAAAACCAATTTGTTTGTAAATAAATTTTAAGGTTGTAATAAACTCGATTTCGCCATAAAAAGGGCCCACACTGAAATCGGTCAATAAATCCAAAAATAAAAACCTTTACAAAACTTTATTATCTTGAGCAACTAACCTTAAAACTGCTGTGGAGGCACTTTTAAACCCATTTTAAACTCATTTTAAACACACGCAGTTTAAAAATGATTAATTAATATATACTTTTAAAGCTAATTTATCTTATTGTTTGAATAAACTTTAAATAAAAATTGTTTTTTAAAACTACCGTATACTCATTTTTTAGCAAATAAAAGCAGTTTAAAGATAACAATCAGGGCGTTAAAGGCCAACAAATGTTATGTTGTATATATCGTCGTTATCTGTAACTATAAGTAACGAAAAATTAGTTGGTCATTTCTGACTGTCAAAGTAGAAAAACACTTGCGCACCCTAGTTTATCGATAAATGTTAACAAGAAAGTCTTAAGAAACTCACGCGCCTCAAAATTTCTGGTTTTACGATAAAAAAAAAAACAAAAAAATTTTGATAATTGAATTGATAGGAAAATAGTTTTATCTACTATTTTACATTTTTTTAAATTTTTTGATCTTAAAATAAATCGGATTTACATCATGGCTTCCAGCATCTCGAGGAAGCAAAATGACCGAAAATTAAATAAAACCATTTAGTCAATCGATAGAGAAACGTTAAGATCAAATGGTTTTATTTAATTTAATATGTCCGTATTTTTACACCGCTCCAAGAGGACTTACCCTAGATAAAAGCAAGGCGTTAAAACTTGGACTTAAAACTTTTTAGTTTGAATGCGCCTATTATAAATGGCAATCGGTTTTAATGTAAATCTAACCTTAAAATATATTATTAAGTACTTATGCTTTATTTCTTCCATAGTAACTGATCTAATATATTACTTCCAGTTTTTATAATTGTTTTTAGAATTGCTAAAAGTAACAAATTATACATTACATCACAGTTTCACTCTAAACAAAATGCATTCATGTCCATTTTGGACATAAAAGAAGAGGGGATGAGTTTAATTTGATTGTTTCCAACAAGAAGTTGTTAGTCTTTACGATAACAAGTTGTTAGTCTTTACGATTACAGTTAGTCTTTACGATAACAAAATTGATTAAGCGTAGAGCGTTCAGTTTTAATATAGCCTTCTTATTGCATTTGTGAAAGCCATTTCAAAGTTAGCTATTGAAATAGTTTTAAGACATCCTCTTTACTGACAAAATAGTGCTAAGATCAAGCAGGTTTAATAAAAGGTTTTATTACTTATATTAGGATTATCTTTAAAACTGCTTAAAAACTATAACGTCACAAACTAGAACGTAATAAAACCAAACAGCCCGCAAGTTTTTTATACATGCATGCACGCACAATGAGGCACATAAACTTTTAAGACTAATTAATATTATTTGCTAATTTTATTAGATTCTTTAAAACCGGTATTATATGCTAAACAGTTTTTATGTTCGGGCAGTATATCTACAAGGTAACTTTAAAACCAGTTCTTTCTTATCTTTTTATTTACCACAATAAAACGGTTTTAAACCTCAAATAAACACAAAATGATTTTATGGTGTTACTTGGGATATTGCGTCAAAGGGACGTTGTATACTATACTTCCCTCTTCCCTCTCCATAGTTTTTTCCACACACACATTTTTGAAGAAGTAAAAAAAAGTAAAATTTCAAATTCATTCATTTCGAAATTTTAATGTGGTCGATAATATTCTGTGGTCTATATATGGCCCTCTTTCCCCTACATATGTAAGTTATCAGTTTCTGGGTATGATTATTTCATGAAATTTGACCAATGCACTATTGAGTACAAATTTAACTTATTGCTTAAAACTTTAACCGTGTTACTTTCCAAAACAATCCCCATTGAAACTCCTCAAAGAAGAGTTAACATACTAACATAATTTTTTTACCCAAATTTGGTTTTGTCGTTTCACAACACTTTAGTTTTTGCTTAGAAAATATAATATAGATGTATACACGGTGGAGACTTTAACTGGAATATATTCGCTAGCGGGGTGGTGAATGATTTTTCAAAAAATTCCCGAGACACGTCAACTTTTAAATGTATTTACCTACATTTTGCAAGTAATATGAAAAATATAGCCCTTCGGGGGTGGCTGAACCCACCCTCGATATGATTTTTTTCAAATGCAACCCTAGGGCTTGTGACCCCTCATTGTAAAGCTGGTGGAAAGAGGAATCCAACGCACTGATCAAATTTTAATTTTTAGTATGTTTGTATGGTTGCATACAATTAAAACAATTTAAAAATTAAATTTATTTTCAACGTAACAATTGTTCAAAATGTGCACCCTTCACTTGTTGCCAGCATCCCAGTCTGTGGTAGGTTTCGTCCCTTACACTATGCAACATTTGCGGTGTTATTTTTCCGATTTCCTCTCTTATCCTTTCCTGCAGATCTGCTATGTTGTTGGGTTTCTGAATGTAAACCCTACTTTTAAGATGTTCCCACAAAAAGAAATCCAGTGGTGTAAGATCTGGAGATCTTGCTGGCCACTCAATATTACCTCGCCTCCCAATCCACCTACTGGAAAAATTCTGTCCAGATACTGACGAACAGTGTGGTGCAGCATTGTGTGGTGGGGCCCCATCTTGCTGAAACCATAACCTCTCGTCGGTCAAGTTAGGGTTTAAGGGGTTTGGAAATAAATGACATAGCACTGGCATTAGTTCGTGCTGGAGTAAACGCAAGTATCTTGCTCCATTAAGAGTGTCATCAAAGAAAAATGGTCCTACAATTCTATCTTGTATTATTCCGGCCCACACATTAGATTTCTGTGGGCGCTGAGTATGAAGTTCCCTCATCCAATGGGGGTTCTCTTCAGCCCAGTAACGACAATTTTGGCGATTTACGTGCCCATTTAATGTAAAAGTAGCCTCGTCAGAGAAAACTATCCACTCTAAAGATAACTGGTTTTGATAAATACAAGTCATCAATAAATCGCAAAATTCCAACCGTCGATCTGGATCATCTTCAAGTAGTTTCCTGACATGACCCATCTCTCGATATTGTGCTTCAATTTTACTAATGGTACCTTGATTTAGTGGTGGCAAGTCAGGATGCGTTTCTCGAAACAAGGGAACAACTTCGCATTGAGTTCGCGCCATATCACCATATCCAATCATCATCAAAATTTCGATTTTTAGTGATTCAGTTAAATAAGACATTTTCACCAATTTGAAATAACACTTCGTTTCAAACTCTGAATACAGCATACAAACTAAATTACTCTTTGCAGCCGTGTAAAAACACTAGCCAAAAATAACAAATATCAGTTGTGGCAAAAAATTGCTTGGAATTTTTTGTGGGGACATATGAAAAGTAAGGTTTACATTCCAAAACTAAACAACACACATTTTGAGTACGAAATTGTTGCGTTAAAAATAAATTAAACTATAAAATTACGTTTTAATTGTATGCAACCCTACAAACATACTAAAAATTAAAATTTGATCAGTGCGTTGGATTCCTCTTTCCACCAGCTTTACAATGAGGGGTCACAAGGCATCCATAGGGTTGCATTTGAAAAAATCATGTCGAGGGTGCTTTCAGCCACCCCTGAAGGGCTATATTTTTCACATTACTTGCAAAATGTAGGTAAATACACTTAAAAGTTGACGTGTCTCGGGAATTTTTTGAAAAATCATTCACCACCCCGCTAGCGAATATATTCCAGTTAAAGTCCACCGTGTATTTTAAATATTTTCACCGATATTCTGCCTACATACTCAACTGTTTTACTCAATTTTTATTCCGACACATATAACATATAACAAATAGACAATCGCCATTTCATTGTATTATTTTTTGAAATGTAGGTATAACATATCTCTATAATTAAGAAGATAAATATTCCATACGTATATACACCCATACGTACTACTAATTAACTACACAATATAATGTCTACAAATTTAAATCACCTGATCTGATATTGCGTCACAAATTGTTTGCCTCTATATTAAACAACGTCATTCATCACACCAGTAAACACAATTATTAATAACGCTTAATGCGAGATAGAAAAAAAGAAGTCTACTACTTACAATAATTAATTTCTCGAATATCATCATATCTAACATGCTTCTATTCCAGGTTAAAAAATGTTAGCAGTGAGGAGTTTTATTTTATGCTTCTTATTAAAAACTGTTGAGGATGTAGAAGCATGTTACTGAACATTTGAAATTATCATAACATGCTGTAGAATTACATGCACAATTTTGTACTCAACTATACAGAACCGCAAAATGTTTACCTCCACTCAGCACAACTGATTTTATCTGATTTACAGAATTACTCGATGGTACAATTACCAATAATTATATTAATGCATAGGTATTTCGTCTAGATAGACAATTGTATTGCATGAATTGCATTTCTACATACATACAGACTGCGTCCGTTGTTATGGTGTTATTGGATAGTGACTTCTGTGACGTAATATCATTCTGGAAAGTGGGCGTCACGAAGCCATGTCACAGAAGCTACTATCCAATAAAATCATAACGACGCCTACTCACTATTTTACTATTGACAAATGGGGATGTTAGACAAATATTTTGGGGATGTTGGACAAATAGCGAACCACTAATTTTCTGCCAATTATTTTACTGTATGTTAAATCAACGAACGCAGTCTATATTTTTGTCCTAATTTAATAAATGTTCATGAAGCGGGTATCGACAGATCGGTATAGAAACGAAAATCAAAATATTGTTTATAAAAAATATAGGTATTCAACTTTCCTTTACTCAAGGTACATTTTGCCAACCAAGGTGGTATCGTCAAGAAATTTTAATGCACAATTATTTGTATATAACTGTTATTTGCAACTATCGTTAACTAGTGCGATGAGGTCATAATAACTTAAAAAAAAGCATTTCATAATAACTTAAAAAAAAAACTATTTTTTCATTTAGTCGACGTTTAACAAAATGGTATTTGCATCCTCGGGACTAATTGAGTAAGTATTTTGATGTCGTTAGAAATAAATATACCTAAATGAAACATTAGAATATAATAGTCAAATACAACATGCTGTTGTTAGATTAGATCGGCCATTTGATAGATATTATACAGTGCGTCCATAAAGTGACGAATAAATTCATTATTAGCTAAATGAACAATATTATTGAAAATTCCCGACACAGGTCAATTTTTGATTGCGATTTACTATTTTGTCACATAATAATTTAATATACAGGGTGTCCCACCTTCGAGTAATGACGCCACCACCGATTTTTTTAAATGGAATACTACATTTTTTTTTTCAAGTTTCGAATGACCCTGGCCGAGCTGAGTCCAAAAATGTATCACAAGTTGCTTCTATCTATTACAGGGTGGACAACAATACATAAAGTGTTTATGAAAAATTTCATTAGAAAGTTATACGTTTCTGTATTTTTAGAAAAGTCACAATAAATGCTCAAATTGTTCTCCGTTGACTGCTAAACAATGACCGAATCGGGCAATACATTCGCTTCTGACATTTTGTAACATAGCAGGTGTTATGTTTAACGTTTCTTGCCTGATTCGATCTTTGAGCTCACGGATGTTCTCGGGTCTATTAGTATAAACTTTAGATTTCAAATAACCCCATAAAAAGAAATCTAGTGGAGTAAGATCAGGTGATCTAGGGGGCCATTCCACTGATCCTCTTCTTCCTATCCACCGATCTGGAAAGGTTCTGTGTAAAAACTCGCGCACAGCTATAGCAAAATGTGGTGGTGCACCATCCTGTTGAAACCAAATTCTGCCGTCTAAAGTATTGGCTATTTCAATATCAGGAAATAGCCGGGTCAAGTCAGGAATTAATGTATATTGTAAAAAAATTCAGATACAATGCTCCTGTCAAATTTTCATCAAAAAAGTATGGACCAACAATTCTATTTCTCACAATACCAGCCCACACATTGACCTTTTGTGGATGTTGCGTATGGTATTCTTGCATCCAGTGTGGATTTTCCTGAGACCAGTAGCGGGTGTTTTGCCGATTAACATGCCCGTTCAAAAAAAACGTTGCCTCGTCAGAAAATAAAATATTAGCAATGAAACCGTTATTTTGATTATTGTGGTCCATCATGTACTCGCAGAATTCAGTTCTTCGGTCAAAGTCGTCTTCAGCCAATTCATGGATGAGGCGTACTCTATAGGGATGGTATTTTACCTTTTTAAAAATATTCGATACTGAAGACTTTCCAATATTCAAATCCCTAGATACTTGCCGTACTGTACAATGTGGATTTTCTAGTGCCGACAAAATTACGTCTTGTTGAACATTTTCATTAATTTTAGGTCTACCTTGCCTTGGTGCATCCCTCACGTGTCCTAATTCTCTGTATTTTCGCTCTATTCTGCTTACTGTAGATTGTGAAACAGGTTCACGATCTGGGTGCATTTCATGGAATAATCTACACACCTCTTGTTGAGTCCGCATTCTGTCGCCAACACCAATCATCATTAGAATTTCAATCCTATCCCTTTCATTTAAAGGCATTTTCAACAAAACGTTTTAAATAAATTAGATTTAGGTTTCACTTAAAGTACCTACTTTGAAGCGTTAACAATACAAAAGTGAACTCTAAATAGCCGTTTTTAATATGGCAAAAAATGACAATGACAATCAAAAAACAAATGACAAAAAAATAACGAACCACGTATCGCGCCTCGCGTCATTCGCGCGTCTTGTCCAAACTGGTGTTTATTAAAGTAGTTGTATTTTTGTATCACAATAACGTTAATTTAATTTTTTTTAGTGCGTTTAATCAGCAATACATAATTTGTAATTTTTGTACTGTTGTCCACCCTGTAATAGATAGAAGCAACTTGTGATACATTTTTGGACTCAGCTCGGCCAGGGTCATCCGAAAATTGAAAAAAAAATGTAGTGTTCCATTTAAAAAAATCGGTGGTGGCGTCATTACTCGAAGGTGGGACACCCTGTATATTAAATTAGTATGTGACAAAATAGTAAATCGCAATCAAAAATTGACCTGTCTCGGGAATTTTCAATAATATTGTTCATTTAGCTAATAATGAATTTATGCGTCACTTTATGGACGCACTGTATACATAGATCTGATAGATAGATATTATTTAGATAGATCTGATAAATAAATCTGATCATCCCACTAGTTAACGATATATCCACAAGAAAAAGATAATTAAAGTGTATTGAAAACTTTATTTTAACAATTTTCTTAACTTTCTAAAAGTTCGAGTTTTTTTTTAATCATATAAACTACACTTCCTTTTAATTACTGCGTAACCAGAATCGACTAAACCGTGGCATTTCAATTTCGTGGGGTGCGCAGATTGGATTTTACGCGAAAATGAACAAAGCCCTTATTTCTATTGACAGCCGCTTATCCGAAATATAAATATGCTGTCGCGACACGAACACCTATTCAAAAGATCCTGAACGATAGGTTCGTACCATTTATAATTAATCCCAAAAATATGTGTTCATAAATATTTTGTAAAGGAAATATGTTTTGTAAAAAAATTGCATGTACTTAAGAATAGAAAGTGTATGAACAAAGGAGGCGAAACATATTATTAATAATGATCAAATTTGTTCAAGTTTGACCCTCTATATTGAGCACCCTGTACATATTGCCCCATATCTAATGATCTTGACAGTACTCTCAACCGTTCATATTCATATGGTAAAAAAATGGACTCTTTTACCATAACAAAGGATATTAAATCTTATCTCGAGATTTGTAATTGCGAATATTATTCTTAAAATTGAATGTCTCAAAAACTGTTAATTTTAGGGATAGATAATACAGATATAGAAGTCAGAGTGGAACACAGTAACAAAGATACTAGAGCACATCTCTTATGTAATTTTTCGTGTTGAATTGAGAATTGATCTATCGTGTTAGATTAACTCACTTAAAAGTGCTAAAAACGCGGTTTTCGCTGTTTTCGAGGTTATATGACGTTGCACTGTGAGAATTTTTTTCTTTTCTTTTTTCGCAAAACTATCTCTATAATCTGAAAGTAGCTACTATGCTTCCCTGTTTGTTACTTTCAAAATCCCACACTTTCTAGCTCTGTATAATGTTTATATTAAAGTTATTAAATTAGATTAAAAATTTAGAAGTGTTATTTAAACTAACAAAGTTAGTGTGAAGAAATTCGTCAATATTTTGGGATGAGCAGAACATCATTGAAGACCCCCTGATGCCAATTTTCATGTTCATATTATTACTAATTCTCCCATAATATTCAATAACCCACTTCGTTAAGCACCATGTATCAGTTTTTAATTAAAGGTCAAATTAACCCATTAACGCCCAAACGGACACAATTTTTCGTTCTTTTTGGTGCGTCAATCTCGAAGGGAAATTAATGAATTCACTCAATAAAAACCACTTATCCTAATGTTTTCGGATGTGATCTTTCGATTTCGAAAAAATATGGGTGACTTTATGGAGAAAAGTACTGAAAATTTGGGGATTATTTTTTTATATATATATTTTTTTTAGTCCAAAAAGTACTCTAACCTACTCCGGATTGTGGAGGGAGGTGGAGGCAATAGTTGGAGTTGATGATATGATTTTTTTTGACGACCTCAACTGACTAATCTTTTCAAAATTGCGGATATTGCATAAAATCTCATGAAATATGAATTTTTCTCTAGTATTAACCAGAAAATAAAGAAAATAATGTTATTGTGAGTTTTTCTTGATCCACAATCATTTTCCTCAATCAAAACAATACTACAGAATATATTTGTCTAAATTTTTAATGATGGCGGATTCAAAATGGCGGCCGTATTTCTCAAGAAATGGCGCGTTTTTCATAATAAAAATCAACGATTGCTCTCTGAAGCCAGTTTGAAACGCTTGGCGGCTTTTGAAACGAGTTCAAAAGCCGCCAATCAAATCAAAATTATTTGTTCCAACGTTTTCAGCGCCAGTAAATGGTCCGGTCAATCCGTGAACGTCTGTCGAATAATTTTCAACTCTTCCACGTCGCTCGCCCGCCAAAGTGAAAAGTGAAAAGTGAAAAGCCGTCGAACGGGCCGAACGCAGCGCACGTATACCTGATAAAATGCAATTTTTACCCCACCGGCGGCGTAACGGACTGTTAGATGGAGCGTTGGCGATTTAAAAATAGTTCGATTGGCCGGCGGATCTGTTTAATTGGCGTGTGATACGATTTCGCATCCGTTGCGAAACACGTCAGCTGCCCAGTTTCCCGTCGATGGCGGCGATACGTTTGAAATTTTATTAAAGAGTGCAACGCTGCACGGGCAGCGGTTTTAATTGCAGGCTATGCGGTGAAGGGAAGTTTGCTGTGCTTGCAATATTGCGAATAATATGGGATTCTGACGTTAATCGAGGCATACAATCTGTCCATCTAAGCAAACGTCGTACCAGGTGGACGACGGGTCTCAATGTTCGATTCGAGCACGTCCGTAATTCTCGCAAGCGCGTGTAGTTTCTTATAGCAAGAGTTAACCTGTTATGTATGGAACTTTAGGGTTGGCGACGCGTTCTATAAATCTATTGACAAAAAAGTGGTACAAATTAACTACTAGTGAATAAGTGGTTGTTACCCTGTGACAGGTAAAATGAGCTACCATTAATATGAGGTGTGTAAATTAAGTAATGATCTAGCAACACTGCAGAGACAGGACTTGGAAGGGCAGTAGGTTAACATGTAATGCACCCTCAGTAGGTACTTCAGTGTTAGTCATTTCTTTGTTCTTTATCTTTATCTTTATAACTGTTTTAGTAAACCGATTTTTTTAGTGCGTTTTAAAAACGAGTGACATTAATGATAATTGAGCAATGGTGTGCTATCAGGTTCTGCTTCAGACCTGGACACAGCGCAACGGATGCTTTTGCAAAACTTCGACACGCCTACGGAGAGAGCGTTTTTTCAAGAGCCCAGGTTTTTCAGTGACTTAAGGCGCTCTCGGAGGAAGGAACAGAATCGTTTAAAGATGAACCACGCAGCGGAAGGCCTACATCTTCAAGAACCGATGAAAATGTCGATAGAATAGAGAATCTTGTGCGTTCAGATTGGCGGTTCACGACAGGAATAATTAATTTAATTTGAAGTTAAATTTTAATCACACCTCTATTCATCAGATTTGGACTAACTAATTGGATATGACAAAAATCTGCGCACAAATAGTTCCAAAAAACTTTTCGCAGGAATAAAAGGACATCAAGAGAGAAAGGTGTCTTGACTTTTTGGAATCGATTGAAAATGATCCCCATTTTATGGAACATGTCGTTACTGGTGATGAGACTTGGGTGTTTGAGTATGACCCGGAACCCAAGCGCCAAAGCATGGAATGGCACACTTCAAGCTCTCCAAGACCCAAAATAGAAAGAATGAGCAAGTCGAAGATCAAATGCATGGTGATTTGCTTTCTTGATAGCTAGGGAATTGTCCACAAAGAGTTTGTGCCTCCAGGCCAAACAATAAATCAACTGTTTTACAGAGAGGTTCTTGAAAAACTTCGAAAAAGGATCATGCGTGTGAAACTAAACATCAAGAACAACTGGATGTTGCATCACGACAATGCGCCTTGTCACGCAGTCATTTCAGTAAACCAGTTTTTAGTCAATAAAAACATTCCTGTGGCTCCTCAGCCTCCTTATTCGCCTGACTTGAGTGCTTGTGACTTTTTTCTTTTCCCGAAATTGAAAAATTATCTCTAGGGACGTCATTTTGGGACCATAGAACACATTCAAACGGCTATAACCAACCATCTGAAGGCTATTCGAGTATATGAGTTCCAGCACTCCCATGAGGCATGGAAGTACCGTCGCCAGCACTGTGTGGCTTCCCAAGGAAGTTACTTTGAAGGATACGATACTTAATTGCAGTTCTATTCGAATAAAAAATTAAAAAATTTGTCTCATTACTTAATTTACACACCTCCTCGTATGCTTTATTTTCCCATTCATAAAGTACAGTAGAACCCCCTTCATTAGACCTCTGATCGTTCGTCTCCGGGAAATCCGATTGTCTCCATAAATTCGCTTAAAATTAAATTCTTCGAAAAAAAAAACATTATAAAATACATTATTAGGTTTGTTCCCATAGCGTATTATAAACTGATTTCAACTTTTACAGCATGCGCATTATAAAATAATCGTTCCAGCAACGCAAAGTTCTAAATGTTTCGTATATTTTCAATGTTCCAGTAGCGATATTAGGCTACTTGAAACATGTCTGTAACAAGAAATAATTGTTCCATCCAAAAGGAACATTTGATTTCAAGCATGCGCAATTAAAACTTACTTATTTGTTCACAGAACTTCTGTAACACTTCTAGGCTCTATCCACAACATTATAAAAAAAATTTGTTGATAATAACCTGTATTTAGGTGATTATAGGTGTTTCGTGACGTCTGAATTGTGCATAGAAAATTTAAAAAGGTATCTAATTATGGATAATACGCAATTATTTTTCATTCCTGATCAAAGTGACGAAAGCGATTCAGAAGTAGAAATCTTTTTGAATGAGATGATGCTTTTAGGTTAATATGTACTTTCAAAGATATCCAAAGATAAGAAAGGAAAGCAATTTGTCAATCACAGAATGAAAAACCAGAAGTGGGTTGTCTTTCGTCACTGTTATTGTTGTTCCAGCTAATTTTTGTACACAAAGATGAAATTCTGCCCAACTCCTCTAATTTTGATGTGCTATATCTAAGAAAAAAAAATAAGAGACAGCGCTGCGAAAGCGCTTAAATCGAGTTTATGACAGAAAAAATATATAATAAATATACCTACTGTATGTACATTCGGGTGATTAAAAATAAAAGTTTTTTTTTTTTTTGCAAAGAGGCTTAAATGTTCAGTTTTGGTGTAAAAATGCGCCAGTTAAAATTTGAGCTCTTAATATTAATATTAAGATAGTCCATATCACACTTTTCTATTTCCATAAGAGGAACATTGAATTTTTTTTGCACCTTCTGATTTTTATTGCTAGCTAATAGTGTATTATATGGAAAAAATTTTAATATATTTTTGTCGAGAATTGAACGCTCTATAAAAAAAAGGTATCTTATGATTTTTCGTTGAGTCTACTGGTTCAAAAGTGATTCGAGGCCAAAGTTGAATTCACCGCAAATTTGACTGTTTTTAGTGTATTACAACAAAATTAATGATTTTATTGAAAATATGTAGCCAAATTTTATGTTGATTTTAAATTTGGTCTTTTTAGAAAATGTTAGTTAACAATTTTTCGCTATAAAAAGAAAAATGAAACACTAAAAAAATTGTTCACTTGATATTACTAAAATTTTTATATTTTTGAAAGAAAATTGCGTTAAGTAAAATATTGCATTTAGTTTTCCTCTAATTTTTTTCCGTACTCTGAGTACATGTTTTAAAAATTATCTTTGTTAACTTTAAATTTCAAAACTAAAGTTGAGCAATTAAACGGTCAAATTTGCGATGAATTCAACTTTAGCCTCGAATAACTTTTATACCAGTAGACAGCGAAAAATCATAAGAGACCTTTTTTTATAGAGCATTCAATTCTCGACAAAAATATGTTAAAATGTTTCCATATAATACACTATTAACTAGCAATAAAAATCAGAAAGTGCAAAAAAAATTTCCCGTTATTCTTATGGAAAATAGAAAAGTGCGATGTGGACTATCTTAATATTAATATTAAGAGCTCAAATTTTAACTGGCGTATTTTTACACCAAAACGGAACTTTTAAGCCTGTTTGCAAAAAAAAATTATTTTTTTTAATCACCCTAATGTACATTAAAGGTACGTATAAAAAATCTGTAAAGGTAATATGTAATACTGTATTTCAAAAAAATCATTATTTATCGAAATGTCTTGATTTTTTTTATCCCTGGAATAATCCGATCTGTTTTGAAATCCGGCCTACCTCTGGTCCCATTATGGTCGGGTTAGCGGGGTTCCACTGGAACAATAACATAAACTGTGTGAACAAATTTTCGTTCGAAAAGCTACAGCCTCATACATATATAATAAAAAATAGTTTGATTGCACATCTGGTATACTGTTGGATAGCTTTTAGCATTAGCCTTTAGTGTTTTAGGCATTGAATGAACATTTAGGTAATTTTACACCTCTATATCACAAATGTTGCGATAATGTAAAGAGCGTTTTATAATAACTGGCCGATGGGCTTCTATCTCTCCACTGTGAGGGTGTTTCCAGTTGTATCGTGTAGTCTTTTTTTTGAATCATAATAAAAAAATAAATAGAGGTGTATATTTCAAATACCTATTTGTTTGAGAGTGCACTTCACAAAGTAACGTAATAATGTTTTTCACAATCTAGATTCTTGCAGTAAAAGTTACTGACTGTTATCCCGTCCATGCACGAAACCAGTTCAACAACGATATGGTATCCCATGCCTGTCACATCCTAAGTAAAAAGCTGGGGAACTACAACTGGAAATAAACCTAATATTGCCTCGTTGGTAGGTCCCCACTTCTTTATTTTAGAATGTGACAGGCAGGGGATGTATTTCTACTGTGGAACACGTTTCGTGTTGCCCCGTGTGCGGACGGGCCCTAAGTACAAAATTGAACTCAAAATATCTTATATTTTAACAGTAACATGGATATCACAAAAAATTAACTGATTGAGATGGGTTTGCCGAAAAATGTATTTCCATAAGATCTTCCGTTTTTTAAAAAATCACTATATTTTTGGTTGAACTGTTATAAATATGGTACGAAAATGTGTGCGGCAACTCAGGGCTCTATAAAACTCTGTGATAATGAAAGTATAAACCGTATTTTTTAAGCGCCTTGTACATTATATAGGTACGCGTGTATTTCTTGCCCGTGCTACATATGACATTGACCCTTCCCGAAAACACTCCAGAGCCCGCGTATGCGCAGTAGTACGCAATCCCGTCGCGGGAATGCGGGATACTCTTATCCAGTTCCAGTTCAGTTCAAACGCGGACAGACAAACTTTCCGAAGCCCAGTTATAAACTAAATCGTACCTACTATATATTTTGAAAAATATACGCGTTTAAAAGTTTTGTTTGTCCCCCATTTATACACATATGTACATAGCTACCTAAAATAATTATTACAAATATACACACCAGGCAATATTTACTTTGGTATATAAGATAACGCACGTGTAACAGCGAATAGAATAAATCGATCAAAGTACCAGCATATTTCGCAATATTCTCTAATGTAAAACATCGATTACGTTTTAATGAAATCACAGTTATTTTATACTGTTGCAGTATGTTATTTTCCAAGAACAAATTAATTACTGTCAGGTTTTTGTTCGTGGTCATTACCAATAGCCTTATGTATTATTAGAAACATATTCTACAAACTTGTTTTCAATGTTGCGATCGAACAAAAAAAACATCCATATTAATTTGCTACACTGTACAAAGTGTGTAAATAATAAATTACGGCTTGTTGTGCCGCAGTGGACTAGAATCGTCTGAAAAATACGGAAAATTGAAATATTGTTTGTTCAGATTTTTTTATGTTTTAAATACATATTTTATGTTTTAATTTTTACAGAAATACATACATATTTATTTATGTGCATATGAAATGTCAGTATTTTTATGAATAAGGAATAATCTTTTGAGAAGGATAGTACATGTAAACATAAAACGGATACAGATTTATCTGTGCCTACACTAGGCGCAGAAATTAAGGGATATAAAAAAATCCCAAATTTTTAGGTGATTTTCAAAGAGCTGTAACTTGGGAACAAATGGTCGTAGGGAAAATAAAAAAAAAATGAAAATTGAAGTTCCAAGTTTCTAGTTTTTGGATCTTGAGTTTAAAATTATTTATCATCAGCGATTTTTGAGTAACCATAAGAAAACCATCGAAAAAAAAAATTTCGAAATTTTTGCTTGTCTTTTAAAAGGTTAATGGACCTCAATATTTTTTTTGCGATATGTTTATCATAAAAGTCTTTTAGATAATTTAATTCTCTTTAATTTGACCTGTTACTGAGCCCTGTACGATTATTTTTCGCTGAGTTATCGCCGTTCAAAGCAAAAATGTCATTGTTGACTTTGATATCAATTACTCTGGAATAATGAACGTGGAGAAAATTCAAGTAGAATCTTGAAAATTGCAAAGTATCCTCTACAAGTAGTAGTTATTGGTTTAAAAAAAATATTGAAACGAAATTGTTGATTAAAAAAGAGGTAAAAAATTGCATAATTAGGGATATTTCTATAACCTGGCATTACTTTGCAAATAATAGATAGACGAATGATATTGACTGCAACTTTTCAACTTTTCAACTTCAGGTTAGGCAAACCATCTTTACCAAGCGTGACGTGACGCAAAACCATGACGAAAATCGCAATATTTTCCAGGGGCAATCCCATAATAAAGACATAGAATGTCAAAATGAGGAGAATTGAATGAGGGCTGGAATGAGGAATTATATGAGAGTTAAATGAGGGCCGAGATGAAGGTTTAAATGAGGGATAGCTCTCAACCTGGAGCCCAGGCCGGGTGGGGGGGGGGGGGGTGCGTGACGTGACGCATGACGCAATATTTTCCAGGGGCAATCCCATAATAAAGACATATAATGTCAAAAACAATCACTACTACTTGTAAAGGATACCTTGCAGTTTTCAAAACCCTACTTGAATTTTCTGTACGTTCATTATTTCCCAAGTAACAATAACATTTTTGCTTTGAACAGCTAACTCAGTGAAAAAGCATCGTACAGGGCTCAATAACAGGTCAAATTAAAGAGAATTAAACTATCTGAAAGACCTTTATGGTGAACATATCGATAAAAAATATTGAGGTCCGTGGACCTTTTAAAAGACAAGCAAACATTTAGAATTTTTTTCGACAGTTTTCTTATTACTCAAAAACTGCTGATACCTACTAAAAAAAATTAAACTCTAGGTCCAAAAGACCAGAAACTTGTAGCTTAAATTTCTTTTTTTTTCTTTTTCCCCAAGCTCTTTGAAGTTTACCTAGAATTTTGGGATTTGTTTTATATCCCTTAATTTCTGCGCCTAGTGTATAATAATAAACTGTAGGATATAAGGGATTATAATTTCACAATTATTTAGAATAAAGAGGAACAACACAAATGTATATCTCATATGTGTTGTTAAAGAAATAAAGAAAGAAATGACAACTGTATACGTAACAATTTTCGTACACAATGAAATATGCTACATGCATTTCATGTAACCATCGTCTATTAGACATCCTTCTATTTTTAAAATTCTTAATTCATTGTTATTTTATTTATGTGTGACACACTGCAATAAATTCTCTACTCGGTAATAAAACATAATGAACCAGGAGATGTTATGCGAGAGGTATTCTTGACAGTTACATCACAACAATCAATGTATACAAATTTATTACTGTTGCACGCTTTATAACCCAATACATTCCAGGTGAGTAAATTTCTTGGTATTAATAATTTATATTTGCAAGCCGCGACAATTGAATAAAAATTCATACGAAACTCAAGGCAATACCGCTCATAACTTCTTCAGCGGTAGGTACGCGGTAATGCACTACATTCTGTGCAATTTCGAAGGTTTCTAAGAGAGGTATACGCACAGAAGCTGACTATTATGTATTTTCAAAATACTACGTGTTCGAACGCATGGTATTCAAAACAAAATAACGACAGGAAAATGGAAAAAATACATATGTAGTCGATTTTTTGTTTATTCGGTTGTCAGAAAAGTCATGACGTATTTATTGGGTACTAATACTAGATCTATAGATGCAAGTAGTTCTGCAATTAATGATGTATTGTCCCTTTTGATCGATGGTGTTTTGCCATCTTTCCGGGAGCTGCATGATTCCGCGCTCGTAGAAGGACCGCTCTTTTCCAGCGAAAAACTGGGTGAGATGCTCTTTGATGGCCTCATCAGCATCTAACGATCTACCATTCAAGTCATTCTGCAAGGAACGAATCAAATGGTAATCTGATGGGGCAAGTTCCGGTGAGTAAGGAGGATGAGACAATACTTCCCATCCAAGCTGCAGCAACTTTTGACGAGTCTTGTATGGGGTGTCGTCGCGTTGCAACACTACGCCTTTGCGATTGATGAGTTCTGACCGCTTCTCTGCAAAAGATGTATTCAAATCATCCAGTTGGCGACAGTAGGTACATATCGGAATCGATCGTCTCGTTCTGCGGTAGGAGCTCGAAAAACACCGCGCCCTTATAATCCCAGCATATTAAGAGCATAACATTGCTCTGGTGAAGATCAGCTTTGGATTTTGTTTGGGCTCGCTCATTTCCGCTGCACCACGATCGCGCTTACGTCGAATATTGTTGTAGACAATCCATTTTTCATCGCCTGTTACCAGGCGCTTCAAAAACGGATCGATCTAGTTGCTCTTGAGGTGAGTATCGGCGATATTGATGCGATTGTTGAGATGAATTTCGTTGATTTCATGAGGAATCCATATATCGAGGTTGCTGGTGAATCCCAGTGTCCGTTGATGATCGTGAACGGTGGAATGATGAAGGTTTAGTATCTCCGCAATGTCACGAGTGGTCGAACGTGAGTGTGCTTCGATCAGTGCCTTTATTTGGTCGTCATCAGCCTCTATGGGCCTTCCGGAGTGAGGAGCGAGGAGCATCGGTGACACAAAAGTCACCAGCACGGAATTTGGTGAACTATCTCTGGCACTGACGCTCTTGTAGGGCATTATTACCGTAAACTTTACGCAGTTTTTCACATGCCTGCCTTGCATTTTCTTCCTTTTGCAAATGCATAGTTTGATCTTCCATTTTTAGCTTGATGTAAAAACCAAACCAAGCGACCAAATTTATTACTATGTTTTCTTAAATGAAGGTTGAACTGTCAGCTGTCAAATGGTATAGCACTCGATACTATCATGATGACATTTCTCATGTAAAAATACATGCAAAATATATGCTCATTTTAAAGGGAGTTTAATCATTTACCAAGTGTCTACTTCACGTAGACAATCGTACAGATATAAGAGACTTACACAACTTGAAACACCATCCAGTATTTTTACAACTTCACAATATCACATTTGGGGACTTTATTTCGTCAAAAGTTTAATCTCTACATAATCCATTCCAAATTGTAAATATTTTTGCACTGATAGTTCAACAGTTGAACTCAGTTATAAATATCACTCCACTATAAGTTATTTAGTCAGTAAATCTGTTTTTGGTATGGGTGCTTTTCCCAAATACCCATAGGAAAAACATACATTTCTAAAGTTTGTGTTGTCTTCGTTTTTGTTCCTGTTCTCTTCATCTTATTCTCTAAAGCCTTTATTTACCAAATGTATTTAAATTCGTACCTTAAAAATTTTTTACCTTAAATTCGTTTCAAATGACTTTATGTACTCGTATGACATATTTACCAAAACCATATTACACCCTCGATTTTCTGTATGAATAACTTTTCGAAAACTCTCCAACCTGCTCGTTGTTCTCGTTTTCGATCTGACAAATTGCAACACTTAACTCATGCATTTGTGTTCGATGTTACTATATCCGCAAATTACACTGTAATTGGTTACTGTGCTTTTTATCTACACGCAGGAACGCCCATTTGCAATAAAACTAATGAAAACTAAATTACACGCGTTGGGAGAGTTCCTAGTTTTTTTTTATATTCCACCATACAATCGAAGACCATGAATTCTAATTGAACTGCAAATTAGGTGCATAGATATCATAGATAAAGGAACATCATTTCCTTTTCATAGAAATAGAGATGAAAGGTCAAATGTTTGCCTCTAAAGTTGAATTCCTTGACTGCATTGGATCCTTAATATATTAAAAACTAAAAGAGGAATGCTAATTACATTAAATTAAGACCCAGGCCTACTTAGAAACTAGGAACTATTGTAAAACTATCATCCTGAAACACTTACATAAAAGTAAAATGTAAATTTTTTTATACTTTAGTCTTCTCTAAGTGTATAGAGAAATTAATCGTGACTTGCAAAAACTATAATATAAATATGTATAGTCTTTAAAAAATTTTGATTGAATTGAAAGTTGTGCCCCTTTATTTACAAGTTAGTACAGAAACTAGAGTATCGTTATGCTAGAAATAAAATACGTGGTAGAAACAAGTAAATTGATTTTGTTTTTACATCACAGCATTTATAAAATATTTGTATAATTTTTGTTACATACTATCTCTTATTGGGTACCAGTGGTTAACTGTAACTGAACCAATATGCATCGAATTCAATTATTACATAAAATGATACGAACTTCCAATCACTTCCATGTACTCGTGTTTTGCATAAAGAAGGGAAATACACTTCTAATGCACGCAATTACGGAGAAAAAAATAGCTGAGTTAAACATTGTTTTATTCTATATTTCAGTTGCTATACTCTTGTTCACTCGACTTGTTTGGGCATTGCATTTTTTACTTATGTGCTTAAGTATGTTAATGTATATAAATATATACTATGTACAGGGTGAGTTTGTGAGAATTACCCCCTGCTTTATTTTTAGAGCTACAAAAACAAATTTTCATAGGGGTAACTAATATTTTCTGAAATTTCAGATTATGCTGTCAGAAAAACAATTGAAATCAAAATACAGCAGCTGCTTAATTAATATTATTTTTTAAATGGTACACCCTGTTTTTTTTTGTCTGTTGAATTCCGTTTTCTCGTCGGATTGCAGCATATATGTACATATGTATGTATACTGTTTTTTCACAGGTTTTTGAAATACTCTGCATCGAATGTATAAAATAATACATTCGGGAATACGACGTAGTTTATAGTAAGTTGTGGATAGTTACCCTTCGTTCTCTAAAATAAAAAAAAATATTGCTCTCTTGGTTCCTTTGTTGCTTACATCAGTAAAACCTTTTTAAGGACTATTAATTATTTGTTTAACGTATTATTAATAGTTTATGAATAATACATGTTCATTTCGCAATACTCCTAAAATCAATTTTTATCCCTGTAATTTTTATTTCGAATCCCTAAAAATGTCGGAGGGGGGGGGGGGTAGGAATTCTTACGGACTGATATATTTTTAATCGCAGTTGTGAATATTCATTTTTTTATCAGCTAGAGGTAAGTGACAGAAAAGCTTTTCTTTATTTAAACAGTCCGATATCAGTAAGTAAATCCTCGTCAATTTTTTAAATATTTAAGAACATGCGTTTTAACATTAATATCTTCTATTTGAACACATTTTTGACTCAATTAAGCTCTCGCTTATGCAGTCTCAATATTTAACCCAATGATACACAAATTAAACAATTAAAACACTTAGGCAAAGACTACTAGTTACAGAAAGATGTGTACAGGTTTGAGACAACTGACTGAGTTCGAGACAGGTTGAAATGTATTCAACCTCAGTGTCACTAAAAACTCAGTATTGTACCGAATTATTAACAACATTTCTGCACTACTAAAGTTGAACATGATAATGGGTTATTTACAGAAATCACAATTATACCTAGCTGATATTAAAGATCAAATATCACACAGTCAAATTTACGTTTTCTCTTAATTTCTCTCACCATGTTTGAATATCTACCTGTATGTACCTACTAGTCATTATTTAATCTTCCCTTTTGACTTTTGTATTATTTATGTAACATCAAATTTACAGCTTGATCCGCACATAAATACAGGTTCATCGGTGATTTACAACCTTGTCAGACCTGACGGTAGGGTCGGGAGGAAAAGTAAGACGTATTCGATTTGCGTTTAGAGAACCAATAAACAAAATACTCCTCGGTGGCGAGTTTTATGAGATACTCGAAATGATTTGTGAATGGACCCTTTGATTTCGATGCTTCTTCAGAGCAGTCGCTGGCGGTGGTCCTCTGGTTGATTAGAATCGTCTTTTTGTGTATGCGTTTGTGTGTGTGTGTGTGTACAACATCCTTTTCAATACTCATCTATTTGTAATAAATATTTTACGTCTTCAGTGGACGAAAAAATGAACATGAATCTTGAGCGGTGCCACATGCATTTATGTAAATGCCGTATCGTATTACTGAAGCCTTTTCGGTGGCAGTCTTAATGTGACAGAACTGTTTATTTTTACATGTACTTCGAATCAGTGCTGAGTTATACGAGAATGATATTTACAGCAGTCATTATGGTAACAAAGAGGTGGCAAGTGGAAGTGAGTGTAATTGATTTATAAGTATTTTTGTCTAGATTTAGGAATAAACTGTTGATTTTAAAACCCAACTATGAATATCCTCATAAATTCCTAATGAGTCAAATTTACTGAATGGCATATACCTGTAGAAATCAGAACCAGTAATATTCAGTTGATATAAATTTTTGCTATATTCATCTAGGTAAAGTAAGTAAACTATAAAAATTTTAACAAAACCCTCAACCTCAATGAAAGTTCGGGAGGTCTTGGTGGCCAAGGCGACAAATTGACATGATTTTGCTCAACGTAGCCCAACGTAACTCTGGCTACATGAATGATGATGACAACATGTCTTGTTGAAAAATTGTATTGGGAGTTTGACTCTGATGGGGCAGGGTAGAAGATGTGGTTCCACCACTTCCTGAATGTAGCGTTGGGCGGTCATCTAGCCTCTGATGAAGGACAAAAATAACCCACTCCCAAGCAAGAGTAGGGACTCATAGTAGCTCTAACGGTGCGTAGTTGTACATGCCAAAATGTCTTATCCGATGATAAACAGTTCGCATGCCAGTAGACCTTTCGTAAACCATTAATCTGAGTGGTCCATGCGACTGGGCTCGTACATATATATTATATGAACACAATAAACATGAACCATTTGTAAAAAATGCAAAAACAAATGTTTGCAAGAATTTACGATATAAAATGAATGTAACGGTAATGATCGTAAAAATTACGACGGCTACAATAAAAAGTGCGTATAATTGGCGTGATATGGCCTTGCCCTTCTGTGACTTTTCTTCATTTGTGCCGTTAAGTTGGTGAGTACTACTCATTGTCTATTCGCAATCACCCTTATGAAAGTGACGCGATTCCTTAGAGCCAAAAGTCGGCGACCTTCGCATTCTATGGTTTTATGATGCCAATATGGTTGACGAAATGCGCGTTGAAAGTGAAAGTGTTTAGGTGTTAAATGGAAAAATGTTCTAAAATAATTGTAGATTTAAATATGAAAAATGATCATCAAATTGTTATTCATCTATAATTTTATCAAATCCGAAAATTCATCAGTTTTATTTTTTTTTTTTGTAATTTAATTATTTTATATAATTTAATGTAATCTTTCACACATAAAAAAAATAAACAATTCGGGTTATCTGGACAGCTAAATCCAGCGGATAAATTTTAGTATGCAGATGACCTGTACTGTTGATTTAATGACGAACTTTTCCATTAGCACTGCTAACTTTTAAAAATAATCAGCCTGACTGTCGATGTCAATCGTTGCGCAAATTGAAATCATGAAATATTTATCGTGGCCTCAAGGGTCAAGCGCTATTTTTTTATTAAAAAGATACACACCGACTATAAATAAACCAATTTCCGATCAGTGTGAATATAAACCGAACTTATGGTAGGATCAAATTTAAATATACAGTATGTCTGTATGAGTATCCATCTAGGTGTGACATACATCTGCACATTTACCTACATTTTCACATTTTTATATTTATAAATTCAGTATAAGTCAAATGCCATAAATGTATGGCACTTTAGGAATAACTATATGTATACAAATATAATGAAACCCAAATGAAATTATCCATTACAGAATATATTCACGTTCCTCGTTTGGCATCCATCTAAATATTAGGGTCCGGAAATGTGTGCCACAACGCAGGGTCGGCAGTGTACAACTTTATGACAATTAAAGTATAAATCGTATTTTTTAAAAACGTTGTAAATTATATACGCATGTATTTCTTGCCCGTGCATACGTACGCCACTGACCGTGCCTGTTAATGCCGCCAGAGACTCGTAGTGTGAGGTAGTACGGCGGTCCAGTGCGGGAGCTGTGGATACTTAAATGCAGTTAACTATGCGTTGTGGCGCACTTTCCGGACCCTACTAATCAATCATCCACAGCTAGTCCATAGCAATCATTGTGAATATACTTGTCCACTTTCTCAGTTTGTTGAAGATCGATAGTTCGACAGAAAAATTACGTAAGTGGGTTTACCATAAAAAATTACGTAAGTGGGTTTACCATAGGTACTGTATATGTATGTCTCTACTGAGAGTCTGCTACGCAATTATGGACGTAGTTTCATAAAAAGTATGTAGTTTGATGGATAAGGTTACTTAAGAAAAACTGTATATTCATATCCTGCTACAAAAAATTGGAACAATGGTAACAAACATTCAAACCAGGTGTCTAATCAATGCAAGAAACGCCTACCCAAATCGATCATTATCAGTCAAAAATGCAAATTATTATCATTTATCACAAAATTAAAACATATTGAATAAAATCTTCTAAAAATATTAATTATACCATTTTTTTTTAAAATAAATTAGACTTGTTAATCAGTGGAATTTTATAAGACTTATTTAGAATACATACTTGTTAATCAGCGGAATTTTATAAGACTTATTTAGAATACATTCTTGTTAGTACAAAGAAATGGGATTTTCCTCTTTTCAATTGCTGAAAAAACCCGATTAGTTAATAAGTGGTGATTCTCTTTGTACATAAAATAAAAGTAATAACTTTTAAGCGCCTCCAATAGAAGTTGGGATTTCAAGGCAAATAAAGAACATAAAAAAAAATTCAAAGCAAATTCCCAAACTGTACAGACGAAGACGTGGAATAAATTGGCCTTGAATAATAACACAGGTGTTTTATACAACATGCATTTCGTTAACTTCTCGGTTCAGCAACTGGACATTGCCCCCTTTTGCTGAAATATCGTACGACTAATTAACCTTTATCACAGGACTCATTTGGAGCTATCTCTCTGTTTCATAATTATTGTGTTTTACATACATATCCTGGTTAGTATCACTCGCGTATCATGTATATAGGATGTAGTGCAAAAAATTGTATATTTAGGTTGCTGCAAGGTGAACTACATACGTTAGTTAAGTCAGGTAGGATATTTTCAAACAAATATTTTGACTATCTTTAATACGGCATAACGAGCAAATACTTGTTTCTGCTGATGGCCCAGATATTGTGAGACACTGAAATTATGTATCAGTGTATATTCTGATAATTTCCGTGAATGAAAAAAAAAACTTTTATTACAACTGAAAGTTTTACCAAGATAATTGAACATTTGACAAAGAAAAATCAAGTCTGAAAATGATCCACAAACTGTATAAAAAATTCCAGGGTTTAAAAAGACAGAAAGAAATTAATTACATTTATTAAGTACATAGCTGTAGACAGCACATTTTTTAATAATCTTTGGTCGTTAAACATTTTTATTTTTCAGAAACGAGTTTTTGACAGCTCTAATCTTTATGTGGCAAAGAGACAAATAAGTGATATTTTTTTTTTTAGATTATCATTAAACACACGATTGTAACGATTACCACTAAACAAATAAAGTAATTTATATCTTTGAAGAATTTGAGCAACAGCTTGTTTCTCTTCTATTAAATATGGTCAGTAGCAGAGCCGTAGCCAAAGTTTTTCGAAGGGTGTTTAGCGTGGAATACGAGTATTATTTTTCAGCAAAACATTAAACGTTTTAATGCGGTGCGTTTGCTCTGCGTTTACATCTATCACCATCTTCCCATACTACAGACAAACTTACATCTAACAATGTAGCTACATAGATAGCTAGGGATTATCTAATCGTTTTAAAAATCTTCACTACTACATGCAGTAAATCACATGCAACGATCTCCAACAAGTTCGAAGTCAGACTCATACGTTATAATAGTTTGTTATCGTAATCATCGCATCCGGTAAAATGTATGTAGGACTTGTTTCGTTAACCCTTAATGATGAATTCTAAATACGTGGGTAATTATCAACGTAGGTAAAAGAAAATAAAATTAATTTCACATCAAATGCTAATTGCTTTTGATCCCCTCACAAAGAACCTTTCCCCCCTTTTAAATTGTGGTCTCATTGACTCACATATTATACCATAAGTAATTCAGAGAATTTCAAGTATTGAAAGTTAGCTACAAAAAAATATTTTAAACAGTCGACGGAAGTTTGAAACTAATTTTATAGTTCTAACGAAGATAGTTCACAAAAAAATTCACCTCAGATACGAGAAAGCTACAGTTTAAATGACACACTACACTCATCAAAATGTGTTTTATAACATTAAGAAAGCATAGCATCAGGCTTAAATAACTTGTATTTCTAGAAGTAACAAATCCTAATACTTATATAGTGGTTTGTATTACACCAGAACGTTTCTGAAATGGACTGCTTCCTGGAGAAAAGTAATGGCCACCCGAGATTTTCAAACAACAACAAAAAATTGTTTAGACACACTTTGAATGGTAGATAAGTTAGTTATATATGTATATTCTTTAATTTTACAGTTTTTACGATCTGCAAATTTGCAGCTTAAAAACGAAGTATACAACTTAAAGTTTTAGTTCTTTTTTACTAAGAAATAAATGTGTCATTCATGTGAATTTTCCATATAGTTAAGTTACAATGTTAAGTTACTGTATGACCACCAGCCTTCCAGATTTGCTGAATTGGCCACGTGTCGATGACTCCCCTCGGTGTATTATGTTTGTATTATATTTGAATGCAATAAGTCGCCTTTTTGCACAAATCAGAGGCGCAACAGTGGGGTTTTAATTTCCAGTAAACAATTATTATCTAAATTTTAAAATAAATAACAATTGCTTGCAAAAAAATCGCTCGACACTTTTAAATGTTGACAGTAACATTCAACAACCTATAAGCCCATTTTTTAATATATGCATAATATTGCACAATATGCATTTGATAATGCATATTGTGGTCATTTAACTTTCTTTACCATTTACACAAATATAGTTTAGACAATTACATTACCTAATATTTTAATTAACTGTTTGTTTTAGATTGCTTTAGTATTATTATAATCTCCGTAATCATGTGTATGTGTACAGGTATCTCTATACTGTATTGCTACTATACTATGCAGAGATTGTATTGCTACTTATCACAAATTGAAGACTTTTTAAAACTTAAAAATTTTTTTACATTCTAATTTCGATTTTAATTTTTTCAGACCAAATCGCCACTGAAGTAAATTATAAATAATATACCTTTTTAAACAAATTAAAAGAAATTATTATGCATAATAATAGAAATACAACTAATTTCTGCTAAGAACAAAAGTAAATATGTAATATCTAACATATTTCGTCGCATCAGTCAGAATTTTTGAACAGAAATGGTGGAAATATTATCCCAGAACTTAACGCATTATCTTGATTCCGGTTCAATTAGAAAGAACAATTTTGCTCTGAATTTTTGCCGATATCAATTTGGACGTGAAAGATTGGAACGTTTTGGCCTAAAAGTCGACGGCGTTTTAATAAATATTCGATAATTGCATCCCGAATAGCACAAAAACTTTTTTGGCAACTGGGATCGCTATCCCCGCTTATAAATTCAATCGGTTATAATGAAAACGGGGCAAAAAGTAGTTTCTCATCTGCAGCTTTCCATTTTCCATTAAATCGGTGAAAATTTACAAACGAGTATAACCTCTCTGTTTTACAGGGTCGTACTTAGTATAAAACGCAAATAATATTGCAATATGCAATTTTACATTTAACCTCGCTAGGTCAGTTTTTGTATACAGAAGTAATTAATACAAAAACATTGCTTTAAAGTAATTTATTTATTTTTAAGGGTTTTATAGACAATAATTGTATTATTGTCTATATGAGTTGTTTGTTTTAGACTGTTGTAGATTGCCATTTCGTTATGGTAAAAGCACCAGAAATCTGTTGATGGTGCTATATGGTATTTGGTGCCGATTTTTTAATTCTTAGGAAACCTTGGCAAGCCTCGGTTTCCCAAGCATAAGTTGTCTACCAAGAAATGAAAATTTATGGTATATTCAATTCTATAAATGAAAGATCCTGACGTATTTTGAACATCCTAATATTTACAGTTTTGAGTCAATAATTCAAAAAGTAGCATTTCTGCTAGTATTTGAAATAGTTCGATAAAATGCATTTATTAAAGGGATGCTAAATCTCAGCGTCAGATTTTTTAATAACTTATATTACCTCAATTTTTTAATGAATCACGTAATAAACATTGGAATAGTAAGAAATCTCTTTAGATAGTAACTTCAAAGAAAGGTGGTTGCCAAAAAAGTTAATTAAAGAAGCTTACCTTTAACGTAGGTAGGTTACTTTGATGCTTAGAAATTAGTACAGAGGTCAGGATCTTACCTAGAAAAGAAAATGAATATTAGATATAATGTAAAGAAACTCTAAATTATGAAAACAAAACACAAACCTCAATTGGTTAATATACAGCGTTGTCAAAACATAATAATTGAAAACGAAAACAAGAAACTTTCAAGTTTTTTTTGTTACTGTCTTTGCATGTCAAATACGGAGTATTTAATGGGCAAATTAAACTTAGTAATATAAACTCAAGTTAGTTGTTTTGTAAGGATAAATAATACATTTTTTATATAAACAAAATATATTTCGCAATGTTAAACAATATAGTCCTAATTTATATGAACGTAAGAGGTTTGTAAATTAAGTAATGAGACTGGCAACGTAGGGCCCTGGCAGCACCTGGCAACACTGCGGAGACGGGACTTGGAAGGGTGGTTGATTAAATGGCACCTTCAGTACAAGTTTGAACTTGTTAGAGTCATTTGTTTGTTCTTTGTGACTGTTTTCGTTAAACACTCAGCGGATGCCCTTCATTTTCAAGAACCGATGAAAATGTCGACAGAATACGGGATCTTGTGCATTCAGATAGTCGGTTGACGACAAGAATGATCGTGGTTAAGAGTCAAATTTGAGGGATGAGAAAAATCTGCGCAAAAATGGTTCCAAAATACCTTTTCCACGAACAAAAGAACATCAGGAGAGAGAATGTCTTGACTTTTTGGAATCGTTTGAAAATGATCCCCATTTTATGGAATTCATTACTGGTGATGAGACTTGGGTGATCGAGTAGGACCTGGAAACAAAGCGCCGAGGCATGGAATGGCACACTTCAAACTCTCCAAGACCCAAAAAAGCCAGAATGAGCAAGTCGAGAATCAAATGCACGCTGATTTGCTTTTTGATAGCCAGGGAATTGTCCACAAAGAGTTTGTGACTCCAGACCAAATAGTAAATCAACACTTTTACAGAGAGGTTCTTGAAAAACTTCGAAAGAACATCAAGGACAACTGTGGAGCTCGCGCGCAAATCCCGCTAAATCCCCAAAGTCAAATTTGCGGAAAATCGCAAAAAACGTATTGCAATAAATACAATTTTATTACCGTTTTACTGATTTATACTTTGTACTCTGCTGATCGTTAAGGACAATTTTTGACAATTTTCATAGAATTTTTTTTAACCTTTACTTATAAAAAAATAAATTTTTTTTGGATTAAGCGGGTTTTGGTTCAAATATGGAATTATTTGGAATATAAAAATATATTTTGTATATAAAAGAAGACATATTTTGTATATAAAAAAAACTATTTCCTCAATCCTCTATTGATAAAAAAATACAGCTTTTTTTTATAAAATCTGCACGGCGTTCTCCTCTGCCAGGCAATCGCACAGTTCCTTGTCATTGCCGTGTCATCTTCCATAGTTGATTTGTTTGGTTGACTGAGTAATAAATCATTGTACCAAGCCAAGTCCTCGTCATCCTTCCAATCGTTTCCAAAGTGCTTAGTTAATAAAAGATTTTTTCTTTTTCTCTTATAAGTAGGCTTCACAGAACGATGAAGTGTTGCTGGCAACACAAGATTCCCCTGACAAACAACACTTCAGCAAAATATCGGTATTCGGTGGTATTTACGCGGCTTCTTTTACAGATTCTATGGAAATATTGTATGCCTACACTAAAAATATGTAGGTGGGGAAATGTTGCCAGCAACATTATGTCGTTCTGTGAAGTCCGCTTAACGCGTAAAGCGTTATTTTACCTATATGGGATTGGATTTAGCGCGGTATGCTCCAAAGCCGTATATAACGTATATTTGACAGCTATTTAAAAAGGGATTTAATAGGTTTTGCTCTGTATGTAAAGTGATATTGTAGAGATCGTTGAGAAGTATAGGAATCTGCAAAAAAGTAAAAAATGCCTGTAAATGGATTTAGCGGTATTTGCGCGCGAACTCCACAACTGGATGTTGCATCACGACAATGCGCCTTGTCATACAGCCATTTCAGTAAACGAGTTTTTAGTCAGTAAAAACGTTCCTGTAGCTCCTAAGCCTCCCTATTCGCCTGAATTGAGTCCTTTTCTCTTCCCGAGATTGAAAAATCACATCAGGGAACGTCATACTAGGACCATAGAAAACATTCATCCACCAGCTGAAAGGTTTTCCAATATATGAGTTCCGGCACTGCTATGAGGATTGGAAGAACCATCTCCAGCGCTGTGTGGCCTCCTAAGGAAGTTATTTTTAAGGAGACAATACTGAATTGTAATTCTATTCGAATAAACAAAATTAAGAAAATCGGTATCATTACTTAATTTATACACCAATCCAATCGTATATTACGATTGGAAATATACAGATCCCAATTGTAGAGAAAATCCAGTGTAATAAATTGGAAATTTAACTGTGTGGGCCTATGATATTCTCAGTATTAGCTTAACCCACAGAATTGTGCTAATAATCGTGACAATCTAGTCTCTCAAAGTAGGTACATAATTATACACTTTTATTTAATTATATCTTAGGTGTGAATCACTATTATCAACTTAAAAGTGCCAATTATAATTTAAGTGGGTATTGTAAAATTTCTCGTTAACCGTCATTTTAGATTTTATTGAAGGAGCACATGATCTTTCACACCCTATAACGTGAGGGTAAAAAACGCGGAGCATTATTAATAAATGACGGTCATTAAATATTCCATTTTATTTTACATATTTTCTGTTCCCTCTCTAATTAATTTAAACAAAAAAAAACAAGCCGGCAGTGAAAGAAAACTGAAATATTCCTTCGAAAACGTCACGCGAAAACGATATTAAAATGGTCCCTCGCTTTTTCATGAAATAAATACTTGATAAATTGTAACGCCCGGCAAGAAGAATTTCCAGCTAGTAATAAAGGCATTCTTCGGGATAAGAAAATAGCCCCGAAATGTAACGCGATATTAAAATTATGCAAAAAAAAATAATTCGAGAAACTTTAGAAAAAAGGTTTTCAATTAACAGAGAAAAATGCGCAGTGTTTGGAAGAGATACACGCAATTTTTTAGAACAAGTAAGATAACGGCAATCACATACTCTTTTGTAACAATCTACCCAAACTTCATTGTATCAATTTTTGAATAAAACACTGTGATGTTGATCATGTGGAAAATACTTTCTCCATTGATAAAATTGCTCTGTTAAATCAATTTATACTTTATGTAAATAATACTGGTTGCTGGAAAAGTGTGGCATCGCAAACAGAAACAATGTAATCGCAAACATTCCCAAACGATAAAAGAATTCTCAAAAATTATATTATTATCGGGAAGCTGCGAACGGTGTTGTTGTTTATTATTGCAAAACCGGAACGTCGCAAACAAAAACAATGTATTTTAACTCACTATGCTTTATTAATGTAACGAAAAAAAACTCTAATAAAATGGATATAGTGTTAGAAACCATTCAACACGTATTCGTATTACCAGAAATCTTCTCGCCAGCACTAGCACTAATAATATGACAATTAAGGCGTACTCTCTAACTTGGTAATTAACTAATTTTCCAAAGTAAATGGCTGAGAATACAAACACTGCCGTAGTGGATTACGACGTGACTTCGGCGTCAGAATATTATTCTAACTACACGGTTTACAACCCAGTTTATATTGCGATGTTGTGTAAAGTGCTGTTTTCGGTTCGAGTCTCTGGATGCTATTGTCTCCTAGAGCACGATTTATAACCATTTGCGTAGGTACTAAAACTCCTTTAAATCTTATAAGTGGAAAACAAGAGATCTTACTGCGTTCAATGCCTGACACTTAACGGAAATTAGCTCAATACAAAGACGGGCATTCTGTTAACCGTGTAATAGAGCCGCCCATAAAATTTTGACCATATTTGATTCTTTATTTTCAATTCTCTATATTCAATATTATTTTAAAAGACACCTCGTTAAAGGCAACCAAACAATACACTTCCTTCCTTTTTTATAGGTTCTTCACATTGAATTGGCTTTCCTGCATTTCGGAAATTACGATCAGCAAGCATATTTGTAAAAATAAAAGCCAATTTGTAAATTAGCCGATTTATAAATTGGCTAAATAATGTAAACAGTTTGCTAATCGCCTAAAGAATGAAATAAAGCTGATTTCACGAGACGTTGTCAGCATTGCTTGCAGTTCAGTAAGAAAACAGGATTCTCCCAAGAGGCAACATCCTTTGTCAACAGTTCTGGCAGAATTCTTGGGAGTATTCAACATGAATTGAATTCCCCCATGAGGTGAAGATCGTTTTAAAAACCTGTTATCATAAAATATAAAATAGGATTGGTATATGATGAAGTAAATACGCCATCATATAACTCATCATATTGTCCAGTCCATCTTTTGAAAACACCGTAGATCAAATATTTTCAGTGTATTTCTACACTAGTAACAGAAATTAAAGGATATTAAAAAAATTCCAAATTTTTGGGTGATTTTCAACAAGGGATAACTCGGAGAAAAATGGTCGTACAGAAAATTTAAAAAAAAAAACGGAAATTGTAGCCTCAAGTGTCTAGTTTTCAGATCTGGACTTTAAATTTTTTTAGCGGGAGCGGTTCTCACGTAATCATCCGAAAACCAATATTAAAAAAATTCCAAATTTTTGCTCGTCTTTAAAATGGTCAGTGGACATCAAAAAATTTTTTTTCATCATGCGACCATAAAGCTCTCTTTTAGACAATTTAATCAGCTTTAATTTGATCTCTTAACGACCTCCGTACGATAATTTGCCGCGGAGTTATGGTCGATCAAAGCAAAAAAGTACTTTTCAACTTTGAGAATCAATTACTCGGGAACTAATGATCGTACAGAAAATGGAGGTAGGGTTTTGGAAACTGCAAAACATTCTCTATAAGACACAATCGGGGGGCGATTGATAAAAAAAAATTGAAGCGATAATATTGGCTGAAAAAAAGTTAAAAAATTGCGCATTTAAGGATATTTAGAAAATTTGGAATAACTTTGGATATCGTGGATGAATGAAGGATATCGTTGGTCATTTTTTAACCTCAAAGTGTCCCCAAAAAACCCTCAAAGTTGCAAAACGCTGCGATTTTTTTTTCTTAGTGCCCCGAAGGTTTAAATTTATCTTTCGGCGAAAAATCACCGTAACGAGCAATTTTTCGTTTTTTATGCATTTTTTCAGCTTCAATTTGATTTTTTTGGCGACAATCCATATTTTTTTGCTCAAAAACATTACACGTTGGAGAAAATAAAAAAAAACCTTTTTTTGAAAAATTCGCCCCCGATTGTGTCATAGAGAATGTTTTGCCATTCAGATTCCTTAGTTCCCGAGTAATTGATTGTCAAAGTTGAAAAGAACTTTTTTGCTTTGATCGACGATAACTCCGCGGCAAATCGTCGTACGGAGCTCGTTAAGAGGTCAAATTAAAGCTGATTAAATTGTCTAAAAGAGCTTTATGGTCGCATGATGAAAAACATTTTTTGAGGTCCACAGACCATTTTAAAGACGAGCAAAAATTTGTAATTTCTTTTTGTTGGTTTTTGTTGGTGAGAACCGCTCCCGTTAAAAATTTTTAAAGTCCAGATCTGAAAACTAGACACTTGAGGCTACAATTTCTCTTTTTTTTTTGTACGACCATTTTTCTCCGAGTTATACCTTGTTGAAAATTATCCAAAAATTTTGAATTTTTTTTTCCAAAAATTTTGAATATCCTTTAATTTTTGTTACTAATGTATTAATACCAATTATATGTCTATAAGTAACTTCTAATCATTATCCAAGTCTGCGCCTAGCCTACTGCATCTTGAATACCCAAAAAAACTCACTTTTTCCAATGAACATTTCCGCTAAAGATGATATAACGATTATTGAAAAAGCGCTGATCACTTCCCGAATGTGTTTGTTAAGTTTTAATCATCTCGCTCCCGACAACTTCCAACTCCTTAAGCTCTCTAAAACAAAGAAGCGAGTGTCCTTAGAGCGGAATTAATGAAACGCGAGCGTCTCGCGAAACACCCCACTAATAAAACAACGGCGAAGGAGAGAAAGTTCATCAAATTAACCTCGCTTTAAAAGGATTATGGGCCAATTTTTAAAGTAGACCTAATGAGATTTCGCAAAACGGCCACCGTATATACGGCCTCACTTCCTTGTCTTATCCTCTACCATCTACTCGTTTATTAAAAATAATTACTCCAAGCTATAAAGTCGTCTAATACGGTCTAATACTAAAAGGCAGCAGAAATCAGAAAACTGCAGTCTTAATTGCAAGCCTTCACGTCTTAATCCCGATAATGTGAAGATAAGAAAATTGCAGTAAACAGAATGCAACAAATGTTCAGTCGTTACAATTAGTGCTCCGTAGTGAACAAGGAAAAAATACCGACCGATTGAACCGATATACTAACTAACGTAAGTTTCCATCTCTTGTACTCAGTAAAGTAGTACGAGGTGTGGCTATTAAATAACCGAACTGATGCTGCTACTAGCGCGCTGCGAGCGTGTCGCGACGCGAAGTTTGAACAGAACTGTGTCTGGTGATACTTTCCCCACCCTGATCTCGCTGGACAAACCAGTGGGTCGCTCAGTTTGAGTGTAGCAGTCGTTTGAATTGGTCTACGCACCAGTGACGCGTCGAAAAAATGTAAGTGTTCAGATGGAGCATCGGGTTAATCTCAAGTTTCTTGTTAAACTGGGGAAAACTTTTACAGAAGTTTATGTAATGTTAAAAGAAGTGTACGGGAATTAACGTTTATCCCGCATACAAGTTTTTGAATGGTTTAAACGGTTTAAAGAGGGACGTGAAACGACCGAAGACGAAGCGCGCCCCGGACGGCCCTCAACATCAAAAACGGACGAAAACATTGAAAAAAGCGTAAATTAATCCGCGAAGATCGTCGTCTAAGCATCCTAGAGCTTGCTGAAATAATATGCACATAATACAGGAATCGACAAAGAATGTGTTCGCCAGATTTTGCATGAATCGTTCAACATGCGCAAAGTTTCTCCTCTCCCCACTCCCGAGCAAAAGAAATCGAGAATGAACATTTGCGCTGACATTTTAAAAAACATTGACACTGATCCATGGTTGTTAGAAATGGTGCCACTGAAGGGGACAAGATACGAAAGTGTGGAAGCGGAAGTTCTGAACCAGCTGATAGAAGCGGACTTCCAGCACTGCTTTCAACAATGGAAAAGTCGTATGGAGCGGTGTAGAGATCGCCAAGGTGAGTACATTGAAGGCGAAAAAGTTGCTACTGTAATTGGTAACGAATAAAAAGTGTTATGACAGCAGTTCAGTTATTTAATAGCCACACCTCGTACATCTCCCTATGAACTATGTTGTTTAATAAAAAGAAAATATACGCTATAGAAAATATATTATATTAGGTATTCTAAATTAAAGGTGTGATAATCTTTAAATCTTTCTAGAATATAAACTGTTTTTAGCGTTTTTGTTTTTGACTCTTGTGTTCGCGTAAGGGAGATTTAATATTTTTATTATATTCAATCACATTCCTCCATTAGAATACTGGTTCAATGACCTCTCTCAAACAATATACTGGATTCAGAAGGCAAGATAATTCGATTGAACTAAACATACCTTAGTCCAAAATTGCATCCTTGTTAAGGTACCCTCATATTTGGTATCTATATATGAAGTGAAAACAAATATATCTGCTCCATAAGTCTGATCCATACCATCCCATTATATTTAAAATAAGTTTATCTAGGTGTACCTAATACCTATTATAGATTTAGTTCACAAAATTAGAGAACTGAAGACGAAAACATTTTTTATGATATCATGATAAAGTAGGTATTCAGAGATCAAAGTATACGAGATATTTCTCAGCCTGAATCAAATTAAACAGATCGGCAATTTTTTTTAAACTTTACATACACTTGTACAGGTATGTGGCTACAGTAAAAATCACATAATACTTCGTTTATGCCTGAATATAATCTACAACTTATTTTAAGTGACTATATTCAGCATAATCTTCAGCATAGAGATAAAACATTTTTCGCTACTGAAACACCATACTCTTCCTTAATTTGCGTGTTTGCGTGTTGTATAAAAAGTAATAAGACTCATTTTTTTTCCTCACGCGACTGTACTTCCCGGCACGGTCGCAGCTGGCGGGTTTGGTGATGGGGAAAGTGGTGGGAGAGTAAGCTTTCGAAACGGCAAGTTGGGCAGTCCTCTGCAACCACTTGTTTGAACAGCATCGTCTTTTTAGTGTATCTGTGATAAACCTCGATCGAAGATACGAAATGCAAAAATCAATTGAGCAGCGTGCTTTTTACGTGGAAGTGCTCAAAAGATTGAAATAAAGAGTCAACCGAGTGAGGCCAGCCATCGCCGCCGATGGTAAGCTTCACCACGACAATGATTTAAGTCACACCTGCTTCGTGGTGAGCAGCTACCTCACCAAGAACGGGATTTCAACAATTCCCCAGCCGCCCTACAGTCTTGACCTGCCCCCCCCCCCCCCTTCAGTTTTTTCTTTTTCCAAAACTTAAAACCGCCCTCAAAGGACGCTGCCATGGAACCCTGGACGCCGTCAAAGCGGCTACGACGCAAACTTTAAAAGACTTTCCGGAAGCCGCCTACAAAGTCGCCTTGTGTGTGTGGATGGCCAAGGGATTTTGTAGAGTATTAATGATTTGTAGTGATATTCACAATAAATTATTTCTGACAAACTTAGTCTCATTACTTTTTATACAAACTCTGTATAACCAAGAGATTATTGGAAGTCACTAAAATTTTGGTTATTGCGCACAATGCCCTTGGGGATAGTGAAAAAATCCAAGTCGAATAAAACCAACCGACATAAATCAGACTATAAACATCATAAATATCCTATCACCTTTATTTCGTGGATATATCGAGAAACGCTTCTTGTTACAGAAACCACGAGATACTTTGTAGCTCAATATATAAGGTAAGACTCATCGCTGCTTAAACTACTTTTTACAGGTCGTTATTATTTTAAAACTTAGGGCTCTGTTCGCTTCGCGCTTGTTACATTTTATGTCGGTTTGGTAATACAACACACCAAACCTTTATCTACAGCGAACGTCTCGTTAAAAATGATGTTTTGACGCTAACGGGAAACCTCAATAATAATTTCCATGTGCTATTCATAGCTCGAGATATGAACAAGAAAATGAAGCGAAACAGATTCATAATGAGGACGTATTAATTGAATTAGACTACGATGTTTTACTAAAAATCGAATATCTCGTGATCAATCGATTACGAAAATTTACATAATAATTTTATCTTCAATTTACATATAAACACATACACATACACCATAGGAAAGTGCAAGATTTCAAAGCCGAGCATTAATAAATAAGAAAAGAATAAAATCTTCAAATAAAGGGAATTGACAGAGAAATATTATATCCTTAGTTGCCAGACTGATATGTTGTTTTAAAGCTGTTATAATTTATTCTCTGTCTCTTCTTCTCTTTTATTGTCTGTCTCTGTGTTTACATCAATAGGGAACCAATAAAATTATGTAGGCGGGACGCGCCCCGCCCATAAATTATAATGCGCACGTGTGAATTGTATTCTTCTCTAGACTCTAACAATAAGTACAATAATCGAAATAAGGAATCAGTTTAGCCGCGTTTGCGTAAATAGAATGTGTGGTTTCAACGAGACGGCTGCCCGGTCCACAACAGCCGACAAGTAACAAATTTCTTGGAAACCACATTTCCTGGGCGACTTATTAGTACTACGGGCACAATTAAATGGCCACCCAGATCCCCCGATTTATCGCCCAACGACTTCTTCCTTTGGGGATATTTAAAACAAACTATTTACGGACATGAACATGAAAGACCACGAAATTTAAATGATTTACGGGCCAGAATTGTACAAGTCCTAAATAATATTTCCCCTGAAGTGTTAGAACGCGTAAGAACTGAGTTTTACGATAGACTAGGTTTTTGCGAAGCACAAAGGGGCGACATTTTTGAACCACTTATTCAATAGGCATTTTTTCTTTCTTTCGTATTATAACCGGGTTGATTTATATTTTTATTTTTTTATTTTTTATAGAA
Source organism: Aromia moschata (assembly GCA_029963805.1). Taxonomy (NCBI): domain Eukaryota; kingdom Metazoa; phylum Arthropoda; class Insecta; order Coleoptera; family Cerambycidae; genus Aromia; species Aromia moschata. The sequence continues at coordinate 48,367 of JAPWTK010000660.1, forward strand.
CTTCAATTTTATTTTCTTGCAGACCGGTTAATTAAGGAATACAAATATTTGAAAATAAATACAATTATGTTCGTACACTTCTTTTAAGTGTATGGGATAATTGTAAAAGTCAGAATTACGTAAGAATTTCGTTTCATACGGCTAAGTCGATGTGCACGCCAATAGCGGCGATAAAGTACTGAGCTGAGTTCCACTCCACTCAAATTCAACGAAAGGCGTGTAGGCAATATCCCACCCCACAACCTGTTAGGTTATACGTTTCTAATAGGTGCACAAGCGTGAACCACTGCAGCATCTAACTGTCTTTGTCTGTCCTTACTGGTGTCTTTTAACTTATTCTCTTCTACACATGTATCGCCAATATGTAATGGTGCAATTTCCTACCCTAGTATGTTAGTATCTATAGCGAACTACCGAAGACTTCAATTATATCTGTTTTAAAAGTCTTATTAATTATGTAAAGTTTCAAATGGCAGTCCACTATTTTTGGTGCCGATTTCGGTGAAGCTAGTAGTGTTATTTAAAATACTGTGTAAGATTGGAAAAAAATAGCATGCCTCGTTAGAGAACCTGATGGAATGTAAAGAAGTAAATTCATATTGTCAAACTCATATTTACGTTGGTTGTGGAAAAACTCAGAGGAATTCCTCAGAAAATCTGGGTAGTTCCCTAGGCACTTTGGGGGGATTCAGACAAAGACCTTCGAGGACCCGAAGGAAAGCAAGGACTTTATTTAGAAGTCGAAGGAAGTCCCCAAGCGGGAAAAATTTAATATTATCAGCATAATTTAAGACGTTATATCGTCATTTTCGTAATAAGCCAGTTCGTATTAAGTATGGCTGCCTCTACACTTAGGTACAGAAACGATGAAAAAGGTATTAATTATTTATTAATCAATGTCATGAAGAAAATACCCATATAAATTAATGTTTCTAAAGGTTTTTCGACTTTGCTAGCCTTAAAAAAAACGGTAAAAGAAGCAGATTTTCCAGGAACACGCTGAGCTTTGACCAACAATCTGCGAATGTTTATAGAAGGTTAAAAAATGTAATTTACCAAATTGCACATTTAAAAAACCAAAGCGGCAAATTTCATTACCGTAAATAGCAAAATTTGGAAATACTCGATGTCGTATGAAGGTTGTACTCGATGAAGGTTTTCTTCATCTTTGTTTGCCCCCTTATTTTCAGCTGCAAGAAGTAGCCCTCACAAAGTTGACAGAAAATGAAAAAAAAACATTGCCCATTATTACTCATGGATTGACCATTATTGCCCACCAATTTTGTGGATATTATTAAAAAAAAAAAACATATTGCGGGGACAAACTTCACATTTTTTCCGTCACTTTCTTGTCGATAACGTCATCCCTTCGATTGCTAATTTTTGATTATACATTCGTATAGTACCTAGTTATTAAAAAAAAAACCTGCGGACGCCAACTGTACATTTCTTCGCAAACGCAAATCGATAATACCTTTTATAATCCCCCAGCATTTCCCCGTGATAGCCAATCAATAAAAATAAAATCAATATAACAAAAATGATTTTTCAGTTAGAACGTAAAAATTTAAAAAGTAGACACTGATAATTTGTATATTTTAATATACCTAAGGACTGAATCTACGAAATGAAAAATAAACAGTTTTTGTTTTCATTTTTTACATGCAAATTGAAAAAAAAACATTAGTTATATTACTTTTGGTTTGTCCGTTTTTGGGTCTAGAAATTAACTTATTTTTATTAAGTACTTAGCTTATTTAATTAGCTTAATTATTCTTAATTCTTATTAATATAGTAATTTTTAAAGTATGTTGTCCTGTAGAATGTTTTTTTTGTTTTTGTTTTGTTACATTTGTTACTTATATACTAGACATAGAACTGTCGATGTTCGTAACTTACCACTCAAGCCCTGAAAAAGAAAAAATAAACCTACTAAACGTTGTAAAAAAACAAATAGCTGTTAATTCCCTACCCTACACCTAAAATCCAACAAAACAAAACTTGTAAAGAAGGTCGCCAAATTCCCCACAGACGTTATATTGATTTACGTTGATTGTTAGGCACTTGGGAAATCGTGGGTAAATAAAGGAAAATTATTTACATCAAGGTAAAGTGCCGAATTTTCACTATGGCGGAAAAAATGTGAAGTTTTTGAAATTTGAAGCATTTTATTTTAAAAAAATCAGATTAAATTGGTTAGCAATAAGATCAACCCATAGCTAATTATGGTTAATGCCTTTTGTGATATTATCTATCAACTTTGAGGGATCAATTTAACGCAGCTCTATTTTCGTTCTGCTAATCTATTTCCACCTAATCATTCTGCTTTAGTATCGTAGATGACATTATTTATTTTATGAACTAGCCTTACAATAGCTAATACATATGTAACACATAAAACTAACGACCGCTGCGGAAAAAAAACGAGATCATAAAATCGCAATAAATACTTTAGTGGCTTATGTATGTGGGTATTCGAATTTAATAGACAATGACAATAAAGACGAATACGACCAAGAAGTATTACGATCGCTAAGGGATCTAGGCCCTATATCGAACCTCCCTCAAAACACAACTTTCTCTAGGTATCTACAGTCCAACTGACGAAATTAAATTCCCCAAAATCTACTAGTAACGTATTTCGCCGGAATCCCGTGTCGGATTAGAAAACGTTTAAAGTAAATCCCATAATCTAATGTTAGTTTTCTACCGAGTCGGGTGAATAAATTTTCAGATGGCTAAATGGGGAACGCCAGACAAAGGGTGCTCAGCTCATAACGATTAATAAAATAGTAATGCTAATGGGAAATCGATAAGAAAAACTCCGTCCCGGAGAATAAAACCTATAAGTTCGCTTTAGTTCTCACGTAAATTTCGTCCGCAGAGTCGTCTTTCGAAAATGTTTATAAAGGACCCCCGTCCATTGCAAATACGAAGATAATACGGTCAAAGACGAGGGCTTATTGTTACTTAAGGGCATCTAAAATGAACCAGAGTACTTCTGAAGTAAATACGACGGGGAAACGATGGAAACTTATACAGATTATTTTCGAAATGAAAACAATAAAAAAATGAGGCGGCTCTTTCATCTAGAAGGACGATAGATATTAAATTAATTTTGCTTCTACATTTTGCTGATAGTCAATTGCCTTTTAGAGTAATTCAGTTTTAATTATCCATTCCGAATTAATCTTAAACACAGGTATGTATGTATACATGGTGGAGACTTTAACTGAAATATTGGGTGTGAATGATTTTTCAAAAAATTCATTCGACAACTTTAAAATTATTTACCCATTTTGCAAGTATATGAAAAATATAGCCTTCAGGTGGCTGAAACCACCCTCGACATTTTTTTCAAATGCAACCCTATTGTGATCCCTCATTGTAAAGCTGGTGGAAATAGGAATCCAACGCACTGATCAAATTTTAATTTTTGTATGTGTAGGGTTGCATACAATTAAAACGTAATTTTATAGTTTAATTTATTTTTAACGCAACAATTTCGTACTCAAAATTGTGTTGTTTAGTTTTTGGAATGTAACCTCACCTTACTTTTCATATGTCCCCACAAAAATTCCAAGCAATTTTTTGCCACAACTGATATTTGTTATTTTTTGCTAGTGTTTTTACACGGCGCAAAGAGTAATTTAGTTTGTATGTTGTATTCAGAGTTTGAAACGAAGTGTTATTTCAAATTGGTGAAAATGTCTTATTTAAATGAATCACTAAAAATCGAAATTTTGACGATGATTGGATATGGTGATAGGGCGCGAACTCAATGCGAAGTTGTTCGCTTGTTTCGAGAAACCATCCTCACTTGCCACCACTAAATCAAGGTACCATTAGTAAAATTGAGGCACAATATCGAGAGATGGGTCATGTCAGGAAAGTACAGAGTAAGAGGCAGGCTGTTGTTGATGACGACACGAAGTTGAATTTGTTGCTTGCTCTAGAGAAAATCCAATCACTCCAGCCCGTCAACTGGCCTGTGATAGTAATCTTAATCACAAAACAGTTTTAAAAATACTTAAATATGAGAAAAAACCCCATATAAAATGCAAGATGTTCAAGAGCTACTTGAAGATATCCAGATCGACGAGTGGAATTTTGCGATTTATTGATGACTTGTATTGATCAAAACCAGTTATCTTTAGAGTGGATAGTTTTTCTCTGACGAGGCTACTTTTACATTAAATGGGCACGTAAATCGCCAAAATTGTCGTTACTGGGCTGAAGAGAACCCCCCATTGGATGAGGGAACTTCATACTCAGCGCCCACAGAAAACCAATGTGTGGGCCGGAATAATACAAGATAGAATTGTAGGACCATTTTTCTTTGATGGCACTCTTAATGGAGCATATCTTGCGTTTACTCCAGCACGAACTAATGCCAGTGCTATGTCATTTATTTCCAAACCTCTTAAACCCTAACTTGACCGCAGAGGTATGGTTTCAGCAAGATGGGGCCCCACCACACTATGCTGCCATTGTTCGTCAGTATCTGGACAAATTTTTCCCGGTAGGTGGATTGGGAGGCGAGGTAATATTGAGTGGCCAGCAAGATCTCCAGATCTTACACCACTGGATTTCTTTTGTTGGGGACATCTTAAAGTAGGGTTTACATTCAGAAACCCAACAACGCAGTCTGCGGAACGATAAGGAAAGAGGAAATCGGAAAAATAACACCGCAAATTTGCTAATGTAGGGACGAAACCTACCACAGACTGGGATGCTGCCAACAAGTGAATGGTGCACATTTTGAACAATTGTTACGTTGAAAATAAATTTAATTTTTAAATTGTTTTAATTGTATGCAACCCTACAAACATACTAAAAATTAAAATTTGATCAGTGGGTTGGATTCCTGTTTCCACCAGCTTTACAATGAGGGGTCACAAGCCATAGGGTTGCATTTAAAAAAATCATGTCGAGGGTGGTTTCAGCCACCCCTGAAGGGCTATATTTTTCACATTACTTGCAAAATGTAGGTAAATACATTTAAGAGTTGACGTGTCTCGGGAATTTTTTGAAAAATCATTCACCACCCCTCTAGCGAATATATTCCAGTTAAAGTCTCCACCGTGTATGTATACTCCTTATTCTGTAATTATTAAATAGTTTTCTCAATATTTTTCAAATTTCGAGATGTTTTCGTAAATTTCAAAAGATATTTACGATCAAAATGGGTCAGAATTTTCTTGGATGTCCAAAACACTATGTTTGTTAAAAAATAAAATGTAGTAACCCATTTTGAAAGTAAAGTGTAACAAACGGAAGATTGCAGCTTTTATTATAAATGAACAGATATAGGATGTTGCATTTTTGAAATACTAAATTGACTGGCGAAAACAACATCCTCTATGTTCGCTCTGTTAAAACATATTTGCGATCAAGGAAATGAGTGAGAATTCTCTGGGTCACCCGATATTAAGCAACAAGCTATCTTGAAAATCAATGATTTACAGTTATTACAAAAGTCAAAATAAACGTTTAACAATAATAACACATCTAATTTAAAGTACAATAATGTAAAATTTCATTACATAAAACTGTTTTCTGTAAAGATAAAATAAAATTTTTATCTTTATTTATTTTTAGCTTTATTCTTGCAAAATTTCCATGATTATTTCTAATTTCATCACAAGGGTTTGGAATTCTCGCCCAAAAAGTTAACTACAATTGCTTATTGGAACATATTAAACTTTAACAGCTTAAGCCTAAGTACTCCAAATGCAGAATCTACATGGATTTAAATCTAGTGATATTAGAAGCCAATTAGTTATGAGCTTTGACCGAGAATTCAAGATGCTTATTATGAAATTGGCAGGAATAATACAATATCTACAGAAAAGAATAAATGTATTTATTGCAATACATACATGATCGTCATGTAGAGCATTATTTTCCAAAAAATTAAAATCTAATAGTGATTTTAAAAGACTGTACAAAAATTAATAATTGTTTATAGTGATATAATCTGTCTGATATTTGGTTTTGTTGAGTTATCAAAGCCAATTTTACATAGTTTAATCAAACTTTTGACTTAGCTTATTCTAATCGCAATAAACTTTTAATTTTTGTTTAACCAACGTTGGCCAATTTGCCATTAGAAGCTTAGTCATTGTCCAAGTCTGAACTCTTTAGGTAAAGGCATTTTTGAGATTTCCATATTCAAAGAGCTCTAGCTCCTTTTGGAAGCATTTTTGGATAAAAGTATGAGGTTAAATCGACATAAAACACGTCTAGTATCGAGGAGTGTCCGTTTGGCAGAAGAGATTTTGAACACCCTGTATGCAGTAATTATGAAAAATCATAAATAATGTAAAAACAAACAATGCGCCCCATGAATATGTAATCCGACCGCTACGTCCTCTTCCTTGTCATCTTTAATTTTTATATGGACTTCGACGATATTTTCAGGGTAGAAGAATACGGATAATAATTTAAGGTAATAAAATTTGTTATGGTAATCACACTTTTAATACATACAAAGTGGCGCCCCACAGTGGCGGCCGAATTCAATGCGACACATTTATTTATGGCGCCATGGTTCAAAGGAATCCCGTTGTACGAGTACTTATAGTCGACCATTAACGGCGAACTTCACTAAAGCAAGTAAGCTAAGCCGAAACCGAAAAATGTACAAAAAAGATACCCAAAATAGCTGAGAAGTGTTAATGTGCAAATCGCATTTTCAAAATCTCTGACAAAACCGTTTCGTTGCAGATTTAAATAATTTAACACAGGACGTCCGGTAAGAACGCGGCAATATTCTAGAAGCACACAGGGACGTAAAAAAAAACTACCTAGTTCTTCGTATACTTTTTTCTCGTACGGTGCCCTCCTATCGAGATATTAGGCAGCAAAGAGGTACCTCCAACTTTACTTTTCTGACAATGACTTTTATACCTCTCTATAATAACTTTTATACCTACGGTAAATATTTTAGGTAACCTAACCTAACCTAACCTAACCTAACCTAACCTAACCTAACCTAACCTAACCTAACCTAAATCTTTAAACCTTTACAGAATGAATATAAAAAAAATCTGTCAAACTGGCATTTCAGAAATCAGAATTTATCTAGTCCTATCTAATTACACTAGAGGTCGATACCTCCTAGGTCGATATCTAGTCGATCCACACGCTGTGGCTCTCCTAGTAAGGATACCAGCCGACTTGCTCGTTATTCCTCATTCGCCATTATACGAAGTGTGTAAATTAAGTAATGAGACTGTTTTTGTATACCAATAGAATTACAATTCAGTATTGTCTCCTTGAGGATAACCACACAACGCTGGACACGGTTCTTCCATTCCTCCTAGCAGTGGTGGAACTCATATACTGAAATAGTCTTCGGCTGGCCGGTTACAGCCGTTTGAATGTTTTCTATGGTCCCAAATTGCAATGACTCAAGTCAGGCGAATAAGGAGACTGAGGAACCATAGGAATGTTTTTACTGGCTAAAAACGCGTACTGAAATGGCTGTGTAACAAGGCGCATTGTCGTGATGCAACATCCAGTTGTTCTTGATATTTGGTTTCATACGCATGATCCTTTTTCAAAGTTTTTCAAAAACTCTCTGTAAAAGTGTGATTTACTATTTGTACCTGGAGGCATAAACTCTTTGTGGACAATTAATACCTTTTTTTTACTTTTTCTCGGTAGTCACCAACATTTTCAACTAAACGATTAATGGCAAATAATTTTTTTCCTCAATAAATGCCAAACTAAAAATGATACAACGTTATAATTTCCAATTTTGCATTCTTCAAAGTCTTCACGGTCTTAAACAGGGTATTTTTGAACATATGGACTGATATAATCTAAAAAACCTAATAAATATGTACAAACTGCCACTAGAATGTTACTCTAATTTTAGCGAAACTTGGCATGTGAGGGTATCAAACATTATATGAATAAATTATGAACACACTCTGAAAGATATTATCTAAGCTGGTCAAATTCTGAGGTCGATTTCGCACATGGCGACGATTTGGAAAAAATGTAGTTACGGTGTCAAGTTCTATAGACGCCAGATGTCGACAGAATGGCGTTTTCTGTGAAAATGCAATTCCATATGGGTGATTAATTGAGTGGGGAGCAAAAAGTTGGAAGATTAATGACTTGAAGATAGTGCGGATAATGTTACGTCATTTCTAAATATGTATATTCCACCAAATACGTAAATTACAAGAATGTAACGTAGACGTCAAGATAAATAAGTATAACTGCTGCTCAGGCTAATACCATAAAAAGGCGTTTATTTAAAAAGCCTCATTTAGAAAATAAATATTAAATTTAAATAAATAACTCGAGGGAAGTTAAGGACAGTCATTCGTTGTTACATTTAAAAATACAAACATTGGACTTCCTTCAGTTGTTAATCTGTGAAATTTACACCTACAAGTTGAGCGGAAAGAGATAATTTTAGCAGTATTGTTACACCGGAATACTTTGTGTATACTAAAAACAGGTTTCTCACGCCGACGCCTTTACAAGTTTTAGGTGAGAGTGGAGGAGCACGCCGAATTACTTATATAACCTCGATGGCCTTATATTTCCAATCTCAGTTCAAAATATTATAAATTCAGAACGTCTACCAGGAACATCCGTCGCTACGTTTCTCTACAATGACGCAGTATATGCAACGCCTGCTTTATTGTTATACTTACATATTTTATCGCTCGTATGTCATATATGACATAGTCGACCATACATACAACTCGGCTGCCACATTTTAAAACACAGTAACTGTTATTTTCAAAGTTTTGAGTAAATTAAAGAAAACTTTAAACATATGGCTCCTCGAACTATTAAAGATCTTTAAATACAATTTTAACAGTTTAGGATACTATAATTGCAAGTTATTGTATACGTAAACAATAATTTAAAGATTCTTGTATTTTTTCAAAAAAAATGCAGTTGCTGTGTTTTGGCATAGATGTTTAATAAAACATGAGCAGAGTATATAGTAAAACGCATTGTATCTGCACATAATATTTTCATTTTGATAGTTACCACTTGCTGTGACCAATAATTACCACTTACTTTGTGACCAATAATTACCAATTAACTTTGTGACCAATAATTACCACTTAATTACCACTTGCTTTGACCACTTACTGTGTTACGAGTAACTGCCACATACTTTGTTACGGGTAAATTTTTGTCAAACATTCTCTTCCGGATGTTGCTTCCAATACACAGTAAGTACCACATACTAGGTTTTGCCTATATTTTACTATTGAAAAATAGCATTTGCTGGGTTTTGGCGTAGAAAACCAAAAATTGTATTGTAGATACTGTGTTTTGCCGAAATATATCTGCGTAACTATGAAATATATTCGTTTTCTAGGTAGTGCAATAGACGCGGAATAAACACAATATCTGCTCGGAGTAAAAAATGAATTTTTGAGACAAATGTTGGATACTGTGTTTTGAAATGTGGCAGCCGAACTGATCCTGTGTGTACCGGTAAAGAATATAAGCTGTTGTTAGGGATGACCAGGTGGAACGGACAGTGCCGTACGTTTATGTATATGTAAGTAAAGCGATAGGACAGAATATACTTTATGTTACACGCATGTTACGCGGTGATTTTTTCTCTTAATTAGAAAAAAATGTTATATTTACCTCAAACGATTATTATTAACCATAATATTTGCTTTAAAGGATGTTTTTAAAATAGGCTTTTGGAGACCGGTTCATATAGAAGAAAATTTAAATAATGAAATGTTGGTAACGGAGTCGATCGGATGGGGTTGGGCATTTAAGAACAAAGATTTACAAGCACAAAGCCAGCGTCTTCTTTTAAATATTTATGAATGCCTAAAGGGGAAAAATAGGCAAGTGATGGATACAGATATTATAGAAAGAATTTTTGAATACACTAAGATTACAATTTCTACTATTAGTATTTTTTATTACTTACAATTACTTACAAGAATAGTTAATAATTTTCAACAAAAAAATAAAGTTACGTATTATACTGTTAATTACGATTGGGTAGACAAGACTCAAAATTATACTTTCAATACACCATATTCGAGACGAGAACATGTCATAATTCTGTATGCCGGAAATGAAACTGAGTATCCAAATCTAGGAGCATTCAAAGTATGAAAATCGTACCAAACACACTACTCTTGTCAGCCAAAAATATAACAGCTTTCGGCTGACTATCATGATAACATAACCGCAGATTTATTTAAAAAATGGCTCACTGAACAGCTGTTATCTAGCATTCCCCCCAAATTGAATTACCGTAATGGATAATGCTTCTTATCTTCATGTTTTTTATGCAAACGAACATACTTGTACATGCAATACACATACGCGTATATATACACACACTTGTAATTTCATCAGATTCTAAAAACCATCAGAGGTAATGTTTTTACTTTCAGTCATAGTTTATGAATTAACGAATCTGCTGTGTTACATTAACTGATAATACACGATTTTTAAAATATTGTTAGGCATGTTTTTCATTATTAGGTTTAAAATATTGTTAGTCAATTTTTACGCGCCTATTGCTAGCACGCGTTCGAGGTCGGTGCAGCTGTGTTTACAACGGAAATGTGCTCTTTTTATATCCATAGCTATACAGAGTCAGAAAGAGTGGGTCAACACTAAACTGGAGATACTAGACACCAAAATATTATGATTGAGCCCAACATGCCTTATACCAATGTCGCTGATTTAAGAGATACAGCGTGTTCAGTGATTAAATTTTATTCTGAAATTTCTTAATAAAAAGATTCTGAAATTTCTCACAAAGCAAGTCGAGAATCTAAAAGAATTCTATAAAGAAAAGGTACTCTTGTTTAGGTCGTCTAAATCTATCGGTTTTTAAGATATTTGCATTTTAGATTTTGTTGATTTTTTTTCGGGAGCTGATATTATTATGCGTGCGTGTTGATTATTATTGGTGCAAAAGACCTAGCTAGTAATCAGAAAATGCCACAACATTTGAGAATAGAATTGAGCGTTCTTTTAAATCCTCGTGTTTTTTCATCTTGATTTACGCGTGGCTCAACAGATAAAACAAATATGTTTTAATTTACCTAACTAATACGGTGAAACTAGCGTCCCCTAGGAGCAACGTCAAAATAAGCTCAAAATTAAGGGGGTTATACTACCCGGGCGCACTGAAAAGCTTTTTTTGGAATTTTTTTTCATTACCTATGTAATGGATCAAAATGAAATTTTGACACTTAATCCTGAGGGTATTAATGTATACAAAATAATTATTTATTTTCATTCGAGTTACAAAATGGCGTCGTAGCTCCAGGTAAAATGAAACAATTTTTTTCTGAAAGAGGAAATCGACGTACACTGTAGCAGTCTTCATACACCACTTAAAAGCAAAAAAAAAACTCTTAATATACATTAGTTTTTCCTTGGAAGTACCCAATATTTTATTTATTTTTTTTTTTGAAAATTCGTAACTTGACAATTTTTTTTTTTTCACTTATTTCTTAAAAAATTAACCTTAAATTATTGAAGGCAAATCTAATTATTTATCAATCGCAAAAATCGTGTGTATTTCGACAGATACTCTATAGAAGAAGCTACAATTAAAATTTCAAATCTATGGGATAAAAACTGAACTAGCTACGTTATACGCCAATTTGAAAAATACAGTTTCGAGAAAACCGCGTTTGTTTGAAATAAGTTTGAAAACGTATTTAATCATATAAATAAAACGGCTATTGTAGCATCCTATTAGCTTCCCTAAGATTGAAAAGTGCCATCTATATATATTTCGAGAAAGTATCTCATTTTTACCGACGAAAACTACCAATAAAACTGTAATATTACAGCAGAGCGGCTTTTTCGAACGTTCTGGACCGCTGAGACATGTTCGGAAAACAAGTTGTAATTTTTTTAAAAGCTTGCCGCCCCCCCCCACCCCCCGAAAAAAAAATCTTTATGAATATCATTCTTAGATAGTACATACATCAGAAAAAAATGGGAAAAAAATTGCTGGGAAGTATAACCCCTTAATAGTTTTTATTTCTTTCCATAGCAAAAATAAAGTTAGACCCAGTAACAGATTGTATCTTAGTACTTGTAGTAGATATTGTTAGGTATGTATAGTCCTTCTATTTTTAATTGAAAATGATAAATACGCCTGGGAACAAAAAAACCGGTGCAACTTTATGATTCCATGGGCGTGCATATATCTTTTATAAATTCGAAAACTGTGAAATATTTTTTTTTATTCAAATCAATATAGAAGATTAAAATTAGCCTGCTTACAAAACTCTTAATATTTGTAATATAATTTGCTGTAAATAATGCTATTTTAGCCAGACAATCTCAAAAAATTGCCTGTGTTAATAAACCTAACTGAAATACACGTAACTGGCGTCTTAAACAAGTAGAATTCCTAATGTCGTAAATCAATTTAACGACATCGTAAACATTTTATGGCACAGTGGACCGAATGAGTATTTAAGGAATGTATTAGATACAAAGCACAATAATAAGTTGGATCGGATTTACCGCCGGCCTTACCAGCGTTGCCGGCTCTTCAAAATTTTCTTAAGTATAGTAATATACATAAAGTTGTTTTAATTTATAATTATTTTTGCCAGAAATTTTAAACGCTTTATTTTAATGCTAATTAATAAATTTATATATATATATATGTATTTTTTTTAAATAATTCCAAACTAGCTTTCTAAGAACGTCACGAACTAACAGTTTACTGAAGTATGAAGTATACTTGTATAGTGAGCTTAGCAATTTTAGAAAATATATCTGACAACCTTGGCTAGTATTCTTTTATACCATTTAGAATGGAAATTGTATACACTTAATCGCGACGTTGAAGTGAATTATAAGTCGGCCCTCCCGGCTTGAGAAAATTGATCCCCCCTGCGACATATGTACCGAGACTACATTTAAACTTGCCCCAACTCCGCCGTACGCTGTCGTACCCTTTCCATCAACCCGCGTCTAAATTACCTATATACAGAGCACACAGGGCAAGTATACACATGCGAGTGAAGTATTAATATAGCCCTCATTTGACATCGTCCGCCGGGGGCGTAATAAGCGGCGAACGCCGAGAGAACGGCGGCGGCGACGAAGGCGGCCCTGTTTACTGAGCGGCCGCCCTCCCGCCCACGTAAAATATGCCCCTGGCCGCCCCCATGACGTAACGGGACAATTGCCGACAGCAACGCCGGTCGGCCGTTAGAGAAAACATTAAACTCTGCTTAACGCGTCGGAACATGTTGAGACGCGTGTCTGTAGCCTGTTTTGACTCGGTTTAATGGTGTGTATCAAGAAGCGTATCTGCCGTTAAGCCTCTTTTTGTGCGGTATAATAAAGTGTCCGTATTCCAGATTCTATTGACGGCTGCCGGTTCTCCTGGACCGCCACTGAGAGCCAGAAGCACTACTAATATGCAATTAAAACGGGGATTGTATGCAACTGTTTGCTAAATTCAGCTACGTGTGGGAATTAGTTAAGTTCAAATGGGCGAATTTCTTTGTAAGTATGTGTGGTGGCATACTTGTGATGGCACTTAAAGAATGTATGTATTTTTAGAGGTATAAAAACGATTTTAAAAATATATACTAGCCCGCAAAATTAACTGTACTTATTTAGGTATACGAGGTGTGTAAATTAAGTAATGAGACTGGCAACGTAGCGCTCGATCTAGCAACACTGCGGAGACAGAACTTGGAAGGGTGGTAGGTTAACATGTAATGCACCTTCAGTACAAGTTTGAACTTGTTGAGTCATTGGTTTGTTCTTTGTGACTGTTTTCGTAAACCGGTTTTTTCTAGTACGCTTTAAGAATAAGTAACATTAATTTTGAGCAACGGTGTACTATCAGGTTTTGCTTCAGACTTGGACACAGCGCAACGGATAGTTTTGCAAAACATCAACCTGCCTACGGAGACAGTGTTTTTTTCAAGAGCCCAGGTTTTTCGGTGGTTTAAGGCATTCTCAGATGAAAGAGACTCGATTGAAGATGAACCACGCAGCGGAAAGCCTTCATCTTTAAGAACCGATGAAAATGTCGACAGATCTTCTTCGTTCGGACGGATCTTGTGCGTTCAGATCGTCGGTTGACGACAAGAATGATCGGGGAAGAGTTAAATTTGAATGAGTGATTGACACCACTATTCATCAGATTTTGACTAACGAATTGAGGGATGAGAAAAATCTGCGCAAAAATGGTTTCAAAAAACCTTTCGCAGGAACAAAAGGACATCAAGAGAAAAAATGTCTGTCTCTTTGAAAATGATCCCCATTTTATGGAACGTGTCATTACTGGTGATGAGACTTTTGGGTGTTTGAGTACGACCTGGAAACCAAGCGCCAAAGCATGGAATGGCACATTTCAAGCTCTCTAATACCAAAAAAAAAAAAAAAAGAGAATGAGCAAGTCGAAGGTCAAATGCATGCTGATTTGCTTTTTGATAGCTAGTGAGTGATCCTAGTAAATCAACACTTTACAGAGAGGTTCTTGAAAAACTTCGAAAAGGATAATGTGTGTGAGACCAAACATCAAGAGCAACTGGTTGTTGCATCACGACAATGCGCCTTGTCACACAGCCATTTCAGTAAACGAGTTTTTAGCCAGTAAAAACATTCCGGTGGCTCCTCAGTCTCCTTACTCGCCTGACTTGAGTCCTTGTGACTTTTTCTCTTCCCGAGATTGAAAAATCACCTCAAGGGACGTCATTTTGGGACCATAGAAAACATTTAAACAGCTGTAACCGACCAGCTGAAACATATTCCAGTACAGAGTTATTTTGAAGGAGACAATGGTGAATAGTAATTATATTCGAATAAAAAATTAAATAAAAAAAATCAGTCTCATTACTTAATTTACACACCTCGTATTTCAGAAGTATTTAAAAAATTGGAAATTCAATCTTAACATATGTTATTGTATTTTCAGTAACCAACAAACCCTTTACGAAGTTACAGTTACAAAAATTCCCAAAATCACATTTTAACAATAAAAAAAATCGAAATCATATTTTTCTACAGCATACAAAGAAACATTTTTTTCTCATGAAAATTTTTCTCAAAAAATCATAAATAAATTAAATAAAAAATTATCAAACATCGAATATTTCCTCCAAGATCCTGAATAGCTCTCATGTTTTTGGCATGGAGTGTATTAAAACAACAAGCTCGTCAAAACGCCAAAAAGGAGAACTTTTTTAAAAACCAAAACAAAAACAACTTTTTTCTGATCATTGTATAGTGACAAAACTGAAAAGATTCAAAAGGAGTTTCGAAATCTCCTTTTGTAATTTTGCAGTTAATTTTGCAGGTAGGTATTATTTACTGCATTTCAGTTCGCTAATTAAGTTCGCTTAATAAAAGTTGACACTTTTGCGTCATTCAAAGAGAATCTTTTCTTCATCATCTAATATTGTTTAGACTTCACCTTCAGATCTGTTCGGTTTTAAAACAGAAGTTCTAAATGAATACGATCTCAAAATATTCAAAATTTCCCACTCATTAAAATATTAGGTATAGGTACATACGTACATTGTAGATATTTATTGAAGTATAGGTTTCCTATGCATGGTATACATAGGTATCAATTTATTTTTTATGAATTTAGTGGCGTCAGTTTGAAGGATCCTTAAACATTTATTGCAAACGTAGGTATTAAGGCTACGACATTTAAGTTGTTTTTTATGTATGGCCTTGAACAAAACATACATAAGTGACGCTGCACTTTACACACAAGTAGAATTAACCATTATAATTAGTTTGCTAACTGTAATTAAACGCTTATAAGTTTTATATTTAGATCCAAGCTTGCTTCCAACAACAGCTACAGAGAATCATGAAGTACGAAGTACTTGACACTAATAATACGCTTTTAGTAAATACAGTGTCTCTCAAAAGTTATGCGCATTTCGGAAAATGGCAATTTTTGGATTTTTTTTTCGGGCAGGTCAATTTTGTTTTTTAGGGCATTTCAATTCAATTGGATTATTTCAATTAAATGGCGGGAGAGACATAAGATTGTTTTTTTTTTTCCTGCACCGTATGAAAGTTTAGGTCTTTCTGATTAATTTGGTGTTCAACATGTAGGCGGTTGGTAGGGAAAATTTGGGAGACAAATATAAAAAACTGTAATCTCCGAATTTCTCTTTTAGAAAGAATGTAAAGATATTAAAGAGCTGTTAAAAAAAATTTGGTATGAAAAAAAAAAGTGCTAGTGGTTAATTAATTTTAAGAGTCCAGGCTAGTTTGATAGCAATTTTTAGCCAAATTCTAAAATAGAGGAAAATTGTTAATCCCCCCGAAATTCCTAGCCCAACCGGCCTGGTGTGGCTATACGTAAAAAGGGGGCGGGGAGGGGGGGAAAACTTGCCCCAAAAAAAAAAGGGGGGGTTTTATCTGAACATAATCAATTTTCTCATGTTGAAATAATAATACAATAAATGGAACATTGGGTATAGCATTTCTGGATTTATTTTAATTACAGAGTATGGAGTACCTTATATTCTTACGCTGTGCCAAAAGTAAAATGGGAGCCTACTACCCGAAAAAATTTATAACGGTTTTTCCAGACCCTAACATCTGTCATTTTTCTTAAAAAAACATTAAATATCTCCGAAAACGACTGTGTTTAGGTATAATTATGGTACATATTGTCAACTCCAAATTAAAATAAGAAAGTTCATTTAAAATAAGAAAGTAAGTCGACGTCCAGAAGTATATGTACGCCCTGGCATTCGGCAAAATTTTAAAACGAGTGCAAATAACATCACATATTCCATTTTCACATTTTGATGGAACAACAATTCTATAGACCAAAACGCACTAAAAACTCACCCAGTAGAATTAGAATAGAATTAAATAAAATAAAACATGTTTTTTGGTTTGGGTGTGATGTCCATTTGTCCATATATGAACATGGGAAGATTTATATTTCAATTTTCTTTAATTCCATGGCACATGTAAAAGTAGATACAAAGGTTTGCAACTGAAGAAGGGGAAGGGATAATGTTTAATAATGTTTAAGTGTGGGAGTAGATCACATCTAAATCATAGTGCCATAAAATACATTTTGGAATAGTCTAGTGTCCCACTCATAATAACCACTTCATCCCTAAGGTAGGTACTTGGTTTAAAATTCGTGGAAATCTTTAAGGAGTCTATACCACTAATTTAAAGAGCCAATTGTTAATTTGTGCAAGAAAAAACTAACAGCACATATAAATTGGGATTTACGGGGCGCAACCATAAGGTTAGAGCGCCGCCAAAAACGTATTAGCACCGCCATAAAAGCAAAGAAAACCATCCCGGCCGACGACAGAATTGTGATCCTCGCAGTTAGTCGAGCTCGTAGCGCTAATGAGGCCGCGAGGCCGCCGCCCTCCGCGATATTTCAACGTCGCCGCGGGTGGCGACCGTCGCCGAGCTCGCCCCCAGATAGCCCCGGGTGCCCTGTTCCGACAACGGACCAACCGCAGGTCATAAGTAGAATCGGACACTTGTACGAGTTCTCAGTTCTCAGTCATTCAGTTGCGCATTTGCTGCTCTTGCAGTTGCTCGGCGGGCGGCTGTTAATATGGCCTCTGCACCCTCAGATCGACATAGTTATGGCTTCCAGAGGTGTTTCAGAGAAACTCACCAGGTACAAGCAAACAAGATGTTATCCTAAATTGTTACGAAAAAAAACCGAGGAAGTGGAATAGTTAAGCCTTCGCTAGATAAAGTAGCGTCAATTGTAGTTGATTGGAAATTTTGGAAGAAAATGCTGGTAAATTTTAGACAGGCAAAGATTAAATGCACCGGGACACAGCAAAATAATACGAGGAAATTACAGAAGATTATGCCCGTATATTTTTTGGGTCGCTGAATTGAATATAGCAGTTGGTTTCAACCCCTCACGTGGTATAGAATAAACAGAGCAATATTGTGATTTCTGTCATTTAGGGATCTCCATAACTCCATAACCTCATACCTTTAAACCCAATAATCCAATAGCCACGGGACCTGATGTATGAAACCAGAAACTACGTCGTACATATCTCGGCATCTACAACTCAACTTGGGAGCTGCGTGTATAGAACTAGAAACCATGTATATTAGAAGTTTTTTTAGCAGACAACCTCAAATCCAATAACCCCATAGCCTGACAAATAATATCATAGCCTGAAGAATAACCTCATAGCCATATCACCAATCGATTCTCGTACTCGAAAAATACTCTCCCAAAACATAGTTTCAAAAAGTCACGGTACGTTGTCATTGTATTTCTATTATGAATCTAGTGCTTACTTTTGAAATTGTCTGCTCACGAATCTCCGAGATACATTATTTCTAGTTTCATACATACAGACCTCTGGGCTGTTAGGTTTTGGGTTTAAAGGTATGGGTTCATGGGACTCTGGGGTTCACTCTGGGTTTTAGTTGACTTGTAGAATTGTATCTTATATCAAAAATTTAACAATCTCTGCTTATTCAATACCATGACTTTTGATGCAACCTTATAAATGACAAAATTAAGATTATGGACCATATTTTGTGGTTGGGGTCTAATTGAGCTCCTTAACCCTACGTTTTGTGTGTGCTAGCGTTATTAATTAGATTCAAGCCTATACCGAGCTCTATGAAAGGTTAAATCCACAGTACATAATCAATAAGTAATAACTCAATCAACACGTAAAACGTTTTATAACAAAGCTGATGGGAGCAATGAATTATCCAGTTTTCCCATCAAAAATTATCTAGAATTTGAACCCGTTTGTTCATTACGCAGAAGCAATTGAAATTAAGTGATTGGAATATTAGGGAAAGTACATACATAGAGGAAGTACCGTCCAACGGTGTACTATCGTCTCAATTTTCTGCAACATGCAGGAGAAATGTCAATCCACTTTCAGTTACAATTCGATACGTTTGAACATACTAGACAATGAGTTTTTGGTTTATGCAAACCTCACAACTGAAATGACTGAAACCGTTAGATTAAGCTAAATGTGTTTTTCCTTATTTGCAAAACAAGACGTTCTTTAAAAATTTTCATAAACTAATAAATATTAATCTTAAACGAGTAATTGGAAAAAATATTTAACCAATTATTATGTAAAGATATCTATCACAATGTAAACAATAGATTTTTCTCAACGAATCAAGTACCTCTGTAAATAAAATGTTATTGAAACAAATTTCACAACAGTTTCAAAACAAACAATAGTGTTTATTAATTTCTATATAAAAATGACAGGTATATATATACACTTTTAAAATGCTACTAAAGTAAATATTTTCATTAGGTGTAGACTTACTGAGAGATAGCTTTATTACAAAGGATTTACTTAGGATAAATTTGACACTTTTAATTACAAAAAATTACAACAATATGCTGCCACTCCTACGTACTTACTACAAAAACAAAATCAATTTGTTACTGCTTTCGACATAAAAAAATGGATATGTCTATTTATTATTAAACTAACTTCGGTATTTTCAATACCAACTTTATGGATTGTATTTACAACGTATCTAAATTCATTTTTATCAAGAAACGGCCAACCCAACCTGATATGTACTCAAGTTTTACGAAGAAACAGCACATTATATTTTTCTGCTTATTCTGTCGTCATACGCAGCTGTAATCTAAGATAAGATATGTAGAAAAACCGTTATATAATAAAAGGTTTGTTGACAGTGGGTAAGTTACCTACACCTACCTGCGAATTTATGGTTTGCAAAATTAAATTTTCCTGTCTGATAGATTTATGCTAGGCGGCGAATATTACAATGCTTTAAAGACAGCTCCCCTGCTTACAGTTTTCGACTGCACGATACACCTCGTTTTACATTTACAAAATTTGATTCAAAATGAGTGAATATTCTATGTATTTAGAGGCCGCACAGTCCCCATTTTTCTTGCGACAATTTTTATTTCGCAAGAGATTTTGGTGTTATTTTACAGTTTGCAATTTGCATTGCTAATTTTAGTTGTCAGCCACTGTTACCAAAATATAGCTAATAAACCATTGCTACAAGACGGTTTAACCATATAAACAAAACAAAATGACATATTTAAATAAATCCAGGAGGGAATATTAAGAAAACCACAAAATCAGAAATTTTAGATGTCATAAAACACAATACAAAGAGGCACAGCACGGAACGTGAGGTTATGTCAAACAGTTGGCAACAGTACAATTGCAGATAGCACAATAATTATGTCCCGAGCATGAATTTTTTTATCAGCAAGAAATTGCACAAACAAACATAAATACGCGTGCGCAAAAAAATTGCTGCAATTTTTTTTGCTGGCAAGAAAAATTGCGAACTGTAAAACGGCCTTAAGAGGTATCTTCTAAATTTGTGATGAAATTAAGAAACTTTTATAAAGAAAATGACGAGAGAGGTTTCAAAAGTCGTCACATTCGTTATTCAAAATTTTTGAAATATGTACATACATTGGTGTATCTAAGCATTAATTTACATAAGGAACGATGGTTTGACGAGCTCTAGTATAAAAATGTATGTTTTTCAATAAAAACAAATGTTGGTAAAATTCATAGGTGAATGGGGTAAGTTGAATTAATATTTTCAACACATTTCATATACATGAAATTAAAAAAAAGAAAAAAACAGTAAACTGATCTACGAATAGGTAAACTTCTGGTTTAATTTCGTGACTAAAACATCTATTTTACGAAAGAAACTTTAAGAGGAATCAAAGTACTCTATTTCCATTTTAAATTGAAAATAGGAAGAAAAAAAAAAGGTTGTCAGATATATTTTCTAAAATTGCTAAGCTCACTATACAAGTATACTTCATACTTCAGTAAACTGTTAGTTCGTGACGTTCTTAGAAAGCTAGTTTGGAAATATTAAAAAAAATACATAGATATAAATTTATTAGTTAGCATTAAAACAAAGCGTTTGAAATTGCTTGAAAAAATAATTATAAATTAAAACAACTTTATGTATGTTACTATACTTAAGAAAATTTGAAGAGCCGGCAACGCGATGCCAGCAACACCGATGCCGGCAACCAGCAAATGTTGACCAGTATACTATAGGATTGCTTTATATGTAATACATCCAAACATTTATTCGGCCCACTGTGCCATAATTTTTTTTACGACGTCGTTAAAATGATTTACGAATTTAGAAATTCCACGTGTTTAAGGCGCCAGTGACGTTAATTTCAGCTAGGTTTATTAACACAGACAATTTTTTGAGATTGTCTGGCTAAATGAGCATTATTTACAGCAAATTATATTACAAATATTAAGAGTTTTGCATGCAGGCTAATTTTAATCTCCTATATTGATTTGAATGAAAAAATTATTTCACAATTTTTGAATTTATAAAAAGATATATGCACGCCCATGGAATCATAAAGTTGCACCGCTTTTTGTGTTCCCCAGGGTATTTATCATTTTCAATTAAAATTAGAACGACTATACTTTTAGATGCGGTGTTTACCAACAAATGTGCTGTTCGATTGCTACAGTGACTAAGAATTGTAAAAAAAGCCCACCCACTCTATCAACCATCATCCTCGAATTTTCGTTAAGAAAAACTACCTAAACTACCGAGAAGTTAGAAGTAAAAGCCATAAATTCCAGTATAAAGTTAGCACCTACCTACCTACCACCATTTATTAGTGAACCCAGGTAATATTTCATTATTCTAACCTTAGATTAGAACCACATAAATAAATTAAGGTTGGGATTACTTACACTGAAAATACAATCAATAATATTTCAATAACTACATGTTACTGAAAATAATAAAAAAAATGGTGGTTTTCAAACAGTAATATATACCTAGCAAACAAATAAGTAATCAGTAGGTACACCTAAAACGCAAATACGTTACAATAGAGACAATTATTACTTAAACCAGCTATAGTGTAAGTGACGTCTTACAAAGATATACCTACCTATATGAATTTACTTTACGTAGAGAATAATATTATTTGTTAATAATAAAACACATTGCGTAAAAGGTTGTGAAATAAAAGTCAACGATAAAATATCGCAGATTTACGAAGTTTATTTTATGCTCGCGACATTTCTTATCGAATAAATAATGTCACTGAACTTATAGAATCAGTACCTACTGCCAATGTCTTGAAACGGTAAAAGATGACTCTGTCGATAGTCAACTTTCCGTATCGGCTCGTCGAAGAGAAAGATAAGAGATATTAGATAAGTGCTATTTCCCTATCGACAGTAGATAGATTGGTACATGGCGTATTTAATATCACTCCATTTCAAAGTAAATGTCCGAAATAGGTCTAATTAACGTCAGAAAGTCAGACATTTATTTTGGAACGCAGTTAGTATTGCTATTAATTAAGATAATTATTTGCGACATTTATTAATAAGCCTTTGGTCAAATTTACAAAAACGACAACTGCCCCTAATTTTGAGGAGTACTGATCTACTTATTAGTATCTGAAAGATTTTTATTATTATTAAAATACGTTTGTCCACTCCCTTTCTAACCCTTCCCTCCATCTAAAATGCATACCTAATAAATAACACTGAAATAAAACAGAATAAATTCACAAGTCACAATTACAGCTTTATATATTTTTGTAAATACTTTTTTAAAGACTTAATTTAGTTATGAATAGGGTAAAACTCTCATATGGGAGGAAGGTAGTATTTTTATACGAGGTGACGAGGTATTTTTATACGAGACTTCAATTGGTTTTTGATAGATTATTTGACTTATTTTTCAAAGTTATCCCTTCCAACATCTTTAATTTGCGAATTATCTATTAACAAAGGAAACTTTTGTCCACTCCCTTTCTATCCCTTCCCTCCATCTAAAATGCATACCTAATAAATAACACTGAAATAAAACAGAATAAATTCACAAGTCACAATTACAGCTTTATATATTTTTTTAAATACTTTTTTAAAGACTTAATTTAGTTATGAATAGGGTAAAACTCTCATAAGGGAGGAAGGTAGTATTTTCATACGAGGTGCCACAAGACCCCTTTCCGAGACCCCCATTTAAAAAGTTAAGATGGCAGCGCCCCTGTGTGGTGGATCAGGTGACGCATGCCACTTTTATGCCAGAAAGTAGTAAAAGTAAAACGACTTCAATTGGTTTTTGATAGATTATTTGACTTATTTTTCAAAGTTATCCCTTTCAACATCTTTAATTTGCGAATTATCTATTAACAAAGGAAACGTGTAAATATTACCCCTATTTATCCCTAAACCCCTAGCCGATTATGATCGGAATCTAATCAGCTGCAGATCTAGATATCATACGTCGACATTGCTCTCAGCAATTGTTTTCGAGTACACCTCACACAATAAAATTGACAGGCACAGAAATACCCACATTTTAGCTTCCTTCAGGAATAGAAATATTTTCAAAGACACTTTACTTCCATTCCAATATGCGGACGTGGAAGGAAAATAAAACTCTTCATTGTTTGTCAATGGTTTAGAGGACACAGCATTACGCAGCAGAAAATGCACTCATTAAATGAATCACACCACAGAAGATGATATTCTAACTCTACAAATTATTACGCTCATGTCCGCATGGAAAAAATGTACACCAAACCCTGAGACCGGCGTCAATTGCCAAAGAACTCTTATAAAAGAACCCTTAAGCTACGTACGTCGAATCGTTCTGAAACTTCTCGTGAACCGTTCGTGAACCCATTCTAGACGGTATCTCGAACTCCAACCGAACCGTTCACGAAACATTTGTGACGATTGGGTGAAAGTATGTGTTGACTATATTAAACGAGTATATCCGTGTTTATAATAAATCTGCTCATTGTAAGACCGTTTTTGGTACAGCCTACTGTGGTTCTTTGTCTTTTGAGAAGGCTACACGGTGGACATCTGAAAATAGACTATCGTTTGTCGTATTGGTCCAGTTCTCGAAATCGCCCCCCGTTTACACGACAGCAACGTGCAAAATGGTTGAAATGGTTTGCCGAAAATCTGCTATTGTGCTAAAACATTAAAACAACAACAATAAACAGTGTTGGCTCCAACGACACTGAGAATGCTCGACGGATTTCGCCCACACACCTTGTATTTGCTCGACCGGAGAGCAGGAAGACGGACAGAAATTCAAGTCACTTGATGTTTTAGCACGATGTGCAAGTACGTTGGATTTAATCCTTACACTCCCGATGTTTCTGTCCGATCGTGTCAACTATTCTACACGATATGTACGAGGATACTCCCAGAAGTACCCGACCTGACGTATAGATAGCGGTTGTTTGAAAAGAATGACTATGGTAGAAAGTACCAACCTTACAAACGTTAAGTTTGAAGTTTGGCGACTTTACGTTGTTTGGTATTTGTTTGGCAGCCATGACTAGTGAACGCTTTCAGTGAGTTCTCACTGTAAAAAAGTGTATTAACGAACTAAAAGGAGACTATGTAGAGAAATAAAGATATTTTTCCCATTTTTTTTGTGTTTTCTTTGGTAGGTAGGGTACTTCTGGAACTACCCTCGTAAATCGGTTATAAAAGTCGGTAGTGTGTGGGATCCTTAAGATGGTTAGAAACAGGTAACGTTGTTGGAAACGTTCGCAAACGGTTGAATTCGCCAAAGTCACGCAGCCTTTAGCCAACATTCTTCTGTGATGCCAACCAACCATACAAATCGTCCGCAACCGTTCCGGGATCTTTGTAGAGGGAGAACAGATAAATCTAACAGAAACCGCATAGCCCGTTTGTTTAATCTCAGCGTGAGCCACTCCTAGTCTGAACTATACATTATTGAAGCATCGCGGCCTAGAGGACGACGCCGAAGAATAAAGTCATAGATCCCTGGACCCGCAAACCAAGCCGCCGCGGTGGGGGGTCCCGGCAACCCCTAAATATGTATATAATGAAAGATTGAACTTCGAAACCGGCTGGAAGTAAACTTAGCGACTCGCAGCGATTAGAATTAACTAGGCAAATGCACTGCGGAGGCCGTAAAACTTTTCATCGCGCAACCAAATAAACCGTATAGCCTATTAAAAGACGAGAACCGTGAATGAGATATACATAAATAAGCAGTCATTATGGAAACGGAAGAAAGTCCATAAATTCGATGATTTTAAGCGGGAAGGATCGCGGCACATCGTCGCATTATTTTCACACTACAGAACGCGTTTATTTAAAGCTACCTCTTCTTTTTTTTTATTTTCGTCTGGGCTCATTAAAAACTCCGCTATAAAGCGTCCGACCGATAGACCTGGCTTATTTTTACGGCGGCGTGTCAAGCTTTAAACGGGTTCCTAATTGTTGTTAGGACAAATGGGTTTACACTTTTAAATGTTTGTACCCACTTTAAACTGTTATACAGTGCGGACCTAAATGTTTATAAATTCAATACTTTCCAAACTAAAAATATTTTGGAGAATTCTTTGAACAGTATCTTTTTTTAAACAGAACACCTCATATTATGTTCTACTTTTGGATCCTCCAGTAACAGCCAATTTTAAAAATGTGTAACACGTATGTCTAAAGTGATTTGTTTGTGAGTTACAGACCGGTTACAGATAATTGAAAATCAACAGGAAAAAATTATTAAAAATTAATACCAAATTGGAATTAGCTAATGGCTAATTCAAACAGTGTTAATGAAGAACATAAACAGCGGGAATAATGTAGGGTATTCTATTGAAAAAAATCGATGAAATCATGTACAAAAAACTGATGACATAACTATTGGTTCTAATTAAAGCGTAAGATAACTGAAAATAAAATTTGACCTGTTCTTCCCAAGGATTCTTCCAAAATATATTTAGTTTGAAACGGTATAATGAATATACAGGGTGTATATTCTTCAATAAGATTGCTTTGGTAACGTTTAAACCGTAAGAGATACAAGGTCTATTATATTAAGGAAAACCTGCACATTTTGATGCTCGCAAGTATGGTGTTTCCAGATTTGCAAAAATTTGCTACAAAAAGTTGCATAAAATAATTTGACAAGAATCCTGAAAAAAATATTTTGCAAAGACCTATATCCTACCTACTATCCGTTAATAGTATGATACTATTTTTTGGCAGCTATATACAAATCCACAGGGAAAAGAACTTCTTTGAATTTAACTAGTATATATTCTTGTATCAATACGTTCCTTTATATATTTGTATCTCAAAAAGTTTGTTTAGACTAAACCAGGACTCTTTTCATACGAGAATATTTAAGTATGGACTCAAAGAAATACAAAGTGATATAAAGTGAAGTAAATGTAGACTGTTTAAGTAGGAAACCCCAAAGGGATGGTAGGAATGTTTACCCCATAACTTTTTGTTTAGATTTTTCCAGTCTGTAAAATTCGAAAATCACAGTTTTTTCAGATTTTTTTTGCAGATCTTAAGACATCACGTCATAAAACGACATTCCTCTAGTTTAACCATCCTCGTATCTCTTACAATTTAAGGGATATCAATTCAATCCTATCAAAAAAGTGGACACCCTATTTACTACCCAAGATTATTTGTTCACCTGGTTTAGTTGAAAATTGTAAATTATTGTACACAGTTCCGCATTACTCTTTGCAGAAGTACTTCAAAGGTTGAGGATGATGGGCGCAACTAACAGTGATGACGTTGTAGCTGTTTAAAATGGTAGGTACCTATAGGTAGACTGACAAGCCTTTTCATCATCCATTACGATCGATTCAACGATCAAACTTCAAATATCAAAGGTTTAATTTTAATTAACATTTATTGTCCACGGCAATACACACAGTTCCATTTTCACTTCTGCAAATTTCATACAGTTTCACGATAATTTGCTAAATTACTGAAATAAATCCCGAGAATTAACTAAAAATGACAACAAAACATAATACTTGTTCTGAGCCTTTTTTAGCAAAGAAATAGCTGTATAGGAATAATATACTTTGAACTTATGGTAGATATAACAGATTCCGTCAGTTGAAGTTATTCATGTTACTCCACTTATTCCTCACTTAGTTACGCTGTGGCAAATATTGGGTTTGTTGTGATGCTTTTTTTATGTTTTCTATACGTTTAATGTAGACTATACTTCTTGGGGGGATACATAAATACAGTTTACATTATGAAACACGAAAATACGTAAAATGGAAAAAAATTGCATGACTACAAACATTCATGTCCTAATATAGATAATATTAGGTGGGTACATATGAATTGGTATTCTGATACCGCCAATTTAACCAGAATTTAGGGAGTCACGCTTTTGGAAATGTTAATAAGTATAATTATAAAATTCTTACGTTATTATTGACGTACATGCTATAGTTAGTCTCTTATACAATCAGTAAGAAAAAAAATAAAAAAAAAATCGTTCTCGCCGTTTATGATTTATGCAATTTTTTTCCGCCTTTTACTCGACCTTCGAATAAAAACGTAACGAAACGCTTTCAACAATTGTTTTCAAAAATGTATAAGGTAAAGTGTTCTCTATTCATAGACCATTACACACGGATATTATATGCTACATGTAATCATGCTGCGTTTAATAACTGAATATACATACTTTCACTTTCATGAAGTTAACAGGACAAAAATGGGCAGCACAGTGCACACAATAATTTCACTGGACGTGACTTTGTACTCAAAGAGCTGAGGGCTTTAACTGTTTGCTAGCACTAATAGAAGGGATCTGAACACCAAATGTTTATATAATGTCACATTATACGTCGATAAAATTTTGGACCTACAGTGCCTCAAAAAAAGTCTGCATACAGATAACTTATTAGCAACAAAATAGCATCTAAAAAAATCAGTTTGGTGAAAAATAAAGTTTATTTGCGTATAATGCATTCCAGTTACATGTCTACTATACGTGTAATACGTTTCAAAATACTATTTAGAAATATAGAAAACTGCAGTTGTAAAATATGTAAAATGGCTAATATACAAGTCAAAAAAGTCTGCGTACAAGATCATATATGTCGCGATAGGACCGCGATGTGAAGCGAAGATCTGTTTTGTAAGTGGTAATTATAAGCTTTACTATAAATTAAAGATATATTTTTAAACATGGAAATGCCTTCCAATAAGTCATCTACAACTATCTACAGAAACTCTTAGTACCATAATTAAGGTAACAGATGAGGGGAAACCACTTTCAGATTAGAGGTATACTAAAAAGACCTCGATCCACAATTCAGAAAGTGGCTGAAAACTTTCTTACCTTTCTTACTTCATTTTCTTACCTCGATTGGGAGGTCCAGAAATGTTTACACCTCATGATGAGCGGAATATTTTGCAAGTTAAAGTAGAACCTAATATTAGAGCTATAAAACTAGCAGCTAATGTGGAGGCATCGAGGCAAACAACATTCAGTGTTGAAACAGTAAGGAGTATTTGAAGAAGGGCTAATTATCATGAGCGTGTTGCGAAAAGAAAGGCATTAATATCAAATGCAAATGAAAAGAAACGGTTCGAGTTTCAAATGACTGTTTGGAGAAAGCCGAATTAAGAACGCAATGTTAAAATCCAAATAGTTCCTGGGATTCCAATCATGTCCATGAGGTGATTAAAACTAGAGTTATAATTATGTAATTTTACAGAAAATAAAAAAAGCTGAAAAGCACAGAAATAAAATGAATTGGTATTTACTTGGTAATTATGGCAATAGTCCGGAAATACTTTGCACGCTGCCTCTAACATACTTATTCTTTTTTGAAAAGAAGACGATGTCATTATAGAAAATTGAATAAACTGTATATTATATCATTTTTAATACAGTCTAATATATGTATGTACATATATCTACTGATTATGTCGACACTTATTACACGACTCGAATAATTATCACGAAAGCGATGATTGGCACTGGATATTCTGTCAAATTAGTGACTCGATACAGGTTATTATTGAAAGTTAATAAAACACACATACCATGTCATCACGTTGGATAAACCAGTAGCTTCAGTCATTCATAAGATTGTTAGTATTAAACAGGTTTAAATAAGCATAAACTTGTAAGTGTGTAAGTGAAATCCGTGATAAATTTATTGATCTCAGGGTATCATAAAGATATCAAAATATCTTGAGTATACATTTACATATCATTTGTATTAAGTTTACCAACCAGATTAAAACTGTGAAGTAAATTACCTATGTCATACCGCACAGAATGACTCCCATAGTTATTGTTTATTTAATTGAATAATAAATTCAGTAAAATTCAATAAATAAAAAAAAGATTGTATGTATCTATACTTATACATAGAAATATACACTTTTTTATCATTTGAGGAGCATCCACGCAAAAGTGAACAAATCCATATTTAACTTAAAATGACTTGAGCATCGCATTAGGTAGTAATCAGTCATCTATTTAAGATACAATTTGAAATGTTAACCAAAAATAAACGAACCTTGTTAATCTTGGACGCCAAGTTCTAAGTTTTAACCAAAGAGTAACAAATCCATAAATTATTTCTTCTCCGTCATTGGTGTTGTAAAATGAAGCAAAAAGCAACAAATCCTTGTCATAGATATGAGCCTGACAATATTATTCATGCAAACAGAAACAAATCCATAGTCGCGGCAGACCTACCAAGATAAATTTATATCTATTTGGTATCGCGAAATCTCGTATCGGATAGCATAAATACCATTTGTGGAATGGTTCCTGATTGGACTATAAAGCAGAAAACTGTTTGGGATTTTTGTGGAGACTGCAGCATAGAATTAAACTTTTCGCGTGTTCGACGGTTGTTATTGCGGTAACCTGTGACCGTGACAATTTAGGTTTTCTTTTGTTTGTTGGTGTTAATTAACAATAATAAAGTGATTAGGATGGACCAAGGCAAACGCCACGACAATGATTAGGCAAACGCGGACAGTCTTAAACAACTTATAATTTGGAACATCTGCCATTAGTACCTACATCAACTACCTCCTCTAAAAGTAACAAATGTTGAGACTTTGTTAAATTCGGAATTTAATGACGACTGGCGAGAAGATCCCGAATTGGCTTGGTTCAAAGGTATTATTGACAATAACAATAATAATAATCTTGGAGAACTGGTCGAGAACGATAACGAGGCAGGTACCGAACCAAATGAGGAATGTGACTGTTTGTGTAAAGAAGATCCTGCACTTCACCTTTAATATATCTACTTAAAATTATTTTGTCATGTTCATTATTATTATTATTATTTATAAGAACAATAAACAATATTGGCAAAAAAATTTAAAGAACTTATTTTTTGATAAAATCGTTTTTTAACATTTTTGCATTATTGTTTTTCAGCTTATATTATATTTGAAATATATTATGTTCTCTTGGGATTTGTGGGTTATTGTTTATTAATAAACCGCTTATTCAAAAATTTAATATTTTGCCCACGATAAAAAATAATGTACTTGTTTCTTAGAGTTAAAAATAATTAAGTCTTATTTAATTTACCAAAGTTTTTCACACTAGGTATTTCAAAGATTTTCTTTTGCACCAATGCAAAAATTCTGTTTGTGTCCAAATACTTAAGTACTTTTTGCACTAGTGCACGAAGACACTATAAACAGTGCTAAAATACTTACCTTGTGGACGATTGTCAAAAAATATATATTTTCTTGATGTCTCAATCAAAAGAGAACAAATCCTTAACCCAAATCAAGCAAACGATAACAAATCCTTATATTTCATGCAAAAACAAACAAATCCATATCGAATATGTAAATAACTCGTATATAACATTGACAAAAATTTTCAAATTTGGTAAAGTAATTTTTATGCTTTTCTTCATTTCGGTATAAAAAAAAGTAAAAGTTTTTCAAAAATTAAACCCACAATAAAATAAAATCGCTTTGTGCAGATTTAACCGTAGTGGATTTGTTCACTTTTGCGTGGATGCTCCTCATTTGTGTTCAATATATTGACTATATTTGACAATGTACTTAGTATACTTTTTTTATAAAAAGTTATTTCTAGAACGCAGTAGTATGTCAAAAAATTTAATTCACATCATTTTGAAAGTGGTTTGTGTTTTAACAGTTAAACAGTTACTGACCCACAAAAAAATGAAACAATGTTTCTTAAAACGTATATCAGTATAATTAAACTAATGATAAAATCAGATAACTAGAAATATGTGAAGTACTAGAGAATAAAGCTTTATTTTACCTGCAACTGGTGACAACTTTCTCATGACACACCATCTTGATTTCCACTGAAAAAATATATCAGATCATTAAATTACTAATCAAATACAAAATGCGTAACACTGCTGATATCTGTCGTTAAAACCATAAGACGGATATTTATAACAAGCCAACCGTTTGTTATTAAATTACAACTTTTGCAATACGAGTGCTCATCTGTGAGATTGCATTTCGCTTATCTGAAACGTTCCCATGCTATGTACGCAAGTTATCGTATTTAATGAAATATTGACCTGGATAAAACATGCGAAAAACAAATGATTACGATAAAACGAGTAATCCGCATTCAAGGTAGTAGTAACACCAAGCTCTAATGCGTAAAGTTAATAATGAAAAAACGAAACTGAACAGCAAATGTTTGTAAAACATTTAGATTAATTATCTTAATTAATGACACAAGGTGTCATATAATGTTATTTTCAAAAGTACCGTTAAAAAAGTGTAGATACTTATATACATACAAAAAAACATACAACATATTAGGCATGTGCGAGATTTCGAATTTTCGAGACGAGACGAAAAGTCATTTTTCGAGACGAGACGAGAAGTCATTTTTCGAGACGAGACGGGACGAGATTCTCAGTCAGTCGAGATTTCTCAAGATTGCGAGATTTTCGAGATACCGAGATTTCTCGAATCGCGAGATTTCTCGAGATACCGAGATTTCGTGATATATTGAAATTTCTCGAAAAAGAGGTGAAATTAATGTATTAATACTTACAGTTGTTTAAATTTAAAAGTTCAGCTAGCAAAACACATTAAATAAAAGAAAACTTATTACACTTTGGTTTAACATTTTGGTTTAACTCAGCATTTTTTAGGAAATCGGTCATCGATTTCAAAATGCTGAGTTCGATTTTAATTTGTATCGATCGAGCGTCGGTGTAAAGCTCGATGCGTATGTAAAAATTACGAGAAAAATGCGAGATTTCTCGAGATACCGAGATTTCGTGATATATTGAAATTTCTCGAAAAAGAGGTGAAATTAATGTATTAATACTTACAGTTGTTTAAATTTAAAAGTTCAGCTAGCAAAACACATTAAATAAAAGAAAACTTATTACACTTTGGTTTAACATTTTGGTTTAACTCAGCATTTTTAGGAAATCGATTAGGATCATCGATTTCAAAATGCTGAGTTCGATTTTAATTTGTATCGATCGAGCGTCGGTGTAAAGCTCGATGCGTATGTAAAAATTACATTACAAGACGTAACAGTACGGGAAATCTCAAATAGTAAATGAATTTTTGGATTTGAGTAATCTCGGTATTTTTAAAAATCTTAATTGGTTTTAAACTTTGTGGGGAAATAAAAACAATATTAAATTAAAATGGGTTTAAACTTTAAAATTACCCGTTAATATTGTGTTTTTTATATGGGAAAGTTTATTCTACTTGATTTGAGTTTTTTACGAATTTTTTAATTGTTGTATTGTGTTGTGTTGTGTTTACCCATTGCAATATTTTTATTTTGATTTTTAGGTTATAAAATGTAAATAAAGGAAGGAAGAAAAATTATAAATAAAATATTTCTTACTACGAAGCAAAAAGAGGAAGAACGAAGGGAGTTTTAAATGCGTTAAGGTTTCAAGAAATGTCGGAATCTAAAAAATTATTAGAATTTCAAGAAATCTCGGAATCTCGAGAAATCTCGGGATCTCAAGTAATCTCGAGATCTCAAGAAATCTCGAAATCTCGAGAAATCTCGAGATCTCGAGAAATCTCGACTGACCGAGAGTCTCGTCTCGTCTCGTCTCGATTTTTGTTTCTCGTCTCGAGGATCGAGATCTCTCACATGCCTGATACATATGTATATTACCAGAAATAAGGCACATTAGTGAAAGACTAACATTTTCAAAGAGCGGCGACTAGTCACAAAAACACACACGTCGCAAGCATTTCTCTTAAGTATACATAGATATAAATATATATTTCTAGATATTTTTTTTTTTATTAACTTTGTAGATGGTATTTCTTCAACCCTGCTGTCCTGTTTGGGTCTACTAGACCCGACATCATTTTTCTTTTCTTGTTACAATTACATAGAGTAACTGAGTTCTAATATTTATTGACTTTGTTTCACAACTCAGGAATGTTATTTTAACTTCGAAAGTTTTTACGATTTTTTGTTCCGTTTTCTAAAAATGTTTCATATGTAATGTTCGGGTCAATAGAGCCCGATGAAAATAAAATTGTATTCTCATAGAACTAATTAGAACATTTTATTAAAAAAAACTTTCATAATTAGGGAACTTTTATTTTACTTTACAAATCACTTAGCATGCAGAGTCTTGTTAGCACTGAAGTAACTGCAAGATAGCTCAAGCTGCAACAAGTCAGTACAAGTTTGTACTTGTTTATATCCCCGGCCTACAAAACTCAATGCTCGTTACAAGTTTTATCCGTCGAGGAATGAATGACAAGACAAATATTTTGTGCAACAAGTAAGAGACACATTTATAAGATACACTCAAGTTACCTATTTTGTCCAGATTGTATAAAATCATGAAACCTATTTATTTACTTTGTTTGTATGATAAGCTGATGGAATCTTATTTGTCTTGCTGTTCTGTTTTATAGTTACTGAAAGAAAATATAATATTTGTTTTCTGTTTTATAATTGAAAATGTAAAAAATAACAAATCGGGTCATATTGACCCAATCAGTACAACTGTGTATTGTACAGCAGTAACTAATTTGAACAGCAGAGTTAAGAGAGTAATTACAGAATAAACAAAATAACCAAATATAATTGCTCTTATTGCCACACAAAAAAGTTATATCGTATAAAAAACGGTTAAAACATTTACATACATACATATACACGTAAAATCAACTTATAGGAGGAGGTAGGAGAATTATCTTCACTACTGTATGTGTAAGTCATATATGTATAAATTACAAATATGTGTATGACTGTTACCGGTGCAATTTATTTATATTATCATAACTAAAATAAAAATATATTTAGAAACTAATTACATCGAAATTATAGGATATAGGATATTATAAAATACAATACAAATTTAATAAAAAAATAAGGAAAGTACCTACATACTCGTACATAAAATATTATTGCAAAATATGAGTGCTTTACCTTTGTTCAGGTTAATTTTCATACTTTCATCAGGTTAATTAAGTAGCATTGTTATGTTATTGTGTACATTAATAAAATGGAAGGAAAAAAATTAATGCAACAGATGATTTAAGATATGTATTTTGCACAACAATATAATCATACGAGAACATATTATTAAAAAATAATTAGGAGAATACAAGGAAAGGAAATACAATAAATATTAGAAATAATTAGGAGAATATTTCGACAATAAGATAAGATATAAGTAAAAATGAATTACCAAAAACTACAACACAAACGATAAAAATAAATTAAACATTCCATGTGTAATAAAATACAGGTCTGCAAATTGGGGTATCGTTAAAGCCATTTGACAACTTAGAGACATTTCCTACGTTACTTTTTGCGTAGATCAAAATCAAAAGGTATCCATAAGGATATTTGAGGTTAAATGACAAAAAAATACTTTTGACTATATTTGAAGTCATGTTCAGTACATTTTTTTAGCTCATTTATGCTGATATTCAAGGGGTTTGGGATCGCTCGCTGATTTTCTAATTTCCAACGTATCCAATATAGCAAGTCGATTCAAATTTTGATTTTTTTTGAACTCCGATAAAAAAAATCGTAGCTAGGCAATAAAAAAAACTCAGTTTTAAGGGAGAAGGTAGTACTAATGTTTTTTAATTTACTATACATGACCGCAAATGTAGCCAAAAAAGCCATTTTTTTTGTCAATTTATTTCAAACGGCAGACAAAAAAGGCAGTCCTAGCATACTTCTCAACTTTAACAGCGAAAGTGGAGGGGATTACACTGTATAATAGTATAATAATTAGTAGAGTATACTATAAAAATAATTGGATTAATGAATTTCAAATAGAAAGTCGAAAGCATGAAAGTACGAAAATACTATGTATTTGTTTAAGTTAAGCTAATAGAACAATTTTATTGATATTATTATGTATTATATATTAGCTAATGTGACAAAATTTGAATAATAAAAAAAAGCCTTCCCCACCACTAAATATCTAAACTGTTGTTGGTTTGTTGGTCAAGGACATGCTGTCAGTGTGTAATGAGCACGTGATTCTCAATACCTACGCTGGTTGGTATCATGTGATTTATCATTACTCTTTCCTTCCAATATTTGTTTACTAGACTGTAAATTAACTTATCTTCAGCACATACATACATACATATACATAAGTACCTACATGGATGTTTATCATAATGTAGTCTACCACATTCAATAAAATATGAATTACGTACTGACGCTAAGTGTCTTTAATAACTCTGAGTATAAAAATAATTTAATTAAGTACGCGATTCTGTCATTTTAATTGTGAATGATGGTAAACAGTGATATTTATGGAACTAATGAATATTATAAAATTTTTCGAGAATTGCCATAAAATTTAATTAACTGGAATGAACTGATCGGAATGCAATTCAATGTATTCAGCACGCCTTGCCTCACACTACACTCAACAAACGATCATTTTAACGTTTGTAAGAAAATACCACCAGCTCCGTATCGCTCTCCTAAACTATAAAACCATCACTAGTCGCTGATATATACATAGTTATGTATATACTCAGTAGTGGCTGACGCCACCGAGCCGCGGGTTAATTAATATTAATTATCTGTTGTTCTCTTTTTAACAAAACATCGTTATCGCACAGGCATTGTTATAATTGCGTTCGATAAGCGTTTTTTAATTCCGGTGTAATTGCCGTTTCGCCAATTTAGGCGTCGCGCAAAGAACAGAGTCGAACATCAAAGGGGGCTGATTGTGTGCGGTCTAACGAACGTCGATAACTTCATTATTTATACCCAACGGCGAAACAACGCAACGCAACCCGACACGACTCGGCGACGATGGAGGCGCATTTTTTGCCGCGAAGAGTTCACTGCGAAGGGAAAGTTTAGATATACTTTGTACAAAATAATCGAAAAACAAAAAACCGTTATGTTCAGAATAATCAGATTGTTATACGGGGTGTGTAAATTAAGTAATGAGACTGGCAATATTGAGCCCGATCTACCAACACTGCGGACACGGAACTTGGAAGGTCGGTAGGTTAACATGTAATGCACCTTCAGGACAAGTTTCAACTTGTTAGTCATTTGTTTGTTCTTTGTGACTGTTTTCGTAAACCGGTTTTTTCTAGTGCGTTTTAAAAATAAGTGACATTAATTTTGAGCAACGGTGTTATGGGGTTCTCTTCAAGCTTGGACACGGCGCATCGGATACATTTGCTAAACTTCAACACGTCTAGCGAAACAATATTTTTTCAAGAGCCCAGTTTTTTCGATGGTTTAAGG
The DNA here is from genome assembly GCA_029963805.1 of Aromia moschata. Taxonomy (NCBI): domain Eukaryota; kingdom Metazoa; phylum Arthropoda; class Insecta; order Coleoptera; family Cerambycidae; genus Aromia; species Aromia moschata. The sequence goes on from JAPWTK010000660.1 coordinate 84,916, forward strand.
CATTCTCAGAAAGAAAAGAGTCGATTGAAGATGAACCACGCAGCGGAAGTCCTTCATCTTCAAGAACCAATGAAAATGTCGATAGAATACGGGATCTTGTGCTTTCAGATCGTCGATTGACGACAAGAATGATTGGGGAAGAGTTAAATTTGAATCACACCATCAAATGTATTGGAGATGAGAAAAATCTGCGCCAAAATGGTTCCAAAAAACCTTTCGCAGAAACAAAAGGGAGAGGAGAGAAAGGTGTCTTGATTTTTGGAATCGATTGAAAAGATTGTGTGGATGGAAACACGGAGGAACAGGCACGATGATTTTGGACTTGCTTCTCTAATTATGGTCAATGTTCTAACTCCTATTCACAAGGTTAATGTATAATGTATCAATATGTTTATGTGAATATTTTCAATAGCATGCTCCTTTATGAACAGTAAAAAATTCCACTCTAATAGATATTTGTGCAAGATAGCGACCTAAAGCGTATCAGCTAAAATGCTATATATGGAAATGATTTTTGGGTAATCAGGGTTGAGGATATAGGGTGTCTTGAATAGCTGCTCGACTCAAAATCCCATTGAGAACGTATGAAGATATGTAAGACGCCCTATAGGTAATCAAAACAAATATAATAACCCACAGTGAATAATGGAATTTAATCTTGGCCTGGAAGATATTTTTGAAGTAATCCAATGCGCTTGACGTATTAACCGACAAACCATGAAAGGAACTTCTGGTAAAATGACTTCTAATAAAATTTACATAATATCCACACAATATATCGTCCCACATCCACACAGTGCCTAAAATTCACCAAAATAGTACAGCCAAATATGCGGTCTTGCAACTTGTTTGAGAGGTGGATAAGTTATGGTCATTTTCTAGGAAATATTACCTGGAACACGGTTTGGCATCCTTTCTCCAATATTATTGAATGTAAAAAGAAATAAATGAAATAGCAGGTTCTTGTTAAATGTTTATTTTCTGTAAGTTTTATTATTAGGTATTTTATGTTTTATAATTTAGATTGTAAGCCAATCTAAATACCAAAATGTTTTTTTTACCTTTTAGTTTGATTTAGATTGAAAATCAGAAATGTAATTAAAAATATTACGTAGACACTTGCCAAAAATTTATTTATTATGCAGATTTCTTGTTATTTATTTCTGATCTATACAGTCGGCACAATTGATTCAACCACTTAAAATAAATAAACGATCATCACATCCAATTGAGGATTGTTGATAGGCTATATTAAATATAAATCTACATAAGTAAAACACCCACTTATAAAGTTAATCACGGGTAATTAACTTGAAACGGCGACACGACCGAAACAAAACGAAAAAAAGCCGTTATGCAGGAACATAAAAAGTGACCCACGGTGCCATGAGTGTCTTGTAACAATGACAATGTGTCGCGAGGAACATCTGAAAGTGTTGTCCCCAAATATTAAATATTACTTCAAGGGCATATGTCTCTTTCTTTCGGTTCTTAAGATTATAGCGTGCCCTGGTTATGACAGGCCTAGGTACGCCCCTAAATGGTCGGCCACCCTTAAAATTTATTGTGAACCGGGGCAGCAGCCGTTTACTACCATAATGCACAGCTAAAATAACAAGGAAGTGGTAATAAAAAAAGAGACCCATACGATACGGTTTGATGGTTTCGTATTACTTACATACTTGGGTTCGCAACGAAATAGTCGGTTACAGGAAAAACTAGTTCAATACCTAATATACATATTTATTTAAACAATTCGAAAAAAGCGAAACGGAGATTTCAGTTACATACAGTGTACGCCAAAACGTATGCATCGTATGAGATTTTTTTCCAAACCAAAAAAGGACTTCACTGATCCTATCAAGTTGGTAACCCTGCCAATTGGTAATTTGAAAATAACAAAAATTCCATTACTTTTTCGAACACAGTCAGCAGGGAAAGTCATCATGCACCGACTTTTTGAAGGTTGCTTAAATTCTGATTTTTTGTATTACAGTATTGATTTTTTGTTTGCTTTTTATAGGATTACAGCTTGTGAAAGTCTGCTGGTTCAACTAGAAATTTTTCATGTAAAGATTTTTTTTTCCAAAATGGCTCAGTTAAACAGATACAGTGGCGGTCACTTAATTAGAAACGGCATTGTTTTAGCATAACTTATGCACATTATGTCATTTAGTTTTTTACCCGTCCGCGCGTCCCAACAATTATATATACAATAAACATGCGTTCTAAAACCAATCAATTCGTAATTTATTTTGTGCTCCATCTGTCTCAGTTCAACTTTTATATTTATAATTGCCATTTACCTACCATTTTTCGAAGGACACATAATTAGAAACGATATAAGAAAATGTTCATTATTCAAGAAACTATGTAACATACATTAATATTTGGTTAGATAGCCATGGTTCTTTATTACGTCTGCATATCTCCTACCCATAGAGCTTATTAAAGTTTGAAATAACTAAAGTCTGAACTACAGTTATCGAGTACCAGGCCTCTCTAACAGCTTCATACAATTCATCAAAATTTTTAAACTGACGCTGACAAACTCGCTGTTTTACTTCACCCCATATATTCTCTATGGGGTTGAGGTCAGAGCTACCAGATGGTCAGTCAATAATAGATACGGAGTTACTAATTAACCACTGTTTTACAGATTTCGCAGTATGTTTGGGATCATTGTCTTGAACAAGCTTCCACGTAACAGGCATAAACTCGCCAGCGTATGGTTGCAGAATATTTTCCAATATGTTAATATACACATACTGGTCCATGATTCCCTTTACACGATGTATGGGGCCTACACCTCTCCAGGAAAAGAAACCCCAGATGACGACATTTCCGCCTCCGTGTTTTAACGTTATGGTTGTATAGTTCGGATTATATTCACATTTCGGCGGACGTCGGACGTACTGTTTACTGGAAAATCAGTGCTTCTGAGCTCACTTTAGGAATAACAGACCCCGCTCGATATGAGACACCCCACGTGCACAATTATGTGCACGATGTTAAACAGAGAGGTTTAACAAAAAATTAAGACTCATTTTTTAATTAATGAAATAATAACATGGCACATTTTTTTGTAATCTACAATATTTTCACTTTATTTTTTATAATCCACAGTAATTCGTAATATGTTCAAATGGTTATAATAAACTAATAATTCAACCGTTTCTTACCATACACCATACGAAGCAATTAAAATATATTTATTTCATTACATGAATATTTATTACAAAATTGTGCCATACATTTATTGCTTTTATAGCCTTATTCATATTTCATATTTTAGTAAAAAAAAAACATATTAATTCACTCTAAAATATTTTCGATAACACCGCCACAAAGAAAAAAGTTAAAGTTAATAAGTAAAAAATGTACATCCGATATATGGTTTCCGAAATACTTTTTCCCGCTGAACACGAATCCGGTATCAAAATTGCTCCATCACTCTTCAATCTTCAGCAAAATGCTGAAGAATCTTCAGAAAAATGAAGAATTTTCCCTAATGAGCTGTACTTTATGTGTTAGGTATATGTATATGTGAATATGTATAATAGCCTCGCATAACAACGCAAAAGTGTAATCGTATGAAATACGTTGATATTTGAGTTAAATTTAGTTAAAAAAAATCTCCTAAAGCGAGAGAAATTCCCTTCTATGTTCAAAATTAAATTTAAATTCTACCAGCTGCCAACGGACACACGATGTCATGGCATCTTCTCGTATTTCTCCAACGTTCTTCGACCAAGAATCCATATAAAATGCTCCGATTCGACGTCGTCGTCCGTTCAGACGATGCATAATTTAAGTGCTTTCAATAAGCCCGACAACTGTCAAAAATGCCCTCAACCCCTGGGGGATTAGGGGGATTTCGTTACCATTAGGGATTAATCAATATGTAGGGCGATTTTACAAATCTCTTTCATCCCACTGAATAAAAGATAATGTTTTCTTTTCATGAGTAGATCAGCATCTGATATGACCGAATTGACTTTTTTAATAACGTCAAACAAAATAAAAAAATGTCGTTTATAAATGACATATTTATAAACGCGTCATTTACTCTGGCAATATATAATATTTATAATTTGGATTATCATAATTTAACAGATTAATTTTGCGTCAATCTGTTACTGTTTTGTCCAAATATTTACACGTTTTTTAAATGTCCCTGAGTATTCATACAAATTTTGGAATATACAAATTTTCTCATTGTTTAGTCTAAGAATAAAGTCTTGGGGTAAAAGACACAGCTACCAGCAAAAAAAAAAAAAACCACAACACAAAGAGAAAGAATAAATTCGAAATCGAAATAATTCTGAAATTGTTTCTTCTCAATTTTTCATCAGTTTTTTTTTCCAAACCTTATTCCACAAACGTCTAAAACGTCCTTTCCATACTTATCTCTCTTCTAGACATGTTACAGTTTTTAATTTTTTCATCTTTAAATAATTATATCGTATAACGTAAATAAACTCTTTTCTCAGTGTACAATCCACACCCCATCCCGAATCCCGGCTGTGTAATTTCATTTGTGAACTACCAGAAGAACACATCGTTCGCTGTTTATCGGTTTAGGTCTCTTTATTTCGCGTCTCGAAGTTTTTAATGTTATTTTAGCTTCCGCTCGCTCAGGCACAGATGAAACCGATAAAAATAACAATTCGACTTGAGAAATTGAAAAGACCGCTTCCAACCAGATTCGAATCGGTGTCACATCATATAAATTGAAAATGTGGACACATGGTATTCGGGAAAAAGGGGGAAGTTAAAGGCTGGAGGATATTTCGCGTAGCGAGAGTAAAAATTATTGTAAAGTAGTATTATAGAACTACTATTATTAGTTCTAAACTTTTCACGATAGAAAAAATTCGGAGACAATATACAAGCATTAAAAAAATCATGCAAACATTTTTTTCTCAAAGATATATCACATCGTAAAATTACCTACATATATGCAAACTGTTTGATTTAAAAGATTGTCTCTTTGTTCTTGACAAGAAAACATATTTTGAAAAACGTACCTAATTCGCTTCCTTCACCATATTTTCAGATATATTCCTACGACAATTTTAATTATTTCCTTTATTAATTTGTAAGTCTATAAAATTGCAGTAGTTTTCTATATATAAAAAAATGTTCATAGGATTATAGGCACCTGTATTTTTTACTTTTAAAATTAAATGTGAAGCTGGCGTCAGTTTAATTAAATCAGTCATTAGGAGTTCCCTTTCTAACGCATGCCTGAACTTAGCGAAACCCTTTTAAATAATCGAATGTGGAACCAGCTCATAATTTGTTGCTAAAAAAGTTGCTAATTAGTTGTAGTAATGATGAATTTGTTGCTCTACATTTAAAAAAAAACGAGGTGTTTCGCTAAGTTCACATGACACTAAAAATACTCTCATGAAAAATAAATAGAATAAATCGGGAGTAGGCCTACGTTATTCATTTTTTGTTGCTAATTAGTTGTAGTAATTGCAAGTTTGAAAATTTTTTTTTAGATAAGTGATTTTTCGCCGAGTTTATATGAAGTTAGCAAAACAGCAACACACAAAATGATTATATAGATATAATCAGAAAACAACTTATCGTACATAGTTTTTTTGTTGCTAATTAGTTGTGACACTATCGCTGTTTTCATAGCTGTTTTTAAGAAATGAGAGATTATCAAATGTTAGGTATACAAGAATAAGGGTTAAAAGATGATCTTTTCTCGAACGATTGGCATATGTTCCTCTTCACCAAAGCTGGAAAACAACAACTAATTCGTAGGAGAACCTAACAACAAATTCCCATGACGATTCCGAGTCCGACAAAAATTTACAAACCCTTGCTTAGGGGGTGTTCTGTTTAAAATTTCCGAGGAATTTTTTTTTTTTTTTTTTTTTTTCCTTTTTTTTCGGCACCCATACCTTTTCCCCCCCCCCTCCCCCCCCCCCCCCCCAATCCCCCCTCCTTTTCCCCACCCCCAAAAAAAAAAACCCCCCCCCCCCCAGACGAGCGCCGTCCCAAAAAATTATAAAAAAATAAAATTTAATTCATCCCCTCTTTTTTTTACCCCCCCCCCCTCTTTTTTTTTATTCCTTCCTTTTTTTAACCTAACAACAAATTCCCATGACGTTTCCGAGTCGGGAAAACATGAACCAACCCGTATGTGGGGTGTTTTGCTGAAAATAATTTAAAAAATGATTTTTATCGCTATTTTCCGCATATTTTAGCAGCAACAAATTCTGCAATGCTACAACTAATTCGTACGAACCTAGCAACAAATTCCCATGACGTTTCCGAGTCGGCAAAACATGAACCAACCCATAGGGGGTGTTTTGATAGAAATTTCTATGAAATATATATTTTTTCGAAAATTTGGCCATATTTTAGCCGCAACAAATTCTGCAGTGGTACTAATTCGTACCGACCTAACAACAAATTCCCATGACGTTTCCGATTCCGAAAACTATGATCCAACCATTTCAAGGGTGATATTTCGACAAAAATTATGAAAAAACCATACTTACCGTGATATATCGCATATTTCAGTAGCAGTAAATTCATAATAGCAACAACTTTTTCGTACGTGCCGGGCAACTAATTCTTATAACGATTCAGACTACAAAAACAGTAAATCAACCATTGTTTAGTGGCGTTTTGCTAGAAATATCGATGAAAGTTATACTTTTTTGGATGTTTGGCATATTTTAGCAGAGACAAACTCCCATAACGATTTAGGAGTACAACAAAAATGAACCAACCCTTGGATAGAAGTTTTTTCGCAAGAAATAGTGAATTAATTATACTTACTGGAACATTTAAGTAGTAACAAATGCAGAAAATCTACAACTAATTAGTACGAGAAACGTTGTTTTCAAATATTACTCTTTAATCGCTCTGGATATGTAATACTTGTCTATTTTTTACGAAACATGAATATATAAAAAAATAATAAATTATATATAAGTTGCACCACTGCAGAATTTGTTGCTGCTACAATATGCCAAATATCCGAAAAAATATATATTTCATAGATATTTCGACCAAACACCCCCTATGGGTTGGTTCATGTTTTGCCGACTCGGAAACGTTATGGGAATTTGTTGCTAGGTTCGTACGAATTAGTTGTAGCATTGCAGAATTTGTTGCTCCTAAAATATGCGGAAAATCGCGATAAAAATATTTTTTTAAATTATTTTCAGCAAAACACTCCCCGTACAGGGGTTACTTTGTTTTTTACGGACTCGGAATCGACATGGTAATTTTTTGTTAAGTTGGTACGAATTAGTTGTAGCACTGCAGAATTTGTTGCTCCTAAAATATGTGAAAAATCCGAAAAAATATAAATTTCTTCGATATTTTCATCAAAACACCCCCAAGGGTATACAAGGGTTTGTACATTTTTGTAGGACTTAGAATCGTCATGGGAATTTGTTGTTAGGTTCGTACGAATTAGTTGTTGTTTTCCAGCTTTGGTGAAGAGGAACATATGCCAATCGTTCGAGAAATGATCATCTTTTAATTTTTATTATATTTTTTATTATTCTTGTATAAAATCGTGTTTTGCTAACTTCATGTGAACATACCGAAACATAGCTTATTAATAAAAAATATTTCAATGTTGCAATTACTACAACTAATTAGCAACAAAAAAATGAATAATTTAGGCCTACTCCCGATTTATTCTATTTATTTTTCATGATAGTGTTTTGCTAACTTCATGTGAACTTAGCGAAACACCCCATTTTTTTTTAAATGTAGAGCAACAAATTCATCATTACTACAACTAATTAGCAACTTTTTAGCAACAAATTATGAGCTGGTTCAACATTCGATTATTTAAAAGTGTTTCGCTAAGTTCACGCACATTTCTAACGCCATTAAAAAAAGTATGCCGTGGAATCAATCCCGCATGTCTTGAATTACTATTCTTAAAACCACCAATTTCTGAAGTTTTATTATTAAGAAAATTAATATGGCAGAACATAAATCTTCAAAAATTTTTATCCGATAGACCTGACATTTTAACTGTAGCTTCTTATATAGATTATAATTATCTATCGAACTACACACAATTTTTGCGATTGACAAATAATTAGATTTTCAATAAACAATTTAAGATCGATTTTTTTAAGAAAAAAATGAAAACAAATTAAAATCGATGTCAATTTGCGCATTTTCAAAAAAAAATTAAAACTTGAATACTTGCAAAGAACAACTAAAGTGGTGTAAGATGACTGCTACAGTGTACGCCGATTTCCTCCAGAAAATGTTCATGTTAAAATTTTGTTTCATGTTACCTGGAACTACGAGACGCCATTTTGTAACTTTAATGTAAATAAAAAATACCTTTGTATACATTGATACCCATAGAAACAAGTGTCAAAATTTCATTTTGATCCATTAGGTATCGAAAAGAATCCCAAAAAAAGCTTCATTTTTCAGTGCGCCTGGGTAGTACCTATAACTCCTTAAAATGGAAGGGTAATACCAGTTCACATAAAGTCTAAATACAGAAGCTCTCATTATTATTAATCAATAAATTCGAATTAAAAAATGATAAAGACATTCAACAAACAATACATTTAGAAGAATACCGCTAAGTAATATCGTCAAGTAAATAGCAAAATGACTTTTTTAGTAATATTTATTTACTTTGGTGGTTTATCCGTTGACTTATTACTACTTACATACAAACAATTTTATATATAGCCATTTTTTACATACATGTAAATTTTTATCACAAAAGAAATAAATGTCGTCAACCATATAAAAAAGAATGCAAAAGATTCTTCATCTGTAAAGATCACATTCTTGATAAGCATCATTTTCATATTAGATACGTCCATTAATAACTGAAAATTAATATCCCATCAAAATCAACCCTAAGAACTTGATAAACTTCGACAAGGGCCAAAAACAATATTGAGAAAGATATCCAGATATCCGACCATTTCTGAAACATGTCAATACGAATTTATAACGAAATAAAAAAAGCGAACGAAAAAATACTCTTATCGAAAGAAGACTTCTCTGGATTATGTAAATTCTCCCTGGTAAATAATAAAAAATTCTGTCGGATTAAAAGAGGCTAATGTAAAAACTTTCAAAGTAAAATTGAACTCGAAATTTGGAATATATAATTAATTTAGAAAAAAAAACTTGAGCAAAGAATTCAATATGTACCTACCTACACATTTCTGAGAACATTTTAAAAGTCACAGAATATGATTAGATAAAATAAAAATAGATAAAATCAGTAAAGGAGGGTACACTTTGAAGGAGTGTTGGAATAATCTACTCGTATATATACATATATACGGGACGATATAGATTTTTTTAATACGTAAAAACGAAAATAAATAGGACACAATGAAAGACTAAATGAATATCTCTTAAATTATAAGAACTAAATATGGTGGGATGGAAGATAAGAGAAGATACATATAATGGATGGAATATGGAAGAGAAGAGTCATATAATATACATATCAATTTTCCATAAAGTTGTAAACCAAAGGGTAAACCATGGGGTAAACCTACGTGTAACAATTTTAGAATTTTTGTTTAAGTGATACAACATTTTTTTGTGTTATATTTGTTTCATTAAAGTTCATTGTCGCAGTTTTTTGTGGCATGTCCTTAGGAGCTCCTTTACTGCAAAAGTCAAATCCATAAAACCCCATTATCCATTATTATTCTCAATAAAATAAAACACTCATTTTCAGTATTTCTGATTCCAGTGTTTCTAATTATTTTCTTCTCAAGCGCCTCATGTTTGGATCATGGGTTCTGCATGATTTAGATATTATTTTTACACTATACTAGGTGTATGCATTTCTCTCAACTGTGGAAAAATGGAAATCGAAACAGTAAATTAGAACATTCCATTTATAGCAGAATGAAGTTTTCTTTATATATTTTCCGGTGCTCTGCTCCGCGTAATCTCCAAGATTGAAACGAATATCGGAGGAGCTATCAAGTTAATGCCCTTCCTACTGAAAGACGACTGATGCCCTTAAGTAAAATTGAACTACGGCCTTCGAGAAGTGCATGTTAATTCAATCAAAGACAATCTTCGCCGTTTTTGTATTCCATCACTCACTTAAGTTTCGAATAGAAAAAGCCAAATAGTGAAGAATATACGAAGACATCTGGATAAGTCTTTTAGAATATATTCCTATAAGCTCTTTTAGACAATAAAATTAATGGAGAATGTGACGTTGAAACTCATATATTGTCGAGGATATTGTTGACTATGGGCTTCCTTATAACTTCTTTACTCAATCTTCCAAAAAGTAGGAAAATACAAGGATATCTTAAAAAAAAGTTTAGTAGAAATACAAGAATATTCATTTTTTTCAATATCTTTTATATGCAAAATTCTCATCCGATTTAATTGCTGTATTTTTAAATATATATTTTATTACAGACTACTTGTAACAATTATCGACAAAACCTAACAAAAACTCTATAATTATAAATATTAAAAATTACTTATATTTACGTAGTCATCTAACAGCTTCTTGCTATCGTTTAAGTGTGCAAAAAACATAATAATTATGGCGAAAGACCAAGGTATCTAACGCTATTGCGTCGCATATAGCCTTCAGTTTTTTATACTCATACGAGGTGTGTAAATTAAGTAATGGGACTTATTTTTTTAAATGTTTTTATTCGAATAGGATTACAATTCAGTATTGTCTCCTTCAAAATAACTTCCTTGAGAAGCCACACAGCGCTGGAGACGATTCTTCCATTCCTCATAGCAGTGCTGGAACTCATATAATGGAATAGCCTGCAGGTGGTCGGTTACAGCTGTTTGAATGTTTTCTATGTTCCCAAAATGACGTCCCTTGAGGTGATTTTTCAATCTCGGAAAGAGAAAAAAGTCACAGAGACTCAAGTCAAGCGAATATGGAGGCTGAGAAGCCACACGAAGATTTTCACTGGCTAAAAACTCGTTTGCTGAAATGGTTTTGTGACAAGGCGCATTGTCGTAATGCAACAAGTTTTTCAAGAAACTCTCTGTAAAAGTGTTGATTCACTGTTTGGCCTGGAGACACAAACTTTTTGCGGCCAATTCGCTGGCTATCAAAAAAGCAAATCAGCAAGCATTTGATCTTTGACTTCATTCTTGCTTTTTTGGGTCTTAAACACTCAACAAGCCTCACCACCAGTCGACTCTCCTCCTTCTGATAATATCTTAAACCACCGAAAAAACCTGGGTTCTTGCAAAAACACTGTCTCCGTAGGCGTGCTGAAGTTTTGCAAAAGTATCCGTTGCGCTGTGTCCAAGTCTGAAGCAAAACCTGATAGCACACCGTTGCTCAAAATCAATGTCACTCATTCTTAAAACGCACTAGAAAAAACCGGTTTACGAAAACAGTCACAAAGAGACGAATACTCATTTTTACTTATCTCTACGATCTCTATCTCTAAATTTCTTTATCATGTGAACAAATCAGATTTGTAATGAAGCGATAAAAGATACATACCGATTAATGTCGGCGAATCTTTAACTGTTTCGTTTAGATATTTTTTTATATTCTAATTTGATTTAAGTCGGTATATCTTTTATGCAGATAACATAACCACCTTAGATTCTTAGATTAGTTTCTTAACAGATAAGAAACGCAATTGCAGGGGGCTTTTCAAGACATGAATAGGTACACTAACACACACAAAAAAAGAGCTTATTTGTATAAATAGACTTATGTCAAAAAAAAGTTGAAAACCACTATACACCCCTTTTAGCTACAAAAAAAATATTATATTCAACGAAGCTCATTTTTCTGTATCTACCTGCAATAATAATTATTCAGTTACACGCACAATATTCTCTGTCAAATAATATTACTATGAAGCTTCTACTTTATTAGTAAGAACTATTCTTATCATGTGATAAAGAAAGCAAATTGGGGAGTACACTCGTAAATATTTCACCATATTTTCCCACAAATGAATGAAAATGTAATCGCTCGTTCATTCATACTATAAGGTTGATCCGGATGAAGATAATAAAAATTGTTTACCTGGTTAAACAATTCATAATTTTATAAACAAAACCACACTTAATCAACAAATGCAGCAGGTCTTGTGAATGTTTACATATTACACTATCTGTGAATGTAAAAAGTTAATGAATTTATGTATGTGAATTTTTACAAGAACAAATTAGATATCTCGATTAAAAGAGAAAATATGATGAAAACATGATAAAAAAATGAGATAATCATTCTTCTTGACACTACACAGTGTCTCAAAAAAAGTTGGAATAAAAAAACACCCACGTATTTGAGTCAAAATGTGATGATTTAACCAAACTCACCTCTAACCAAGTTGCATCCTTCTACTTGTTTGTACAAGACACCTTGTAGACACCCTTGCTTCTACAAGTTTCAGATTCGGCTTTTAGGCCAAATGTATCGAGGTAAATGCCTCGAGGTAATATAAAGTGCAGGTCACACTTTACATTTTATAGTTTACAACTGTTTTGTCCCTCAGCTTTCTAGGAAATTAATCCGTTACAGTTTAGAATTTTTTTTCTGTTTTTCCGTTATAAAATTTTCGTATCTAAGCGTTTTCGAGAAAAAAGGCTTTAATTGACAGAGGGTCCGATATTCGTAAATACACATTTTTTAAAAGGCAATAGTAACATTTTTCACTTTTATTTGTGTAATCGTTAATAGAAACATAGCAATAAATGGGATGCAATAAAAAAACCTGTAGATCACTATTTTAACAATTAGACAAATAAGAGTGAAAAATATCACAGCCGACTATTGTCTAAAAAAATATTTGCGAATATTGGACCCTCTATCATAACAGAACATAAAAAAACATCTAGAAAATAAAGTTAATTAACTCACTATTAATTTTTAGAAATCTGAGCAACAAAAAAGTTCTGTAAAATTTTGTGACTCCTCCTTCAACCTCTTACAGAACACCACTGTTCTTGATATTACCTCGAAACATTGGCTACATTTAGCCTCAAAACTGTGCCAAATCTGAAACTTGTAAGTGGAAGGGTTTCTGAAATATTAATTTTTTCGAAATTTTTCTGATGACTGAAGAGTTATATCTTGTAAGGGGTGCAACTTGATATAAAGGTAAGTTTAGTTATATCATCACATTTTGACCTGAGCTACACGTGGACGTTGTGTGTCCCAACCTATTTGGGACACCCTGTATATAGTATTAATTGATCGATGACAAAAATTTTGGCGGCAAAATTGTACAGTAAAAGTTACTTTATTCAGTTTAACGTTTCGATGACGACGACTTCTAAATTAGCGAAACAATACCTACTTATTTCCTGGTTTCCTTAATCCATTAGTAAATTCATTACTTGATTTGATAATATTCATGGAATTTTGCTCAAGTAATTTACATTTTTCTCCATCAGGAAGAATTTGTAAAGGTATAGTTACGTGAATTATTCTTAAATACTAAGCATATCGTATTTCCTTCCTGCAGCACCAGTTTACTATTCATCATTACGCAACAATCTTACAGTTCTAATAGTAACTAAATAATAGAAACCAATAATTGCGATGAAACAATAATGCGTTTACGAAGTAACTAATTGACTAAATGAACTACATACAGCACAAACAAAAAATATCGTCTCATTAATTAATTTTAATTAAGATTGTAATTAGCTAACGACTCTTTGATGGGATCCCTTAAAGTGATGTTCACTGAAGGTGCGATGTCAGAAACAACGTTCTGAAGCTGAACGATTTTTGAAAAAATATAGGAGGATTTTTGAAAAAGAAAGTAAATATACTCAAACCTGGGCTTAAGTGAGATCCTAAGGGACCGTTTATGTGATCTCATTTAAAAACTCAATAAATATCACTTTTATCTAGTTTTCTACTTATCCAGGTTGAAAAAGATCTTACTTACAGGGGTAATCATAAAATAAAAATACTTTCGTTTAGACTGAGGTTTCGACGTTTAAAGATACACATAAATAGTAGAAGTTTTCTATAGGACTGTTTCCTTTATAGAGGTAATTATTGCTATATAAGCTGCCAAATTTGACTGTTAAAGAGGTCAAATTTTCCCACTTGCCGAAGTTTTGTGATGCAAAAATGTTGGGATCTCAAAAAAGAAACCTCCGAGATTTCCCGCTTATTCAATTCTCATTTAAATTCTCATAGTTATATAATGAAATTCGTCTTTTCGTGAAAAGCCTAGGCAATTAACTGCCGGCATATGAAGTAGAATTGATGTGCTACACGACCTGCCTAGACAGTTCTTGAAAATACTGATTTATTTATTCATTTGGTGTATTCTACACGATCTGCTTTAATCTTAGCTAACTGAGCAAAAAAGTGTTTTCGTGAATTTTTTGAAGAATATTATACAGAATCCCCTCAAAAAAAACATTTAAATGAGGTTAGATATTTTATGATATATGCTCTATTTTGTGGTTAGGTTATTTTTATTTATGTTTTAGTTCTTCTGTTATGTTGCTACTAAAATTATTTTGGCAAAAAGCACCAAAAGGAAGACTAGAAGAGAATATTATTTGTTTATTATTTAATATCATACGATGTCACTATCTAGATTATTGAATTATCCTTTTATATGACGTAAATTTTAGGCTTTTATTGAAAAGACTAGGAAAACAGTTTAAAATAGGGCCTTTTACACAAAATGTCGGCAGTTCATTAAAGACCTAGGCTCGTCATGAAAGACGTATTTGACGATGTGACTACGACAAACATAAATTAACAATTTTAATAATAAAATAATTAAGTAGAAAAAAATATGATTCCATCATAAATTGTACCGTTCATAATGGATGCAGCAATGAGAACACCAAATGTCACATAAAGATATTCCTGGGATATTCCTAAATTGATACTTTCGTACTGGTTTCGTACTCAGTTTCGTACTGGTACATTTACGGTACATGATCTAAAATATGCAGCAAAATGTATTTTAGTAAATAGCAAAATATTAAACTTGGAATACAAAAGAAGAGTGTACTCGTATAGAAAAAGAACCAATTTATTCGTCTTTCACGTGTTCTTCATAGCTACTAGCTACCCGGATGAGTTGTTTAACCAGGTAAAAATGCAGAGTATTCCTGAACAGATCTACGAACCAATTACTTTAAATAGCCTCTCTAGTCGTTACAATAATTGGCGTTCCCGTTTAAATTATTTATTTATCTTGGCATTATTCTAATTTTAGATCAAAACCGTCGCTCGAGCGTCTCAACACAAATTAACATTAAGAGGCAATTAAAGTCCATTATCAAAATCGTATCTGCCGTAATTAAGTCTTTAGACATCGGGCATCGTCGAGCAGCCCATAAACACGAGGAGTGTTGCCTAAATGCGGGTTTTTATCAAGATCCAGGTCGTCCGATAGGCAGTGGGTACGCCGGAGTTCGCACCTGGCCGCGCGCAATCCAAATCACAATCTCTGAAGTAATAAATCACGAAACTTTTGCGAAAGGGCCGCCCAACGTTCATATTTGAAATGAAAAAAGCCGTCGACTTGTCAAAAACGCGCGACGTAATACACATTTATATTCAAAATGTATTTTTTTTTTTGCGAAGGGTGCGTATCTTCCTACTAACTCTAAATCAAAATATTTTTTAGTGTACGAGGTGTATAAATTAAGTAATGAGACTGATTTTTTTTATTCGAATAGAATTACAATTAAGTATTGTCTCCTTCAAAATTATTTCCTTGGGAAGCCACAGAGCGGTGGAGATGGTTCTTCCATGCCGCATAGAGTGGTGGAACTCATATACTGGAATAGCCTTCAGCTGGTCGGTTACAGCCGTTTGAATGTTTTTTATAGTCCCAAAATGACGTCCCTTGAGGTAATTTTTCAATCTCGGGAAGAGAAAGTCACAGGGACTCAAGTCAGGCGAAGAACAAGGCTGAGGAGCCACAGGAATGTTTTTACTGGCTAAAAACTTGTTTACTGAAATGGCTGTGTGACAAGTCGCATTGTCTTGATGCAACATACAGTTGTTCTTGATGTTTGGTCTCAAACACATGATTCTTTTTCGAAGTTTTTCAAGAACCTCTCTGTAAAAGTGTTGATTTACTGTTTGGTCTGGAGGCACAAACTCTTTGTGGACAATTGCCTGGTTATCAAAAAAGGAAATTAGCACGCATTTGACCTTCGACTTGCTCATTATTGCTTTTTTGGGTCTTGGAGAGCTTGAAGTGTGCCATTCCACTCTTTGGCACTTGGTTTCCGGGTCGTACTCAAACACCTAAGTCTCATCACCAGTAATGAGATGTTTAATAAAATGGGGATAATTTTCAATCGATTCTAAAACGTCAAGACACCTTTTTCCTGTGAAAGGTTTTTTGGAACAATTTTTGCGCAGATTTTTCTCAACCCAATTTCGTTAGTCAAAATCTGATGAACAGTGGTGTGATTTAAATTTAACTCTTTCCCGATAATTCTTGTCGTCAACCGACGATCTGAATGCACAAGATTCCGTATTCTATCGACATTTTCATCGACTCCTAAAGATGAAGACCTTCCGCTGCGTGGTTCATCTTCAATAGACTCTCTTCCTTCTGAGAATGCCATAAACCACCGAAAAAACTGGGCTCTTGAAAAAAAGACCGTCTCCGTAAGCGTGTTGAAGTTTTGCAAAAGTATGCGTTGCGCTGTTCCAAGTCTGAAGCAAAATCTGATAGCACACCGTCGCTCAAAATTAATGTCACAAAGAACAAACAAATGACTTTAACAAGTTCAAACTTGTACTGAAAGTGCATTACACGTTAACCGATCGCCCTTCCAAGTCCCGTCTTCGCAGTGTTGCTAGATCGGGCGCATTGTTATTTATAGGCGCATGTCTCGTAACTTAATTTATACACCTCGTATTTTCAATAGCGGACCCTAAGTTACAAAACAGTTCCAAGATATTGATATTTTAACAAGAACAAAAAAAGTAAAATAAAATTCAAATTCTAGAATTGAATAGAAAATCTGAAATTTCAAATGATTTTATCTCGTGAAATTCGTGGTCAAACCAATCTATTCGTTCATATCAAATGCGTAGTTTCCTATTGTTGAGAAAACTTGTTTTATCGTCTAATGAGGAGCATGCAAGCGAAAATAACAATTGGACAATCATGTGCTGGCTATGGGCGAAAAAACAGTATGGTTTATTTTCATATATTTTTGGGATCAGTGGTTCTCAACAGACGAAAGAAATCCCGCATATGTATATCTTGTGCAAGTGGGCAAATAATCTACCTACTCATTAGTCTACAAACATGGTCTTTGCGAAAACAAATGCTAAGTATATGTAGATAAAAGAGGAAACTTAGAACAGAGAGTGCCAAATTCACAGACCTCCTTTTCCTTATTTTTCTGTTGAAATATATCAATTATTTTAACATTTACATCATTTAACCCTGGATTTCACACCACAACAGCAAAGAATATCCAGTTCAGAGAAGCGTGTTTCATTAGTATATGAAACAAATTATTAACAGAACGCCTGGTTAATATGGAAATGCCGAATGAAATACCCTGCGATTGATTTCGAAACAGGTAACGAAATCATAATGCTGTGGGCAACATGAATTATTACAGGTATATTAAATAGAACAGTTGTATTGTCGCAATAATTAGGTATTGTTCCTGTGGGTATTATTTGAGATTATAAATATATTTTTGAGAATAATCTTTTGAGTGAATAAAATATCTATTTTAATACAGTTTCCCTTAAGTATTTGATTTTTCAAGTTTTACTAAGAGGTGTGTCTATATGTATGTACCTTCGTTTTTCCTAGTAAAACTATTTAACGTTCAATGTTCTATATACATACATACAAGATGTGTATATTAAGTATTTTTTTTATTTTTTTTATTCGAACAGAATTATAACTCAGTATTGTCTCACTTCAAAATAAGTTTCTTGAGAAGCCACACAGCGCTGGAAGTGGTTCTTCCATTCCTCATAGCAGTGCTGGAACTCATATAGGGGATTAGCCTTCAGATGATCGGTTACACCCGTTTAAATGTTTTCTATGGTCCCAAAATGACATCCCTTGAGGTGATTTTTCAATCTTGGGAAGAGAAAAAAGTCACACGACTCAAGTCAGACGAATAAGGAGGTTGATGAGCCACAGGAATGTTTTTAATAGCTAAAAACTCGTTTACTGAAATGGCTGTGTGATAAGGCGCATTGTCGTGATGCAACATCCAGTTGTTCTTGATGTTTGGTTTCACACATATGACCCTTTCGTTTTTCGAAGTTTTTCAAGAACCTCTCTGTGAAAGTGTTGATTTACTGTTTGGTCTGGAGGCACAAACTCTTTGTGGACAATTCCGTGGCCATCAAAAAAGCAAATCAGCATGAGTTGATCTTCGACTTGCTCATTCTTGCTTTTTTGGGTCTTGGAGAGCTTGGAGAGAGAAAAGTGTGCCATTCTCTGCTTTGGCGCTTGGTTTCCGCGTCGTACTCAAACACCCAAGTCTCATCATCAGTAATGTCACGTTCTATAAAATGGGGATAATTTTCAATAGATTAAAAAATGTCAAGACACCTTTCTCTCCCGATGTCCTTTTGTTCCTGGGAAAGATTTTTTGGAATCATTTTTTCACAGATTTTTCTCATCCCCAAGTCGTCGTCAAAATCAAGATGAACAGCGGGTGAATCAAATTTAACTCTTCCCCGATCATTCTTGTCGTCAATCGACGATCTGAACGCACAAGATCCCGCATTCTATCTACAATTTCATCGGTTCTTGAAAATGAAGGTCTTCCGCTACGTGGTTCATCTTCAATCGGATCTCTTCCTCCTGAGAATACTTAAACCATCGAAAAAACTGGGCTCTTGAAAAAATACTGTCTCCGTAGGCGTGTTAAAGTTTTTCAAAAATATCCGTTATGGTGTGTCCAATAGCATAAGATTGCTCAAGATTAATGTCACTCATTTTTTTAAAACGCACTAGAAAAAAAACGGTTTACGAAAACAGTCACAAAAAAACAAACAAAGTACTCCAACAAGCTCAAACTCGCACTGCATTACATGTTAACCTACCGCCCTTCCTTATCCCGCCTCCGCAGTGTTGCTAGATCGGGAGCTACGTTGCCAGTCTCATTACTTAATTTACACACCTCGTATTTCTTCAAATTTCATACAATTGACACCATGTTTACAGGTCATGCACGCATATAAGCTAAAATACCAAATATACCGGATTTTTTAAAATCATTTCAACTACTATAACGAACGACATATTTTAAATTTCTGTAAATCTAAAAACCCTTAACAACTCATTGACCATCATGTAAAACGTCACTTCTTCAAATACAAACTTTGCCATTAATACTCCGTATCATACTGTTGTTATACTGACGAAATGATGAACTCACCATATAAATATAATGTATGTACATAGTAATTCAACAGTAGTTAGCCCTGACTATCGCTACAGATAATGTATTCGTTTCCATAAATTACCATACGGAATATTTAACCTTATTTCAGATAGTCGTGAATAAAATAGCAACATAACGCAAAAAAAAGGCAAACGTTAACATCGTAAAATTGACAGGATATCATTTACCTAGAAAATATCTATCTAATAATTTGCACTAACACTGGGTCTAGTATGCCCGGCTTACGCAATAATTTCTTTAGTAATATCCAAACGGAACCCCAAGGTATCTACAGCGGCAAAAGAATATATCCAAGTAGTGCAGATGAAAGTAGTTTGTCGTCGACTAAGAGATGGTGGTAAATGTCAGACAAAGTGGCAGGCGTCAAAAGAAATTATTAAGTATAAATAACTGTCCATGTATTTCGTATGTATCCATTATTCTTCAAAAAAAAGCGATTTCAGAAAGTTTTGAGTACCTTCCCGATAAAACTATCGGGAAAATACAACAAAAATGTTTATGTGTATCTTTTATAAATGTACCTCAGTTGTTGGATAAAGCTCAGAAAGACTAAAATTATGATCGAATTTCAATAATCCTAAATCTACGAGGAGAATCCGCGTAGGAAGTCTGATGTACACGGTCTAGGAATTCCGAAGGAATTCAGGGGAAGTCTTGGGGAATTCAGAGGAAGTCTTAGGGGAACTCAGAGGGAAATCTTGTAAAGTATTCTTGAAAGTATTTGGGAAATCTCATCATTAGAGGAAATCTGATGTAAAAAAAATCAGGCCCTCGATTTCCCTCTCGTGAATTTACGAGTAAATTTACAATATTTTAAAGTAAAGCTAGAGTCTCGGATAAGAAATAAACCTAAAGCCGCCGTACCCTACAGGGTAAATCGAAGAGTAAATTTACAAAATTAAATTTCCTATTTGGCAAGCTAATTGCCTTGGATGTTAATTTTATTTTTTCCCACTTTTAAATGGCTGCGGATATGTTATTTTTTGCGCTAGAAAATTCAACTTCAAAAAATTTACTTGTACAGTTTTACGCTGTAATGGCAAAAATATTGCAAACTATCAAATATCAAATTTATTGACTAACCTAACATTTCTAATGGAACACTCTTATATTTTATATGGAACACCCTGTATATTTTTGGCTACTATAATAGAACTTGTCTGTCGTAAAAACATACATGTACCACATGTATCTTTTATTAATTTAGGCATTTTATGTAAGTAGGACTTAAATAAAATACATCGTACGTACGTAGGTATGTCACGATAAATATGTAGGTACATTAAAAATGTAAGTGGTTATGCGAAACCATTCACTCGTTTCACTGAATAGCAACTTACTGATAATACTAATAATACCATGATAGTAACAGTAACAGATACCTAACAAACGATAAGTTCAGCTATCTATGTAGATGCTACTAAAAATTACTAGAGTAAATAAACAAATAACAAGTCAAAATTGTTATGTAAAGTGATCAACACTTACATATATATACCTACACGAAAAAAAAATCCCTGGAGCATATTGAATGAATATTCTGAACATGGGTTACTCTATATAAATTAATTCTGAGATTGTTCTATTAAGTACCTACACTGCAGCAAGTAAAAATATATTTTAAGATTTCTGATTGGCTTTCTAAATAAAGGGTTTTGAAAAAGTCACGAAAGTACCTAGCTTGAGAAATAATCATTTCATAACAATCTTAAATTAATAAATTACAACTTCGATATAGGCACATTATAATTTCTATTTAAATAACGAAATACTGAACCAAATATATTATAATTTTTATATCCTTGTGTCCAATTTCGGCCGGTAGAGGTGAGAATAGACGAAAAAAACTAGAATGGTCCCGCTTGACTTCTGACTTCTAAAACGCTACCTGGCACGGAATTTTTTACGTCGGACAGGTAAGTACACTTGCAAAAAACCAGTTCTCGTAAGGCTTTTGCGCTAAAAACGTGGCACCTTGAACTTTTTCAGTTGGTTGCACTAGGAATGTGTTTGTTGCCTTTTCGCGTTTCGAGGAACTCGAATAGATAAAAACGGGTGTACCTATCTAATCACGTGACAAGCTAACGTTGTGCAATAATTCCAACCGAAAGCGTACCTATGTAGGTATGTAGGTATATCTGCGACACGAAGCTTCTATCTAATCTACAATTGACATTGTTCAAACAAACCTGTAATGGTTAGTTAAGCTAGGCAATCGAATTTTTTTCAATTTAATCTGTAATGTATTATGCACGATCTCGTGCACAATTTATTATATTAAACAGTTCCACTTAGATAAAATATTAATTAAGGCTTAGTTGTAAAATGAACAATTCAATGTCTATTATACGATTTTTTGTTACAAGTAGGTACCAACGTACGAGGAAATCTTATGTACAGTCAGGTCCGCAGCAATAAATCTATACCTAAGTAGAAAAAAATGATAGGTACTTAAACTTTTTTATTAGGTACCTACTTACCTATTTCTAGAATTAACATAATTTTATATGGTACGTATACAAAGTAGGTAGATCAATATTACTCATTTTAAACCTTGTCTTCAACAATTCAATAAGAATCAAAAAGTTTCTATAGAAAGGGTATTTTATTCTACTAATTCTGTTAAAATTCATCTTGGTGTGTAAAAGACGAGGAACAGACAACAGGGGATCAAGAAACGTGTAACACACTGTACACACATTGAATATGTGATTATTCGTATGTGTTCGATTATTCTTTTATACCGTAACTGATTCATTAAATACATAAGTACATAGGTAGGTATATAAATACCTACTTATATAAATATTTACCTTCATTATTTTTTTTATATTAAAAAATAGAATGTTATATTAACAAAATTACTTTATAAATTTTATTAAACATTAAAAGGTATCAAAAATAACAAGTTCATAGGTATAGTATGGTTTATGTAAGTAATCTAAGTAGGTATTCAGAAAAGAAAAGCTATACTAATATTATGGAACAGGTGCATTTTCTTTCATTTTACGCGCTTTTGGGTATAAACTAGGTATAACATATAGGTAGGAGCAGATTTACAGTATGTAAGTGTGTACACAATGTAAGTATAGGTACCCTACGTAATGTAAGAAATATTTTTTTTATTTTACCTACATATGTAATATTAGAATCTAAGGTAACAAGAACAACTAAGGTAAACTAAAACCTAAGCATAAAAACCTAAGCATGTTACAAAAATTAGAATGTGAATTTGAATGTCTATATACTACGAAAAATGAGTTAATTTACTACATAGGTTATTCAACAGTCATCTAGAATTTTTTGAAGTAAAACTGCATGTTTTCCTACAGTTAGGAGAAAATGGAAACTGAACAGAACATAAATAGCTCATCTCAATAAAATTGTAAATAAAAATGCTTTTAATCAGGACTTCAATATAGCAAAAAGTATAGTCATCTAGTAAGTATCTATTGCTTACAGGTAAAAGATAAGTAATTCAGAACTTGTCAATTCTTTGTCTACTAAGCTTTTTGCTAGGTCAGATACATAATACAGGTTATCTACTATGTACATAGTAGGTAGGTACACTATTACAAATAGGGGTTCAAAGTACGGTTGAGAAAATAAAAAGATTCCACCTTGGCTCTTTGACCTTTTACATTATCCTATCTGAACGTGGTGAGTGCTCATACGCCACAAACAACTTAATTTGAAAAAAAATTAAGAAATATCGTTATCATAGAAATATTACAGCGATAAAATATGTAATTTTATAATGGAGCTATCAATGTAATGAAATAATTTATGGGTAGGTATATGTACAAAAAGTTGTAATGCATTTGAAACATCTGTTGTATCTACAAATAATTTCATGAAAACGATAACTTGTTTGTATATAGCCTAGTATCTATCAATACCCACATGTTTTATAACTATTTTATCAGCAGCGTTACAAAAAAACCAACGTCAATATAAAATAAATGAATACTTACTAAATAAATAAATACAAAATAATAAATAAATAAATATCTACCTTCTTTCCGTCTCTAAATTTGACGGTCCCCTCGATCACACAACTGTTGTCGACCATTTTGGCGCAAAAACATCCGAAATCACATGTCAACAATCACCACAGTATACGAGGAGCACTTGATTTACCCGGTACACGGCACACTGGCAGTCGCGATGAAGCATCAACGAACTGTCATAAAAAATCACACAATAAGTTAATAAAACGAGGTGCGAATAAAAAACGTCCACTTAAAAAACCACCAAAGTCTCCAAGAATCGTGGTGGCGTGCGAAGCGCGTGTGATTCTGTCACCGCGAGGCACTAACCTCACGGCATCAAAGGCGGAGCGCGACTGGCTAGATTTTCGGCAGAACCGCTTGCTAGCCGGCGCTCGGGAATCGGCGATCGGCTCGCCGCATACCGACGACGAGCTGCCGCCCCGTATTTGCGGCCGTCTTTCTCGCGAAGAAGACGGGCGAAACGATTAGCTTTTTGCGAGCAAGAAGTACCTAACAGTTTTTTGCCCGTCGCCTAATATTAGCTCTGCGTACACGAATTTAATACTTTTATGCAAACAGTGCGGCGGATTTGAATACAAGGCCGCCAGACGGGGCCGACCTCAAATAACGATATTTATCAGAATTTTTGTTTGAAATATTTGGAGCGACTTGTTCTTCCAGGTTATTCGAGGTTACACGTTATCTAAATACCTGCGCTATCTTTAGCGAGAATGTATACTTAACCCAATCTGCAATTTTTTATACAGGATGTCAAAATGTACTGAAAAGATTTTGAGGGCATATTTTTGAGGTCAAAATAAAACTTTTTTTCCATAAACATGTGCCCAAAATGTGCGAAAAAAAATATATTATTTTCAACTGTGACGCATCAAATCTGCTGAAATTTTGGAAACGCCTGTTCATTTTATTTTCATTATGCCCTTTATTCATTTTTTGCCCCAAATTTTGTTTCCACTGAGAAATTTTAAAATAAACGACACACTCTAGTCAGCATGAAAAAATCTAACAATTCGCTCTGTGCGGTTTTTGATAAAACTAAAATTTTTCGAGAAAATCGCTGGTGAACAAAAAGGAGGGTGAAGAAAAACAAGTTAGTGTAAAAAGTGTAGACCCCCTCAATCCCTCCCTAATATCAGGTTTACGCCAATTTTGGGGCAAACATGAATAAAGCGCGTAAATTATGGACTTTAAAATTTCCAGGATATTTGATGTGTTACTGTAGTCAGAATTCAATATAATCGTATTTTTTTTTCACGAAAATTAGGTAGTGGTGCATTTTAGGACACATACATTTGTATTTATAGGAAAAAATGTCATAATTTCACCTCAAAAATACACCCTTAAGATCTTTGTAGTGAATTATGAAACACCCTCTACAAAAGGTACCTATTTACCTTCATACACAGTTACCGAAGCATAATTTTTGTATTATTGTTTAATATGTCAATAGATAAAATGCAGGTATCATGTAAGTTTTTTGTGGGTGTCAACCATATAATTTATCTAATTACTCCACATCCAAATAGTGAATGGAAGTACATACTGGGTATTACACATATAATACCCATAAAAAATAAATGTTTTTTTATAATGAAAAATAACACAGATACACAAAAAAAGTCTAGTGCAAGAAGGCGGTTATATGTATGTATTCCCGTGCATTTTGAACAACTAGCTGACCAACTGAACCTAACCTAACCCCTGAACAACTAGCGTCTAGCCGGTACCAGGTCACGGGTGATCCTGGCCAATGAGAAATACCTGTGTAACGCGGTGAAGGCGGCAAACTTGGTCAATAAGTCACAAAACTTTGATATGAAACGTTTAAAGCAATCACCTTACTATCAGCTTGATTCTTTTTTTCATATTAAAATTTAGTTTTTAACGAAATACGGACAAAAATTGTTTTATCATTTAATGAAAATTGATTACAGGATTTACAGTTTTACACTCAACATCCATATATCCGAACTTTTCCGTTCCGCAAAATTTCACATTTTCGAACTCTCGTCACCTCGGGATAACCGAACTGCTGGC
Source organism: Aromia moschata (assembly GCA_029963805.1). NCBI lineage: Eukaryota > Metazoa > Arthropoda > Insecta > Coleoptera > Cerambycidae > Aromia > Aromia moschata. The sequence continues at coordinate 110,370 of JAPWTK010000660.1, forward strand.
GCATGCGCAAAGGGTTTTTCTGGCTCATTGGTCATTCGACAGCGATATTTGACATTCGACAGCGACAAGTTCGGTTGTGTGGAAGTACAAGTTCGGAAATATGGTGAGAAAAAGTTCGGAAATATGGTGAGTTCGGATATGTGGAGTTCGGATATGCGGATGTCGAGTGTATTTTATTTCTCAGCAGTAAAATTGTCTAGAAGCATGCGCGTTTTTCTTTTTTGGTTTGATTGGTCGGATCGCCCGTGACCTGGTGCTGGCTAGACGCTAGTCGCTGAACTCCAATCCGATGTCCGTTTTGTCCGATTGACTCTTGCATTTTGCCTAACCTCAAAGAAACACCTTATGAATGCCCGAAAAATCTACCTCAAAATGTAAATTCAAGAATTCTAAATGTAACAGATTCGTATTGTAACAAAACGGACGTTGCATTCATGTTCAGTGGGTCAAAATGCATGGGAATACCTACATAGATCTGCCTTTCTCGCACTAGACTATTCGTGTTCCCGTGCAATTTTTAAACGTTGAGATTTTGAGTTTAAGCGGAAAATGTGTGTCTGTCAAACTATGTATGTCTGTTAAGCAGTTTTGTATACTCGAAAACGTTTTGAAATGTCTCCTTTGAAACACTTACATTTACATTTCATGCCAACTAAGTGAGGTCAAAAAAATTTCTGTTTGAAACATATCACAATCGATAGTACTTGCTAAAAAACTGACTTCCCTAAAATTTCAGATTTTTTGAGCCACAAGGGAGAGGGATGGTGAGGGCGAGAAAAATATAAATTTTCGTTTCGACTAAAATTTCTTTCTCGGTAAGAAAATGAAAAAAATTAAAAAAGAAGGTTGCAATGGTTTTTGATGTGTTTTTTGAGTAGAATACAATAAAAATATTTTCAAAATTATTGGGGTTGTTTTCACCCTTATTTTTGAGGATTGAAAGTTCGAATGAAAAATCGAAATTTCTAAAAGTATGACATGTTTTTTTCTCAATTTTTTTTTTTTCCTTTTTTTTGTACTTTCGATTAATTTTTAATTCATAGTGGGCGTCGACCAGGAACTGGCCCAAAAAAACGGCCCAAAGGTGAAAAAACGTGGTTTTAACGTATTTCCTCATCCTGTGGGATAGTAAATGGCAAGTGAATAATATATTCCAAGGTTTTTGGGGTCGCTGATTACGAATCTAACGTCAGATTTTCAAAGAACAAAATGGCGTATCCAATTTGGTAGTCAACTTTTAAAAAATAGCTAATATATAATTTGCTTACCATTTACTATCTCACAGGATGAGAAAATACGCTAAAACCACGTTTTTTCACCTTTGAGTCGTTTTTTGGGCCAGTTCCTGATCGACGCCCATTATGAACTAAAAATTAATCGAGTGCAAAAAAAAAAGGAATTTAAAAAAAAAATTGAAAAAAAAAATCGTGGCGTACTTTTCGAAATTTCGATTTTAAACTTTCAATCCTCAAAATAAGGGTGAAAACAACCCCCAATAATTTTGAAAATATTTTTATCGTATTCTACGCAAAAAAAAAACATCGAAAACCATTGTAACCTTCTTTTAATTTTTTTCATTTTTTAATTGAGAAAGATTGCAATTCTAGTCGAAACGAAAATTTGTATTTTCTCACCCTCACCATCCCTCTTCTTGTGGCTCAAAAAATCTAAAATTTTAGGGAAGTTAGTTTTTAGCAAGTACTATCGATTGTGATATGTTTCAAACAGAAATTTTTTTGGCCTCACTTGGTTGGCGTGAAATGCTACATGTGTAGGTATCGTGATGAGAATTGGAGCTGATTAGATTTTGAGCTTAATATTATATGAATAGTATGTATGGCCAATCCAAATCATGAATTTATTTTTTAACCAGTTACCATACACTTACATACATATTTGGTACATATTATTATATTATAATTGTGGCAAAGGGAAAATGAATTATGTAAGGAAAAAGAACGAATATTTTATCCAATCTCTCCCGCATATGTTCAGCTCACCTTCTGCACCATGTGGATAAGATGGCATATAAAGTTTCATACTATTTATGTAAACAACCTACTGTTTTTATTTGCTTTTATTTCAACACAGAGCCGATCTCTTTTTTGTAGTAATTACCTATTTAATTTCTTACTTGTTTTAACTGAATTACAAATATATGTAAATAAAAATACAATTCCTTTAAAGTTGTGAGACCGTGTTTCCCGCCAATGGGAAATGGGAAATAGTCTTCCAATACTAGGCGATAAATATAAATTCACATCTGAGAAGGTCTAGTATCACAATGTGTTGAAGGCAATGTTATAATAGGGCTTACTTTCGTCTCTGGAGTGTTTTTTAAATCCCCGAGCGGCAACCATCACAAAGCCATTTAGTAGTAAATCAGGTGTTACATCAAACTATCTCGTAAACAAGAAGGCTGAACGCTGACAAACAAAACGGCCTAGAATGTGTGTCTAATTAAATTGTTACGGGCTTTTAATGACTGAAAGATTAATCTGAATTATTTCAAGTTTCCTATAACTAAAAACCCTTTTATTTGTCAGGTATTATCTATTAACATATACATATATGTACCTATAACTTACACAGTCCGCTTACTTAATATATTTGCAGTTAATGAATGTATTACTTCCATGTAATTTATATAAGTTATCCATACCTAAACTATACGGTTTATTATTATTACTACACACACAGTGAGTCCCAAAATACATAGAGTCCCAAAAGTAGCGTGAAGTTGTGTACCTTAATCCTAATGATAAAAGTACACAACTCTATGAGGATTAAAGTATAAACCGTATTTTTTAAGCGCCTTGTAAATTAAATACTCGCGCATTTATTGCCCATGCATACGTACATACGTCACTGACTGTGAAACACTGAATGCTGGAGTTCTGAATAATTGAACGCAGTGTACCCTGCGTTATGGCAAACTCTTCGAATCTACTGACACAAAATACGAAGAACTAAATTTTTTTCAAAAAGGTAAATCTGATGAATCTTAAGCAATGAAACAAAACAAAATGAGACAAAATTTTTCGTACCCAACATACATATGTATATATGTATTAACAGAAATAAATGTTGTAGTAAATGATGACAAGGGATGTACCATTCCAAATCTCCAAGATTGACAAGTAATTCCATTTCAGACAACAGAATGTTTAATTAGATTAACCTGGAATCTTCACAAACAGCATACAGAGCTGCCGTTTAACTGTTATACAACAGCCATTGTTCAATAACTGGCTAGATGTTTCTGGTCTATGTCAGGTTGACTATAGTTTACTTGTAGCCATAATTTTGCGGCACTAAGTGTAGAATGTTTAAATGCACCATCTTGTAAATCAATTCCTCAATGAAAACAGGTTTCTGACACAACTCCTTGCCATACAAGCCTGTCATCAACGATCCACCACTATGGTTAACATTTGGTTTTAAGTTTTTCATTTGAATTTCGGTCAGAACCGAAAAAGTTTTCCGTCGTCCAATTATTATAATTAAGATTTTCGGTTCCGATGGCAGACTTTTGTGTTTTGGCGAACGAAAAATACTAATCCGCATAATGAAGAACTTAAAACCAACTTTCAAATACGGTGGCGGTTCGTTGATGACTTGGACTTATATGGCAAGGGGTTGTTTCGGAAACCTGCTTTCATTGATGAATTGATGGACAAGATGGTACCTTTAAGCATTCTACATAAAAAATGTCTCACCAAGCGCCGCAAAGTTAGAGTTACAAGGAAACTATTATTTTCAACCTGACACAGACGTTAACTTAATCGAACATAATATACTAACCCATTCTATAAAAATGTCATAATTGCTACACGTTGTGCTTACAAAATATTAAATTGTGCTGTTTATTAACTTTTATTTCTACTAATAAATATGCAGGGTGAGGGGAGTGCATACATTAGAAACACCAGAAAAACGAATATTTAAGTATTTACAAACAGATGTATAGACTTTTCTGATTTAAATGATGAAAAATCTTCTCTTAAATCAGAAATACAAATCAGTTCATCAAATGCATAATTTCAAATATCCTAGTTTTATTTCTGTACCAAGCAGTGTCTAGTAATGCTTACAAATTTAAAATAATTTCTGTAAAGAACGGCAATTTCAAAAAGGAGATTTTCTTCTCTGCATTCACTTGGTGATCAGTTTTCATTTTTTTTTTTCGTGTTTGCAGTTATTGCAAACGGTATGTAACAAAACATATAATTAGTATCTGTTCAATTATTCATTGGTCATATTAGAGTTACAATACTCACACAATAATATTTAATGATATTTTATTACGATATATTGATGTTCTGGCATTAATTTATAAAATTTTATTAACCATTGAATTCGTCGGTACCTCGTCCATTTTACCAGTAATTATATTATTAAATTATCTTTCCTAAATCAAATTATCTAATTATTCCAGTAAAAATTAAATTTGAAAACCTCTATATCCATAAGTATATTTTTAATAAGGCTATAGTTTTTTGCTTTGCAAATACTTTCAAATTAATTATAAAACTATAAATGAGTAATAAATTAAATACTGTTAATAAATAGAGAGCACCGTAAAAAAGTTTAAAATAAAAGCAATTTAGTCATAGGTAATTTTCTACAATCATTTTTTGTTTTTACTTTGCTTATGTTCTTACTTATCAGTACTCCTACGCAATTTGTTTTAAATATTTTTGAAATTAAATATCAAATTAGAGACATCAATCAGAAAAATATGCCTATTTTAATACGATTTTTAATACCTGAATGACAATCAAACTAATAAAGTGTATTTGTCTTAAATTGTGTAGCTTACCTCACAACATGTTTTACTTAGAACAATTTATTATGTGCCGGCCCTGTACACGATAATTGATTTATCTTAACCGCTTATTTTATTCATAAACAGTTAACGAAATCATAATCTGCGAAAAGTAATATGTGAGCCTGCCACCTGAGGCTAATATTTGGCATGTACCTACCTATAAAAGAAAGAAAACTATAAGACGCTGAGAACCTTTTTTCCAGAAATATTCCGGTTTTATAGCATCGTTGCAAAAATGTTCTAATTTATAATTTGTTTTCAAAATATCATTTTTTAATATTTCGATTAGGTTTATTGCATAGTGTCTCATTATCACTTACTGTACCTGTAGAGTTGTGACTACATACTAAAATAAGAACTGACTAAATAAAGTAAATTATTAAATGATTTACTTCGAGACAAAAATTCATCAAGGTATAGTGTCAGACATAGATAGCAACAAAAGTTGTTGCTAAAAATTTTTAGTAGCAAGAATTATATCGTGTATTAATTTCTTGTTAGGAAATGGATGTGAGTATAGGATTATATAGTTTTTTGCTGTATTTTATTTATAATTAGAGCCCAGCGCAATGGTCGGCAACACAAGATCAGCCTCATAATAAGCATTTAAAGAGTAATAAAAGCAGCTAAACTGTTACAATAGTTACAACACTTCATACAACCATAGTCCATGAAAGGCAGGGCATTGTATTGCATTTTTATGGCGTCATGTAATTGTTTATAATATTTGAAAATCGTTTTTAAATCCTCTTCAAAAAATATGTCTTAAAAGTAACAGTAGGGAAGTGTCATACGGCGATTTTCCTGAAACTTGGCATACAAGTAGTACATGGAAAACTATTGGACACGTATTTTGTTATATCGGCCCAAAAGCTGTTTGAAGGGTAGAAATCACCCTTATCGATTTTGGGGGTAGGTTCGACTACTTTAGGAATTATTTTTACGATTGTTGCGAAATCAGGCAACTAATGGGTTTTGGGGTCGCTGATAACGAATCTGAAGTCCGTTTTTAAGAGTTCAAAATGGCGGATCCAATATGGCGGTCGCATTTTTTCAAAAGTTTTACATCCTGTCAAAAAGTGCGAAAATTGCAAAAAAGTAATAAATGACTAACAACAACAATACCAAAACGAAATAACGAAACATCGAAAACCATCCCCACAAGTAGTGATGCATCTAAAAATCAATTCCTCCTTAGCGCCACCCAGGATGAACGACGTGGACGTGATAGGGTTCTCATCACATTGGGATCAGACACACTCGTCTCTTGAAGATCTTGCATAATTAATGATGAACTATTGCATTGGGAAACCCAACGACTATTCGTTGCACATACTATGCTGTGTCGTCCTGTATTATTCAAAATATTTAGCATAATAAAAATCTGCCTCAAACCATGTTCCCCAGCGTGTAAGAATCGGATGTGGTGGTTCTGGAATATTGGGATACCTGTTGTGGAATGCACGAAGACGTTTCGGAGATTTCAGAAACATTTGTAGTACTTACTATTACTGCTTCTACCTCTGGAAAACTTTGTCTAATACTTTGTCAAATTTCGGCCACAAGATGTAACGCATGCACTTTACATGTAATATTTATCATCTTACATCCGTGTTCTTGAAGAAAACGGCCCACCACACGCATTGTCACGGCATCATCAGTCACAAACATTAACACTTGACTTCATCACAGTTCACATTTTTGTAATGTCTCGAGTACCACCTGCGTAAGTGTTTCGCCAGTACAGTCAGTTAGTCTCTTGCTTGCTAATAACAGTGGACATGTCGGTTTAAGAGGGTCCAGCACACGTACTATAATATTTACAATGGATGTTTTTTTTTTTAAATCTGTCGTTTCGTCAAACCACAACCATAACCGCGCATTTTTTAATACATATTTTATTTAATTTATAACATCTTCCCGTGCGGTTGGTATATGTATATTTACATAATGTTGTGCCGCTTACTAATGGTATCTGGGGACAGTACTATTTATTCCAGAAATCCTGAAAAGGTTTTTTCTCCAATATCTGCAACGGAACATTACATAATCAACATTAGCAATAAATCGAACATAGACTGTGTTTTCGAGGCACATCAATATTTTTCTGTATATGCTGCGCAATATCAACGTGCTTTTAGCAGTTATATTTATCCCAACAATTTTGGTATCTCTCGCACACCTTACACATTATCACAGCACCATTATAGTATAAATCTGGAAAATACCTGATAAATTTATTTACTTCGTCGGCGTGAGGTCGTTTTTTACCCTTCGGCACCTCAGACATAATATTTAATGTTATACGTATGTTCAGTATAGCGTAAAAATATAGCGCGTAGGGTATCTACTCCACGGCTCTGGGTGAACTAAATTGCAAGTACTACCGACGCGCGACGGCCGGTTCTGTCTAGCCGATCGGTGCCCGGGCTCTATTTATAATTTAATAGTTAAAGTAAATACTTTTATTAGCAGTCAACAAAGACAAAATCACTAAAATTAGTACTTAATTTGGTGTAGTATCATACGACCTTTACAATAAAATTTATATATATATACCTATTTATTCTACATTACCATAAATTGAAAATTCTACATTACCATAAAGAAAAAATAAATAAAAGGAAAGTATATTATTTTATTTATCGTGATTTTTCTTTCGCCATTTCGCTGAAATATATACGCCTACTTTTAAATATTTTGCAACTTGCCGATGTAGTATAAAATTAGACATACATTAAATTACAACTTTTTAAGAAATGGAAATATTAAAAATTAGTATTTAAAAAAAGAACGTCAAATTAAAAGACTTTCTAGCTATACCATAAAACTGGAATGTTTCTGTAAAAAAAAATCAAGCGTTTTGTAGTTTTCTTTCTTCTATACATATCAAAATCTAGTCTTAGAGGGTAAAGATGTAATTTCTCAAACTACAATTTTCTTTATCTGTTCCGAATAAAATGACAAGATGAAACAATTACTCTGCGCAATTAGCCACCAGTTTTTTTTTATAAATTATGTATTGTAGCTATTATACAGAACAAGATCTGATAGTAAAAAATATGATCGAAACCTGTAAAAATTTGACGGCATCATAAATTTCTAGCTGAATATAATAAAATGGAGCATCTCGAATCGGCGATCCTACACCATCTTCCCGAACAATGTATCAATTCCGATTATTACAGTAAGGAACATTGTCTCTTTTATCGGCGCATTTTAAACGAATTAATGACAGAAGATTGAAATTTACCTCCATTATTACGAACGAAATCCTATTAAAGTTTCATTAAATGAAGTAGACGGCATATAATTTGTGACATATTAATAATGCCACAGCAATTACTCGTCACTGCGCGTCTAGGTAATGATCGGTAAATCCCTGGCATTATGTTTTGGCGCATTACAAACCCATTGATTTATCATCGTCAAAAGTACAGATACATTATTCAACAGTAAATACCTATTGAAAATTGAAGTAGTGAGACAGGATTAAAAAAACAATGTTAATTTTGAGAGTAATAAAAACAAAATCTCTTCTTTGTTAGATATCACTGTAGTGTTAATCTTTTGCGATTGTGTTAATATTTAGATGTCTGACACTCTACACTATCTGGGTACGACAAAAGTGCATTAACAGTGCACGTAATGATATTTAACAGAGAAGGCAGTTGTGCTGATAACTGAAAATAGGGTTTAGTACTTTCAATAGTTACCTTTAACTTTGATAAGTCTTGCCGGAAAATGTAAAAATAAATTAGTAGTTAACTGGAGGTAACGCTGAGGTACGACATTGAATGTACAACATTGAAACCAAATTGTTATGTTTATCATTCGATTTGGTTATATAGAGTGATGAGAAGGTGAGTCTCGCTGTTTAATGACTAGTGAAGTATATGCTATCCAGTTTGCAAAATAGACACCTTGCAATCTCTACCTCGATCATATTTACATTCTCTTTTAACAGATGTGCTCAATCAATGGTGAGATCATTGTCACAACTTTTATAATCTTTGTAGAACCCGCCATCGAATCTCTCGACATCTGAGTATCGTTTCACCTTTTTGCCGAACTCAATATGTATTGTTTGCAGATACAAACAAACTATTTATGTAATAAATACAATCACCAAAATATCTACGACAAACACTGTAAGTAAAAGCTGCATCGATAGTACCTTAAGCATCGATCAAATTTTACTTCATACGACAGAACAAAGCAAATGAACTTCTACTTTTGAATTGCATGACGAAATAAAAACGAGACCGAAACCGTCTTTCAGGACCGTTTCTAATTTTTTGAGCTTTGTATAATAATATGTGTATCTCAGTTCAACCGACGTCGCGAAAGGTTTGAAAAATACAGTTATAGTTATACAGTTAGTTATAATAAGTTCTATTACCTCTCTTCTCCTTCCAGATTCACCACAGCCGACTTTTGAAGTACCATTTCCTACCCCACACGTATCTATTGTTTCTGTTAGATTAATTAGTTTCATACATAATGGCCAAGCGATTTACTTGTTAGTGAATAAACACTATATATAGAATGCAATATACAATAGAAGAGAACGGCGAGATTCGTAGATCTAATAATTTTGATTCCGTCTAATGAATAACGCCTAATACTAAAATCATATCTAGTCTAGTCACTTCAGGTATCTAGTACCTCCTAGGTCCCCTTCATCCTGCGAATGTAGAAGGATTTCCATTACTTATTGACAGTGACACCTATCTAATTTGTGAAGTTTTAGTAGATTCTTATTATGTTGAACACGTGACCCAGGACGGACAGCATCGGATATGACTAAGCCGAGAGGGTGATTGGCTTTCTGACTGACGTTAAGGTTAAGGATCTAGCACTTCATAAAGAACAAAGGGTCTAGATGTTAATAGAATACACCATCACACAACCAGGAATTCTAACAAATAATTTTTAGTGGGATCTGTATGGTGTGTTTATTATAATATATATAAGTATGTTAGGCTTTACAAAAGAAGATACAGAAGGGGGGGGGGGGGGTTGTTAAATAACATTTAACAGTTAAATAGACTAGTAAAAAAATACTTTAAATAGTTTGAGTTTAGGAACTACTAACATCCCTTACAGAGCGGTACATTTACGTCATTGAGCGAGAATGCACCTAAATGTATTCATAACATAACCATTTATTAGTTAATTGTAGGGTGCTATTTCACACTTGAACAACAATACCATGAACATACGTATGGATTTTTCATTGGTTGTATCTACAGCGTGCTAACGCTTCGCAGTCTAAAAGATATGGGAGGCTGATTGGTCCTCCTCATTACATAGTCATATGTGGGTTCATCATTATACAAGTATACTTCCATTTTATGAAGATGTTTCCTTAAGGTCCAGTTTCCAGTAAGTACTCCTGTAACTCGTCTGATCTGATTCCTACTTAACCATAGGAGGTCACCAGTCACCCTTTCTGATGGTGTTTTCGCCAAAGTTTAGCTGTTGTTTTCTCCTTGTAATGTTGAACCAGTGAATTTAGAATTGTATTTCAACCCACCTTGCTCCAAGGTTTTTGGTATGCCGAAAACAGGTTCTGGTCCTGTGAATTCATTTTCAGATCCTTCCCTTTCCTTTCCTAGGAAATCTGCTTTTTGATTGCTATGGATTCCCTTATGTCTTAGCATCTACTTAAAAATTAACTCATTGTGTCCTGTCAATACTTTTAGATAATTCAGGCAATTCTAGACTAATAATGAGTAAATCCTATTGCATTCCTTTATTGCTGCTTGACTGTCGAAGTGGATAACGATCTTTTTACCTCTATATCTCCTAGAGATATCTTCCCGTAGGCACATCTCAGTTCCATGTAGTTCCGCTAAATTTACTCAGTAGTTCTGGTCCATTTCGGACCAGTGCCTTGGACTCCGGTTCCTGTTCCATTGTCAGTCTTAGACTTATCAGTATATCACATTAATGTTATTGACTGACAATCGATTACTACCTTCCTGTCCCATTCAAACTGGATATTGTAGGATTTTGGTATCATTGCCGTTTTGGTATCTCACCTCAAGCAACGAATTTGTGATCACGTTTTTGATAATGGCGTCCCTAGAGTTGATTCTCCAGAACCCTATTTTCCATTGCATTCCAGCCTATATCCATTCTTGCCTCCGTCTTGATATATGCACATGGATACACCAAGTATACATCAAGAGGCGGAAGATTTACTATGGTTTAAATGGCTGTTGTCTGAGTGCTTCTCAGTCAGTGCCCACTGAATCAATTTGATGACGTTTCGTCTAATTTATTCAGGCTTACCGAAGGCTAAAATTGACGAAACGTCAACAAAAAGATTCTGCTTGATTATTGTCCAAACCTTACAAAGTTTCTTCACGTATAAAATTAGCTAGACACAATTTGATAACTACTGCCTTATTTTAATAATATTACATCTGAATTTGTACATCTACAAAGGCGTCGCTTTATAAGTTCTCCCTAAAAACTCGCATAAAACTTGAAAACCCAGCCAGTCTGCTTGCATTCCGCTATCAGGGAACGTCACACTATATATACGAACAAAAACGAAACACAATGCAAATGTACTAAGCGCCGCGCGCCAGGCCTTATCAGAAATCCGCCTAGTCTGGTAACTTTATCTTTTTAATGTTGGTAAACACGTCATGATCCCCCGTTTCTGTGATAATTCTTTACGGGGTGGGTACACGTATGCGTCCGTGTCACGCCATTATTCACCAGAAAACGTCCCTTTTCTGCCGGCCCCTTCCGATTTCCGAAAACCATAAAAACTCTACTCGTGCATGTGTTCGCCGCCGGTACAGATTTTATATGCGCTCTGGCCATCTGACCATATTAATTTAATTGTCTGCGTCGTATAAGCCGAGGCATCGTATTCACGATGATATCCATTATTATTGGTATCGATGCTATTCCGCGATATTGTGTGCGGAGGGAGGCATTTTGTTGGGAGCATATTACATAATTGAAATACGCGATGTTTCGGAATTATTGAACGCATCCTAATGAGACGATCTCGTAAGCTTCGAGCAAGTTATGAAATAATTTAAAAGATGCTAATAATACCAGTTAAAGACAGTTTTATCTCGGCTGGTTGTTTGTAAAGTGCTAAAAAAAATTAAGCCATGCATTAAGCCATTGCGATATTGCCCTCAATTGAACATAACGAACACATTGGAGGTTTGTGGCGATCTTAACTCAACTTGACCAGCAAGGAGCTGCATTTAGGAACTTGCAAAATTATTTTCCAAGGTTATGTGAGGTCAGTTTTCAAGAAGGAATAGTTTTTGGTCCACAAGGATGAATCCGAAAACTGTTTATCTGAGATTGAAAGGGTCGCAAGGACATCTTTTCTGGTGGTCAAAGGAGTCTTCAGAAACTGTTTCTAAACGTTAGTCACCTCAAAATTGTTAGTTACTTTGTGGTTTCATAATTTCGTTTTTGAGTTATGAACAAGGTGAACATTTTTTCATCAGTACGTATTTAAAGCAACTTGTGCAGCGATACCAGGAATTTTGAAATGAGCATATTTTAATAAGGGACTATTTCTGGCTGATAATACAAGAAACTGACTCATATTTATACAAAAATCTGTATATTTTTTTTGTGTGAAAAACTTGTTACTAATTATTAGTTATTATTAAATTTAAAGTGATTATCTGTTATAAAATGCGAGTAAATATATAATTGGAAAAGTAACGTCATCGAACTGACTTAACAATAAATAAATGTTTTAAAAAAACCTTATGTCAAATTGGGGGAACAAATCTGTAAATTGATGCAATGAGAAATGAGCTGTATTGGTGATCCTTAGAGGTGTTTTTATTTCATTTGTTTTGAAAACTATGTGTATTCACATTCAGATATTCTTTTTTAATTTGAGTTAAAGCTCTACATATCTTCATTTTACGAAGACCTGTGTGAGATACGTTTGTATCATCTTGGCACTTAAATCTGCATATAAAATGACAAATAACGTAATATCCACAACAAGAATAAATAATATGTTGCTCGTAATAATTAAAAATGTATATTATATTATGTTAACGGCAATTTGGAAGTTTAATCATTACGTCATTCGCAGATTCAAGTTAATTTTCAGTCAGTTAATGCATTTAGTATTTCCAAAAAAAAAAAAAAACGTAAAAAGGTAACGAAAAACTTTCCTAGGCGTATAGTTAATTGGGTATTAAAGAACCATATTTTATACAAAAAAATACTAGCAGGAAGAACAGAAAAATACAAAAACCTGGGCATGTTGTAAAGAACAACGAAGATTAGGTGTGTTGCGAAGTAGAGAAATGAAAAAAGTAAATTGCACTGATGAAACTTTTGATTGAAAAGTAAAGTTGGCAGAAACGAGTCGCGCCACAGAGGCGTACCCATCATAAGTGTAACCTACAAAAGTAAGAATTACGTAAAAAATAATAACCTTTCACATGTTTGCCATATTTTACTATGAAATTATATCACGTCATTCAACGTATTGCATACAGTGCAGCTAATACAAATTAAATTCAGGTAACCCCCATCACATGGTGCACGAGTTGCCTATGTGTCGCATCGCCGTGAGCCAACCTTATTGATGAGTGATATGAGCCACGATGAACTTTGACAATGAATCGAAAATGCCTGGACAGATTCATACATTATTAATATACAATCGTTAATTATGTCAATGCTAAAATAATTAGAAAATATTGTGATGTGATAATTTTAAATGTAAAACAACAAACTTACTTATTTACTACTAAGTTTGGACGTTTCCTTTATAGTTTTACGTTTTACTGTATTAGGTATCTCATATATGTATTTCAAAATACATATGTACATGCAAATTATATAATTATGGATATATACATATATGGATGTATTTTTTCTGTGGAGGTACCTATTTTATGGTTGAGAAATCGACAAACGCTTATAGAACCGTATTAAGGAGAAGTATGTATGTAGGTAGCTAGCTGTAGCGGTATAGTTTTTGGAAATTCTCGTTTTTTTTTTAAGGAAACATGAAACCCATATGATTTTTGCCAAAATATGACACATTTCTAAATGGAGCGATGAATCTACCAGTTTCATCAAGATGTACCTATTCTTTTTTTCTTAGAGTGCGATTAAACATATTGTGGCGAAATCGCCGTACAGCATGGGTCACGCCGGCCAACCGTGACATCGCCGCCAACAAAACGAAGGTGACTCAGCGACACCTCACCGCGTTACAAAATCTCCCAAAAGCAAACAAAAGCCTCCCGAAAGCTTCGAGTTTTTTTCGAGCGAAAGCCCGAATTAGGGCTAGAACAAAATTCTCGGATACCGACCGTCTTCCAGGCGGCCGCGTATCGGTATCCCGTATTCCAGGTGGCCGCGTATCGGTATCCCGTATTCCAGGTGGCCGCAGCCCGGCCAGCGCAGCGGGGGCCGGGGCGACTGCGACGCGAAACCGGTTCCGTATTTATTTAGTCATTGAAGGTCGCGCGCTTGTAATTGTGCATTACTGATTGTTATACTTAATTGATATTATAACGATGGTTAAAACGCCAGCCCCATTTTTTTATCAATTAAAACAAAATGTGCAGGGTTTTCCAGATTTAAGTGTTAAAGCTACCACTGTGTACTGTGAAATATGCAAGTGTTACTTACATGTTTACAGAAAAGGATAATGTGAAAAGCACGTAAAGTCGCTAAAACACCGAGAAAATAAGAGAAATGGAATCCCAAGAAGTGCATTCCTATATGAGGACTACGAGGTGTAAGAGTGTGACAACAGATGCGGGAAAAGTAAGAGAAAACAATATTACTTGGTAAGTCAATATTTATTCACTGCAGCATGCATGCTCAAGTTCGACCCTGGCATGTACCATTTGGTTCTAGCCCTAGCCCGAATATACGCGTACCGGCCAACAGGGTATGTAGAGGCATATCGACGGGGCGATGAACAGTCTGAAATAAATGTATTGAGTCGCGAGCTTCGTACAGCATTCGAATACAAATTGTACATAAATATATTGGTTTTAATTTAATAGTGTTTAATTCCTATTTGTATTTCTTTAAATTAATTGTATTAATTAAAAGTGCGTGTCTAATTTTTCACACCTATCGAACCCATACTGAACAAAAACGTTACAATATTTTAATGTGCTAAAACAACTCTTTTAATTTACTGTTGTAAATTGTGAAACAAAGTTTGCTCTAATTTAGTTGGCGCTGACAGTATTTTAATTGCACATATTTATACTTTTGAAGCAATGCACCCCGTTTGTTTCAAAAGGCTTGGTGACACCTACTGCTAGATGGACAATGGTGACTATTGACTAGACTGTCCCGATTTAATGTTTGGGACTAATTACACAGTTACAAAGTATGGAATTTCGAGAGTGTAACAAAGATACAAAAGTAATTCCTTACGTACTTTTTTGCGTTAAATCCGAAAAAGAGCTGAGGCAATTCTGGCCTCAGAATTATTAATATTAGATACAGTGCTCGACTTCTCAGAGGCGGACAGATATTTTCCAATAATTTAAAATGCAGTTTAATGGGAGAAGATAGTATTTACAAGGTGTGTAAATTAAGTAATCAGACTGGCACCGTACCGCCCGATCTGCAACACTGCGGAGACGGGACTTAGAAGGGCGGTAGGTTAACATGTAACCTTCAGTACAAGTTTGAACTTGTTTGTTCTTTGTGACTGTTTTCGTAAACCGATTTTTTCTAGTGCATTTTAAAAATGAGTGACATTACTTTCAAGTATCAACGGTGTGCTATCAGGTTTTGCTTCAGACTTGGACACAGCGCAACGGATACTTTTGCAAAACTTCAACTGCCTACGGAGACAGTGTTTTTTCAAAAGCCTAGTTTTGTCGGTGGTTAAAGGCATTCTCAGAAGGAATAGAGTCGATTGAAGATGAACCACGCAGCGGAAGGCCTTCATCTTCAAGAACCGATGAAAATGTCGATAGAATACAGGATCTTGTGCGTTCAGATCGTCGGTTGACGACAAGAATGATTGGGGAAAAGTTAAATTTGAAACCAAACATCAAGAAAAACTGGATGTTGCATCATGACAATGCGCCTTGTCACACAGGCACTTCAATAAACGAGTTTTTAGCCAGTAAAAATATTCTTGTGGCTCCTCAGCCTCCTTATTCGCCTGACTTGAGTCCTTGTGACTTTTTTCTCTTCCCGAGATTGGAAAATCACCTCAAGTGACGTCATTTTGGGATCATAGAAAACATTCAAACGGCTGTAACCGACCAGCTGAAGATTATATTCCAGTAAATGAGTTCCAGCACTGCTATGAGTAATGGCAGAACCATCTCCAGCGCTGCGTGGCTTCCCAAGGAAGTTATTTTGAAGGAGACAATACTGAATTGTAATTCCATTCGAATTCAGTCTTATTACTTAATTTACACACCTCGTACTTCCAGATCCCATACCTAATTTTGCAAAGAAAAAAATCCTCAGGACGCAAGAGCGTTTTCGGCACTTTTAGATTACGATAACTTGGAAATCTGACTTAATAAAGCAATTCTGAGGGTCACAGCGTTTGTTAGGAGGACATGATGTCATCCTAACAATCCACAGTGATCTTGAGGCACCGGCAAGTTCTATCAAAATCTGGACGCTTCTACAAAGCGTAGATCGTTTTGATATCGTTGCAGGATCATGAATTCACAGCGCGGAAAATCCTACCTGATTCTGTTATCGAAATATTCATAAATATACACTAATATCGAAAATAATCGTTACAAGCGTTACCTTCGAAGCTATCTCCCTGATAATTTTTGGCAACAAGTTTCAATTTTGGGCCATAATACAACTTTATAAAGCTTTATAAAACTTTAAAAGCTTCGAAGGTAACGCTTGCGGGAAATTATTAACGTGTGCTGCTGAGTTGAATGATGTTGATATGAATTGGTCAGTTCATCGTGAATTTTTAAAGATTTGGGAGAAGTACCTATAAAATTAATATAATAGAAGACGAATCTTATCCGCAACGACTTTTGAGAACAGTAATTGAGTTTTCTTCGCTCAATATATGAATACAATTTAGATACAAAATTAAATTATTTTTGTTACCCTTAAATTTGTTTTGTTTAAAATTGTTTTTTTCGTTATGTAATCATAACGAAAAAAAAAATAAAAACAAAAAAAAACTAAAAATGCAAAAAAAAATAAAATCACAAAAAAAATGCAAAAAAAATACTTATGAGACCAAATAACCACCACGTCCACGTCGTTGGCTCCGGGTTGCGCTAAGAGTGGTTGAAATTATGTATATGTTTTTATAGATGATTCCGTTTTAAAAAAATGAAAAAAATTGATTATTTTCTATATTTGTGTATATTTATGAATATCTCGATAACAGAACCAGATAGGATTTTCCGCGCTGTGAATTCATGATCCTGAAACGATTTCAAAAGGATCTACGCTTTGTAGAAGCATCGAACAGAAATTAGACTTTCTGTTCGGTGGTAGAAGCGTCCACATTTTGATATATGTAACTTGCCGGCGCTTCAAGATCACTGTGAATCGCATTGCACGCGTTGAAGTGCATTTTAACAGTTACGTAACACCTATCCTCAATGGACTGAACATCTATACCCAATTTGTCTTATACATATACAGCCTACGTTCCTCAATGTTGTGAACTGATAGAAAAATGGTGATGAGATGTGAGTGTGAAATAGTGAGTAGTAACTATACTCTTATCGAAGAGTTACTTTTCACAATTTGATATTGAGGAAAGCTATTTTAAATATATATACTTTTCTATGTATGGATACTTCCATACTCAAATCCACTCTAAAAATTAATTAACCAAACATTTTATTTTTATTGTGTAGTAAGTTCATTGCCAAATAACGGCTCACAGTACATTAGAACAAAAAAAAAAAAAACAAAGCATAGGCATATGTAGTTTTCGAATTCAATCTCCACCCCTTTATCTAGATCTGCCAGTCACTCTGCCTATGTCTTAATTAAGTCGAGGCGAACTACAAATCGCATGATAGTTTCTGCGCTAATGAACTATATAATGTAGTTGTAAAATAATAATGATAAAAAAACAATACGCTTAAAACTCGACCGACTGTGCATCGATCGTCATCACAAAGGATGCCATAACGGGCGAGTAACTAATAAAACTAAATTATCTGCGTACTGCAAAGTTTATCTAGGTCAGGCTGCAAAGTTCGCGCTGTAAAAAGTTGTGTTATGACAACTTCTGTCATGTTATAGTAAAATATAAAAGGCAGACATGAAAATTTCCATAAATGGATTCGTTGGGTACGTACATACGTTTGTACCGTTTCGCGAATAAATTTGGACAAGCCTATGCTATTATTTAAAGTAAAAAATATGTAGTAAACTGACACGAAGTCGTTTAACATATTATACAGGATGACACAGGGGCTAAGTAATGACCTTTAATTTCTCTATTTATTAATATAAAATTTTAAATTTTTTAGGAGCTATCTAACTAACAGACAGTATTTACAACTTCCGGTATAACCGGAAGTCAACCCATCTAGCTTTTTTTAAATAGAACTGTGTATATTTTTTTGTTTATCGTATTCGCTTAAATATTATTTTCAACCATATGGCATTATTTCATCGCTGCAGTCACAAGACGACGTATCTCATCTCATATTTAACAATTTTACAGAAAATCAGATAGAAGTTGATGTTATGACATGACAGTTGTAGCACAGGAACAAAAGACAACACTATTACTTAATCAAACTTGGTATTATGTATATACATTTCCGTACGATATTTTGTGGATTGGAAACGCTTCAACATTAGTACAAAATGAAATTATTATCTCAAAAGATCTCAAAATATTTTGTCTTATGTCACTTCGTGTTTTTAGTGACGATTTGTATCTTCGGTGACAGCTAAAATACATTCTATTAAAAAAGTAGAAGCGCCCATGACACGATGTTTGAAATCTTTTTAAGTGAATGTTAAATCGAAAAACCATTGTTTTTGCCTATGTTTCATTTTTACAACGTAGAATTAGCATGTTCTCTTCATTTATAAAATAGAACTAAAAACGTCCATCCATTTCTTTGCTTTTATATGATCTCGGACTAATGTCCTTTTCAACATGAAGAGTAAAGTACCTTCATTTACCACAATTAACTTCTAATATTAAGTTTTAAAGTCAAATAGGTAGGTCATTTTCCTTTTATTTTAAATAAAATTCAGTTGTTTAATTGCTTATTTGTAATACTTCTTTATTATAAAGGACCATCCAAAAACCAAAACATCATCGAATCTGGCTATGAACGAGAGAAACTTTGTTCTTGTCAAATTTTTTGACAAGTGGCTGTCACAATTGTAAAACAAATAATGGATCTCACATTATGGGTCAGCCCTGACAATTAAATAAAATTATAAATTTAAGAATAGAAATACGGCTTTTTTGCTCGGCTAACTTTGATGACTTTTTTTTTGGGTGGCCCGTTAAAACGTATAAGTATTGTTTTATTTTGTAAAATTGTGAAAGCATGAATTTTACAAATGGCAAATATGAAAGACAGTTATATACTTTACAACTGCTTAAAATAAAAATGTTCCTATCTTAGTTTTTAAAATGTTATGTGTTATTTTTTGACTTCTTTCTCAAAAATTAAAAAAAAAAATGACTAGCAAGAATAAATTGGGTTTAAAAAAAATATAATGTTTATAACGGCTTACTAGTTGTTTTTCGATTTAATAGCTCACTAAGCTTCAAAATATTTTGGACATCTTGTCATGGGTGCCTAGATTTTTTTATAAAATACATTTTTTATAAAAAGATTGTGGACATCTTGTCATGGGTGGCAATTGCCTCATCAAATGCAAATTATTAAACGCATTATAGACTACTTTCTTTGAAAATACTTATAAACAATATCGTAAGAAATTGAAGAATTTCATAAACCTACTTATTTCGTTTTGTTATGGATACTTATACTGGAGGAGAATTGAAAATACTAATAATAAAAACAGGTTTAATCAATTCCTAATGATCACAACATCGTTAGGGAAACTTGTGCAATTAGTGTAAAAAAAGTGTTTCGATGTTAAGGGAATAAGTGTTCAAATGAGATTTTATAATTATATAATAATATATTTTAAAAAAAGAAAGTTGAAGAAAATAAGGCTGTTGTCTACTTGAACGCTAGCACACTCTGGAACCAAACTTACAATTAAATTGTAAATCAAAATTCCACAATATTTCTATTTTTAGTTTAAAGGAAGAGCCAAAACTCCAAAGTGTTGAAAATATTGTAAAAGAACTTGATGAAAAATACGTAAAATATAATTTCAACACATATTTTATAACAATCACATTTATAATATCAATATAAATGTTACAAGTTAAGGCATAAAAAATAGTAGACATAAAAAAATATATTTTAAATTTAAATAGGGCTGCCGTACTCTTGTCGGTAAACTGTCAGGCGATGCAAAAGTACAGTCTAAAATGGGTTTCAATAAAGCCCTACACCCGTAATGTGGCTTGAAACAATGGGAATATTATTCAAAAACTCGTCATAAAAGCGCCTAGGGTTAGAGTCGGGGTCAATACGGCAGGAAATTATTCATTGAATTGAAAATTAGTGCTGCTGTTTTGTCTAGTGCACTCGCTATGCGTTAGTATAAAGTTCGTGCACAACATTTCATAACATATTTGAAGGGAGATAATTTTTTTGTTGCAGAAATTCCTGAAAGAAATTTTCATTTCGAACTTCATTTCAAATCATCAAATATTCAGCCAGCCCAGTTAGGTCGCCCAGAAAAAAATTGTTGTTAATGTTTGTTCCATATGTCATGTTGATTAAAAAATATATCTGCTGTTGAATTAATATGTGTGTATACAAATTAAACGGAATCGTTTTTCATTGGAAACTTGGACATTTGTTTCTAAGAATACGAGTGATGTGGGGACTTTAGTTATTGTTTACTTTTGTAAATTTTCATTTACGGAAAAAATCTAGGTTTAGGTAGTGTTTGCTATTTTTAAGTTTTTCAAAGTTACTTTAATGAAAATTGTGTTTTTCTGTGTGCCCTTCTTACGCATAGAACTTTTCCATGGGTTGAATTTTTTTTAATAACGAAAGTCGTATACATGGAAAAACCACTATATTGGTAAAAAAATATCGCAAAATATATTAATTTTGCTGAGAATTTGTAAAATTATACATCTAAACAGTCTAAAAAATAACCAAAAATTATCAAAAGACGCTCAACTTTTCTTATCTATGTGTAACACATTTCATGTAACATTTGAAGTGGAACATTTAATTTGCTCTAAATGCAAATATTCCTCATACCTAGGTTATCTATTCGTACATTTATGTAAATTATTATATCAAAGACACCACTGAGATATCACTGTCAAAAATTATATTACATCCACTAAATATTGCATTAACCGTCATAAATTTTATGTTTAATTATTTTTCTACACAGTAAAACTAATAGTTGGATGTAATATATTTTAATGTAAGGCCGGCATGTTATTACGAAACCAAACGTGATGACATTTTAGAAGCATGAGAAAAAACCGTTCAGATAGTTAGATAACAAATGCCCCTTGCCGTTAAAATACTAAATTAAATTAGCACATGATTATGTCTCAAAATACTTATCGCTGATTAAGATAGATCTACATACATATGTACATGTATAATAACTTAATATATAATTTTGAACTCAACAGCTGTTTAAATAATTCTACGGAATCGTTGTAAGAAAAACAAATAGCGCAGTTGTTGAGTACTTTGATAAGTTGTTGAGTACTTTGATTAAGAGGCAGTTGTTGTGATTTGAAAGATTGTAATGAAGGAAAAAGAAATTATTTTCTGCTGTTCTCGTATCTTGAAACAGAGAAACATTTCCATTTTTTATCTTTCGAACTTTTCAAGATTGACTTTATTTCAGAGCCTCGGAATCCTTTTGATCTATCTATTAAGTTAAAAAAAAAATCATATTATAGTATCTCGAATAACATATTTGTGAAAAAAATATTTAGTACAAAAATATGTTTTCAATAAGTTGTTAATAAACATATAAAAATAATAAGTGTTAAAAAAGCGGATGAAAATTGATTATTTGAAATTATTAATTATTCCTACATCTACACAATTGAGTATCGCTGATTTTTTTTAATGTCATTGCCTAAATGGGTCTAAAATATTCTTGTCAATATTTTAAGTTTAAGGGAAAATTTGCTTTCGTTAATCTACAGGTGTAAAACTTAAGCGAATCTATCGTCAATAAACACGGAAGTGTGATCTTCGATGCTATTTTATAAATAATAAAATTCACTGATGCGTTATTCAAAACGCTGTAAAAATGACAATAAATTTTCTAGTAAAATAATGTTTAAGATGAGTAGCGATCGACACCGTAAAAGTTTATTAGGTGGATATACTGCAGCTATAGCTAGTTCTCGTTTTAGTCTATATAACGAGGAATATATCGCCATCCACATAAAATGCCAAATAATTTCGCTAGTAACCATAAAACTGGAATAGTGTGATGACTTACAACTAACGTACAAGTCATATGTATATTTACCGATAGCTTCTTTTGATCTTAGCACATCGTAAAACAATGAGTAAACCAATTGTCATGGGATAGAGGGAGTACGAAAGCTTTAATAAAAGAAAAATATCAAAAGAATGGAAATTTTCGAAAGTGGGCGTAGGCAATAAGGTTGTCGCTAATCAAAATACCTGAAAAAGTAATATATTATATGCGTTCCCACTCTACTCATTGTTTTACATAAACAAGTGATACAATTGGCATATGTTTATCATATGTAGATATACATATCTTTCGAATATCTACATAAATTATGGTATGCAGGAAAGTAGAAATTCTCAACCCAGCATTATTTGAAATTGACGGATTATGCCTTTTCTTGATGAAAATTCCATTTTGTAAAAATAAGTCAGTGAAAACCTACAAAACTGTTCCATTTACTAGAAGAAATTCATTTATTTAACAATTTCGTTATTTTATTTGTATAACCAAAAAAGTTGTCGTTACTGACATATGTAGGTATATTATTATGTATGTTTAGAAATTAACAATTTTAAAATTCTAATGTAATGTTGAAAGATCAAATGGAAATTATTAACACCAGTTTATAAATTAATCTTGTTTGCCCTAGAAAAGCTCTAGGTATATTTTTTGGATCGTGTATGTATAGCGATGACAAATATGTATGTATATCTCGACGGAAATTTTGTATTACATCTGGTGGTTTGTAAAATGAGAAAACTGTTTTTATGCAAATGTATAACAGAGCCAGATAGCCCCTCTGCATTCATAAACTGTAACCGGTTAAAAATGAATTTATTCCTGGAAAAATGAATATGAAATACTTACAATTCCATAGTTCCTTCAAAATACAATTTTATCTCTCCTTTACAATAAGTTTGGCTTAATGAAAAACTTTGTAATAGCACTCAACCAACAATGAGGTGCAGGTTTGAAAAAGCTTCATGGACAACTTTGAGAATGGCGATTAAAAAAATTCTTGAGAAATAAAAGAGTAAGACCTATAAATAAATTGTTTCCAAATTATTTTTCCAGTTAACTGAGTAAAACATATTCATTTATAACTTGACTTTTTCCTGAAACTCTGGGAAGCTTTAGGGTTGAAGTTAAACGTTTTCATCGGGTCTCAAAATATCTTCACCAGCGATAAAAAGAATTTTGTTTAAACGAACGTTTTTTATGTTAGGTTAGAGGACTGATGTTGGCTGGTGAAACTAAGTCAAAATACAAAAAAATGAGTAAAGTCATAACATCTTTAGTTTGTGTGTGTGTGTGTGTGTAAAAAACCTTTTTTATTTGTTACAAAGTGGGAATAAATATATTTTGAAAGTGGTACGTCATCTAACTTTTTTGACAATAAATGTAGATTTATTGACCCCAGTAATTCCCAAAATTGCATTTTCGTCACTGAGGAAACAAACTTGTAAACTAATGTAATTCTACGAAACTCAATGTATTCAGTACCAGCTTAATTAAGCTAATATACACCCAGTAAATAATAAATATTCAACCTATTAGATTTAGTATCTTGTAAGTGACATATCCATATTAACCCATTAACGCCTGAAATTACATATTTCACATACGCAGCATTAGAGTAATGTAAGTTTCTGATGTTGCAGAAATTCATATTCTGTATCCCATTTTTTGAGTAGACTAAATCGAGTAGAACACCTACTCGATTTTAATGGTTTTAGCCTATTTCAATCCGATTTTCCTGGAAAACTTTGTAGATTAAAAATAAGAAACGGGTTCTTTTTTGTGACTTTTTTTGAAAAATGGCTATAAACGAACTCCAAAATTTTTTCAATTACCGTCTTCTAGTGAAAGATCGTGAAATTGGATATCAAACTTCAATACTTCATCGCGATTCCCAAGAATTGGTCGCGATTCCGCTTCCGGTTCGATATCGCAACCGGAAGTGGGTCATTATTTTAAGTCCGAAAAAATCTGTTTTTCTTGTTTTTTTTTTTCGTATAAAATGTTAATATTGCCACCAAAACTTTCATGTGTCATGTAGAATTTCAATATTTTCGGCAAAAAAGTCGTGCGCGCACGAAAAATGCCTTTTTGGGGCAATAAGCATCCCGTTAGAAACAAATGAATTTCAAACAGAAAATTTTCAACTTCACGTAAAGAATCCAAGTTTAATTTTTAACATATGTATGTATTGATGCAAAACGATTATTTCAATGTCTGAATAATCAGCTAGTAATGTATCAGCATATAATATGTCAAGAAAGCGAATAAGAATACGCACGCCGTCAAGATCTGTAACCGAAAAAAAAAAATTAGGGACTTTCGGTCACGATATCCAACCAGAAGGGAAAAAATCCTTAGGGATCGTGATGAATTATTGAAGGTTAATATCCAATTACACGATCTTTCACTAAAATAGGGCAATTGAAACATTTTTGGACGTCATTTACAGCCATCTTTCGAAAAGCCGCAAAAAAGAAACCGCTTTTTATTTTTAACCTCCTAAATTTTCCTAAATCCCTAAATTTTCCTGGAAAAACGGATTGAAATGGGCTAAACTTAAATGCACCCCAAAAACAGTCGTATATGAATTTCTGCGAAATTCTGCAACCAAATCGAGTTACAGTACTCTAAAGCTTTGTATGTGAATTATGTAATTTCAGGTGTTAACGGGTTAATGAAGAAGCCATTGCATTGGCGAACCAGTTATGTAAAAAAAACTGCTATATCTACAAAATTGTGTTTTTCTGTCCTACCTGCATTATTATTACCGACTTGTTATTGCCATTGAAAAATCGAATGAATCGAATCAAAATTGTATCAAAAAGTATGTAGGTTTTCGATAACACGCTATCCAAAACCTAAGCAAGCATATAAAAAATTAATATTCTACATATAGATTATCTAGGTTACACCAAGTAAAAATATAGAAAATTCGGATTTCTTAATCGTATCGAAAACACTGACCTTGCGGTTTTATCATCGTCTACTCAAAATAAATATTGGTTTAAGTAAAGAAAAATAGGAAAAGATTTACGCTTTGTTAACATTCGTTGTCAACGATAAAAGCACTCGAACACAAAGATTTCCTTATAAAAGAATAAATCTTTCGAATAGCGACGTTATACATGTATCGATACCGACACTGTTTTATGTCGGTTCGTTCAGAGAAACCAATTGTAAGGGTATCTACCGACTATAGGGAATTCAATATAAGCGTTACACCACCTGGTGGTCGCTCAACAAACTCATTACTGTGCCATTTATTGAAACTTTTGTTGGTTTCTATTTGTGTGCTGTCTCATTAAAAATTAAAATTCTCCATTTATAATGAATCAGTAATGTTGTGTAGCTCGCTGTTCGTAATGGATTAAAAGGGATCGCCATTTAACATTTCATATATTGAAAAAACAAAATATCAAGTTTAAGTGGTGCATCAATTTGGTGAAAATAGGAACGCCAGTTAGTAAGTACAGGTATATGAGAGTCTGTTCTCTGCCTTTTTCATTTTGCTGAGGGTCACCATTTTTATCGATGTAAGTTTTAGTATTGTAAGATTCATGTAAAGATTTTTATTGGTTGTCGGAAAAGTCAGAACGTATTTTTTTTAATTATGGCATTACATGTATTTTTACATGAGAAATGCCATCACGATCGGCTCGAGCGCTTTACCATTTGAAAGTTGACAGTTCAACCTTCATTTTTAAAAAAAGTAATCGATTTGGTTTTTACATCAAGTTGTTTACTTTTCTATTACCACAAAGGGAAGAACGTAAGGCAGGCATGTGGAAAAATCGCGTAAAGTTTACGGTAACAACGCCCTACAAGAGTGTCAGTGCCAGAGATGGTTCACCAAATTTCGTGTTGGCAACTTTGATGACACCGATGCTCTTCGCTCCGGAAGGCTCATGGAGGCTGATGACGACCAAATAAAGGCCACTGATCGAAGCAGACCCACATTCGACCACTCGTGACATTGCGAAGACACTAAATCTTCATTATTCCACCGTTCACGATCATCTATAGAAGTTGGGATTTATCAACAAGCTCGATATATGGGTTCCTCGTGAACTCAATACCCCCCAACCCCCCCCCACCCTCGTTTTTGAAGCGCCTGGTAACAGGCGATGAAAAATGGATTGTTTACAACAATATTCAACGTAAGCGATTGTAGTGCAGTGAAACTGAGCAAGCCCAAACACAATCCAAAGCTGATCTTCACCAGATGAAAGTTATGCTCTCAATATGGTAGATGATTATAAGGGCGTGGTGTTTTTCGAGCTCCTACTGCGGAACCAGACGATCGATTCCGATGTGTACTGTCGGCAACTGGATGATTTGAATACATTTATTGCGGAGAAGCTGCCAGAACTCATCAATCGCAAAGGCGTAGTGCTCTACATGGCAACGCGAGACCCCATACAAGGTTGGTGGTTTGGTATTTGATTGCTTTATTTGTTTCGTTCCTTGTAGAACGACTTGATGGTACATCGTCCGATTCTGATGAGGCTATCAAAGAGCATATCACCCAGATCTTCTACGAGCGCGGAATAATCAGCTCTCAGAAAGATGGCAGAAGACCATCGATCAAAAAGGGCAATACATCACTGATTGAACTTTGTTCTATTATTAATAGAAGAACCTTGAAAATCATCCAAGAAATGCGTAATGACTTTTCCGACAATCTGTTTTAGCCAAGGATTAAAAAAACAGAGGATATTGAAAAGACTGTACCTTCAAAGAAAAACTTCTACTTAAGAATATAATTAACATGTTTAAAGAATTTCGTAAAAAAATACAGATATACCTTAAAGGAAATGTTTTACTTTTTCAAAATAAACCTATCCACCCTAAAAACGTACCTTATTTCTTCTGATCTTATTTCTATCGAAACTAAAAAATCAAAAGATCTTAAGGTAAAAAATAATAAAGTGCTACATAAAAATCATAAAATAAATCAACAAAGAACATAAGCACATTAAACACGACGTTACAACAGAGAAGTCAATGGACTTCTCTGTTGTAACGTCGTGCACAATAGTTAGTTTCAAAATTTTCCGCAGTGGCACTGGCTTAAATTCTAACGTCTACCGCTTTCCTCTGCGGTTTTATTAGATTCACGATATCATAGGCGTCGACATCAGAAACTCGAAGTATGGTTCAACAGTGCACACAATTCATTAAAAACATGTTTTCGCGTAACTTTATGGAAATTTCTTGGTTTGTTTGATCTCATACACATGACCCTTTTTTGAAGTTTTTCAAGATTCTCTCTATAAAAGTGTTGATGTACTATTTGGCGTGGAGGCACAAACTCTTTATGGACAATTCCCTGGCTATCAAAAAAGCAAATCAGCATGCATTTGATATTCGACTCATTCTTGCTTTTTTGGGTCTTGTAGAGCTTGAAGTGTGCCATTCCATGGTTTGGCGCTTGGTTCCCGGGTCGTACTCAAACACCCAATCAAGTCTCATCACCAGTAATGACACATATCATAAAATGGGGATCATTTTCAATCGATTCCAAAAAGTCAAGACACCTTTCTCTCCTGATGTCTCTTCGAATTGTTTCCTTCTCAGAAAGACATAACATGTCTATTTTTGCTTCAGAAGGTCGAGACATATTTTATTTAAAAACTAATTAGCAACAACGGATCTCAGCTACCATTGACGTCTGGACCAAAATGTGATAGCACACCTTTGCTCAAAATTAATGTCACTCATTTTTAAAACGCAATAGAAAAAAATAGTTTACGAAAACAGTCACAAGAACAAACACATTATTCTAACAAGTTCATACTTGTACTAAAGGTGCATTACATGTTAACCTACCGCCCCCGCAGTGTTGCTAGATCGGGCGCTACGTTGCCAGTCTCATTACTTAATTTACACACCTCGTAGTTTCGGAACATACAGTATACTTATTTGTATTATTTAGTGTTATTTAACTACATGTCATTATAGGTGTAATGGTAATAGAACTTGAATATTCATGACTCTGAAACCGATTATTGAATATAATTATGTGATCAGGAACAGTAGTAGATATTGTAAGTAGCTCCTAGATTGACGAGTAGTGAACAATAAGTAATCAAATTGAACGTATAGCCTATTCACGACGTTCCGAAGTCAATTAGCATTTGTTAAAGTTAAATGAACAAGGCGACAGTATTTTTGCGAAATATTATATTGGCATGAAATGTTATTGCAATCTAGGTCATAAATATTACCACACTCTCTCTTTTTATATGTACTTTATTATGTATTGACAATAGTTTTAATAGTTAACACAATGTTTAATCCCTTACGACTTTTAATACCAAACTCAAAGGTGATTAGCAAACTTACTAAATAGGTATTTAAATGATTATTATTGCTCGTAAATATTGTAAATTACAGACTGATGTATTAATATACAAATTATCTTAATGTGTTTATTTTAACATTTTGAGGCTAAGTAAAACTAAGACTGTTAAATATTTTCTTCATGAATGATTTTCCACGGATAACACAATTCACAGTTATCCATAAATGTGGACAATTCGTCATATGTTCTAGATGAAATTGGTGTTTGATTCTATACGTTTAAATAAAAAAAGGTTTTAAATATTAAAACTATTATAATAGTTTTAATAGCTTACTTATAGCTATAACTTATAACGACTTATACATCGCATTTCCACCATATAAATTTTTCTGTATCAAAATGTCTAACAATTATTGTAAAAAAGCATATCAATTTATGTAACGTTTTACCCATACAAAAGAAACGAACAAAGAGCAGGTCTGCTTCAAGTTTCTCAAATAACGAGCATTTGTCAAGTACTTGTTCTTGAAGGAGAAAAACGTGTTAAAAGAATAGTTTTACAGAATAGAAATGTATAGGAGGCTGTTTTTGTGAAAGAACTCGATATAACTTTTTATAACAAAGTATCAAAAGTTAAAAGGTTTACTTTTTTGCGATGCATAAGTTCAGTGTAGACTACAGTTTCAATTTCTTAATACACGTGGGCACTTCAAACCAGACGAGCAAAACTAGACGGCCAAAACGATGAAGCGCATCACCACACTCGAATAAAACCTGCCAAAGCAAACATAGGCAGGTTATATATTTTTGAACAGGAAAAAAATTGAAGAATCTTAACTTGCAATAATATATAGGGGTTCCAGTAAAAAAAAACACAAGTTTGGTTCAATTTTATGGTTTCTCATGTTCAATTGTTTGTTATCATATCGTATTATAAAAATGTAGGCAAAACTGTATCAATTTTGTCTGAAGAACTGTTTTCTAATTTCAATAATAAACTCGCAATTACTTGTCAAATTATGAAAACTAACCCTGTACATGCGCCCGACAATAGTGTGTCTGGTGGTTTGACATTGAAGGGGCAGCAAAAATATTTACTTAAAATAATTAGGTAATAAATAAGGAAGATAGTATTAAAATAAGTTTACTTGTTTGGTAAACAATAGATGTTACTTTGAAAGATGTTACTTTAATTAACCACAAGCTCACGAAAATTAAAATATATACATTATACATATGTAAGTATAAATATACAATTGCAAGAAGGTGAAATTTTGGTCTCGTTTGATGTATGCTCATTGTTTCCAAGTGTCCCAATCCCGCAAACTTTGGACTACATCAGGGAATTACGCGAATTAAATGGTTTAGACGATAAAATATTATAAAATACATTCGGCTTACTAGTATTAGTATCAATCAAAATTGTTTTCAGTATAATGGCGAATATTTTCAACAACACCTTTCATTGCAAATCTTTTTATGAGTAAATTTGAGACAGAAGTAAAAGACAAATTCGAGTATTTCCCTAGAGTCTGGTTCAGGCATGTGGACGATATCTTCGCGGTATTTGATACAAAAGCAATTAGTTTAGATAATGTTGTTGCTAAATTAAATAAGCCGTTTCCCTTCCATAAAATTTACATATGAAATGGAACACATTTCATAACATAAAAAAAAACAGCATAAACAGCTACCATTTTTAGATGTATTAGTTATTAGAAATAGTGAAAATAAGTTATAGTTCGATGTGTATAGGAAAGAAACCGCGACTCTTAGATATATTCCCAAAATGGCAAGTTTTAATTTTCTAATTCACCGTTTGTTAAATTTCCCCCTCAGTAAAGAGAGGTTTGAACATGAGAAACAATTAATTAAGAATATAGCTAAGAATAACGGTTACTCAGTCCATTTAATAGATAAATTGATAAGGAAGCATAAATTTAAGAGAACCCTGTACAATTTCACGACTTTTCGTAGAGATACTGACAATTCGAAATTTGCTTCGTTACCATATGAACCTAAATTCACCCGCGGACTAGACAACATTTTTAAAAATATTCATATCAATTTGGTTTATAATTCTAAAAATAAACTACAGACGCTTTTGGATAACCCCAAAGACGAAATCGACAATTACGAAAAGTCAGAAATATACGAAATAAGTTATAAAGATTGTAATCAAAAGTATATTAGGCAAACAAAAAGATCTATTTTGACTAGATTTAAAAAAACACATGGCTCATTTGAAATATGGTAGAACAGAAAAATCTTGTGTTGCCCAACACGCTTTTGACAACAACCATAGGATAGACATAAATAATTTAAAATTAATTAGAAATGTAACAAACAGTAGACAGTTGGATGCTTTTTGAAAGTTTAGAAATCATTAAGTGTAACAGTAATATGAATAAGGACAGTTATGGTTCAGTGAACCGTGGCAACAAATTTAGTATAAATAGTGCAAGTGTGTAGGCTAGAATTGAGTTTTAATCTTCTCTTAAAGATGCCAACTTAGTTGGCGAAACGCACGTCGAGAAAAGTACAGTAGTTCGGTGTTTCGTGGAACACGTCCAGTTTTTTTTATAACTGTACTAATTGTAAGTTAAAGTAATTGATTATTATACCCATGTATTCCAAAATATCTTAATAATTCAAAATAAATGGCGTTACACTCTGTCTATGCAAAAAGGGTTAATAGACAAACAGATATTTCAAGCCTGATATCTTAATCTTTCAGAACATTTTGTTTCTGGGTACTTAGGCAAAGATATTTTTAAAAATCCGCCAATAGTAGATATACCTTTACACCTCTACGTGAATGTGTGAGTAGAAGTGCTCAAAAATGATTCAATTTATTCGTCACTATCAAATCGCTGTCCTGAGACAATTCTTAGGTACATTTCCACGTAAAGCTGTTTATAGCTGTTTGTACCGAACGCTGACCTCACGTTACTATCGGTTCACGCCGCAGTACACACCTAGTAAATAAAAACATTTTTATGTAGACACAGTAAAGCTTTCCTATTGCAGGGTAACATATAGGATATACATATGTATGTACATATATACGAATACGTTTATGCGGGCCTTCCAGAGCGACATGTCTCTGTATAAAACCGTCGAATTTTATTGTTTCAAATTCACGGTAGCACAGTTCAATTTTGGACTTGGTTTCAGACACAAAAGTAAATTGAGCAGGTGAAATTACCTACAAGATCCATGACGAGAATATTTAATCAGACATTATCGGTACATACTACATACTGTGCTTTAACTTAATTATCTTCATCAGTTCTTTACTTGGTCTGCCCATCAGAATAATCTGAATATCGGAATATATGAATTTTATTAGTATCGTTTGAAATCTCAACAGCTTCTGAGCTTTACATGTTCTTACATACTCATTAATCTCTTTGTAGATACATTATTAATTTTTATTGTTTCGCAGTTATTAAAATAAGAAAATACTATTTTCATTTTCTTTTCATTCCAAATGTTATAAAACACAAGTGTAAATACATTCGTAAATATAATACAAGTTAAGTTACAATTAGACTTCGGATAAAAAATATTTACGCCAGGTCCCGCATTTATAATGAAGGTTCTTTATACTGAAAATCAGTGACGATAACACAAATAAAAGTAAATAAACAATGTGCTGCTAATTGCAAGATCCATATACAATATGAATCAGCTAAAAAATATACACGGTTCTATTTAAAACAAGAAAGTTGGGTCGACTTCCAGTTAAACTGGAAGTTGTAAATGTCTATGTTGAAGAAAAGTCTTGCCAATAGCTATAAACTCCTATCAATTTCAAACTTTCAACAAAAAGAGGCTGTTATAGGCCCTCTGTGTCACCCTGTATAAGTAAATTGTGTTAATCAACATGATTTCGATCCAGAAATACGCTTTTATTTTAATTTATGAGATACGTTTGAGGAACATTCTGTATAATTATAGATATTTTTTTTAAATACGACTTTCAAAAAACATTAATCAAAAAAATATGTTTATGGAAAATTATGTTTCGATAATATTGTTATTTTTAAAATATAGTTATATATACTAGGCCTAGTATATACGTAGTTATATATACTAGGCGCAGAAATTAAGGAAATTAAGGGATATAAAAAATTCCCAAATTTTTAGGTGATTTTTAAAGACCTGTAACTTGGGGAAAACGGTCGTAGGGTAAAGATAAAAAAGTAAACTGAAGCTTGAGGTTTCTAGTTTTTGGATCTTGCGTTTACACTTTTTTAGCGTCAAATCAAGATACGTTGATTTTTAGCACAAACGACAATTTCAATTATTCCGAGCACTTTGAAAGAAAAACCGCAGCGATTTGAAACTATCAGAGTTTCTTTAGGGTACTTTATGGTTGAAAAGTTGCAGTCAATATCTTTAGTCTATCCATTATTTGCAAAGTTATGCCACGTTATGCAGATATCCCTAATTATGCGATTTTTTCCTCTATTTCAATGAACAATTTCGTTTCAAAAAAATGAAAAAAAAAAATATTTAAATAATTTAGAAAGAAAAACTATCACTACTACTTGTAAATGATACATTGCAGTTTTCAAAACCCTACTCGAATTTTCTGTACGTTTATTATAACTATATAGTTAATTAGTGGGATGAGGTCAAATGTTTCCAAAAAAAAAACTAATTTTCATTTAGTCGACGTTTCGCAAAATTTATTTGCATCCTCAGGACTCTAAAATATGACAAACACGCAATGTAGATAATAAAATAAACGTAATACCAAACACAGATTAAAATAGGGAATCAGGATTACATGTTTCATATTTGATACTTACAACTGAATAAGCTTTTTGTTGTCATTTGTAAAAAAAATAATATGAATGAAACATTGATAAAACAATTAATATAACACAAAATAATAGAATACAACGTACTGTCACACAGACGTGCATCGGCTATCTACCCGTACAATTCTAATTAGCTTAAAAACTATACATACAAATATAAGAAATAAATAAAAATATCTAACTTCTTTAAAAAAAGGCACTAAAAATTGTAAAAATTTCTAAAATACTTTTATAAAGGGTAGCATTAATAAAACTTACATTAAAAGCGTATGTATATAAAATTTTTTTATTATTTTTAAATATATGTTTATATGATGGAGACATCCAAAAAAAACGTCATCAAAGTTGGCCGAGAAAAAAAAGACGTATTTCTATTCTTGATCGAATTTTTTAACCTTATTTACTTGTCAAGACTGTCACATCATATGACAGCCATTGTTTATTTTACAAATTGTGACAGTCACTTGTCAAAAGTTTGACATAACCGAAAAGCTTAGACATGACCGCTATTTCCATCTCTCTCGTTCATAGCCAGAGTTGATGACGGTTTTTTTTGGATGTCTATATTATTTCTATAATTAGGTATTTGTCATGTAAGTTCATCTTCTAAGTCTAGTATACAGAATTTATTATATTAAATTGAATATGCCGTATTCAAATTGTCAATGTCAGTTCATTATTATATTATTTGATTATATAAAATTCAACAATAACTTGTTTACTTTGAACCGCGATAACCCAGCGAAAAATTATCACACAGAGCTCGAAAAAAGGTAGCATTAAAGAGAAGTAAATGATTGAAACCATATATTGCTCTTAATTTAATGTTCCTAATTTAACCTCAAGATCCAAAAACTACAAACTTGGAGCTTCAATTTCCTTTTATTGTTCCTTTTCTCTACGACCTTTTCTCTGAGTTACATTTGAATATGACCTAAAAATTTGTGATTTTTTTATATTCCTTAATTTCTGCTTCTAGTGTATTTTCAGATATTTGATGGTTAATTGCGTTTTTTATTGAGAAGTAAATATCGGAGTGTGACGTCAAAATGTTGTCAAGAAGCACTGTTTGAAAAGTTTTATGAGCCATATCGTTTGAAAGAAACTGTTTGATGAAAGATGTCTCTTCTCGTTATTGAAACCCTTATATCACTGTTTTCAAAATGACATTCTATATCAAAACAAATGAAAATGAACGTGCCATTAAAGACAGGAAAGCTGGGGCCATTTCCCGTTAAACCGGAAGTGAATAAGAATTGCCGACAATGGCAACACATGCAGATTTACGTACAACAATCCAATTCTAAGGTTTAATTATTTAAATCGGGAAAACAAGAATTTTATTATGAAATCATCAAAAAAAAAACAATATTGAGATCCATGGATATCTTAAAAGACAAGAAAAACTTTGGAAACATTTTGTTTTCGATGATTTGCTTATGATTACTCAAAAACTGCTGAAGCTAATAAATTTAAATTCAAGACCCAAAAACTAGAAACTTGGAGCTTTATGTTCTTTTTTTTTCTTTTCTCTACGATCATTTTCCTCCAAGTTATAGGCCCTTTGAAAATCACCTAAAAATTTGTTGTTTTTTTTTATATCCCTTAATTCCTGCGCCTAGTGTACGTTTGTTTCAAGCCTACTCTTTTTTTTTTTAAAGTAAAATCGAGTATGGAAACACATGTCGCTAAAGAATGATAGGCATTAGGAACAAAAAAATATCCATCCAAAAAAGTATCGACTTCCAATCTTCATTGAAGGAAAAAAAACTTATATATCCGGTTTACAAAAAAAAAATGAAGAAGATTAAATGCTAATTAAATTGCTAAGACTTCGACATTAGCCCTTCTATTTATTATATAATGCAACTACTGTCGATTTATATGCTAATGAAATACTTAATGTTGCAATATCCGACAAAATTGCGATTAACTGAATAGTCGCCTAAACAAAGAAAAAAGTTATTTCCACTTTTTTATTTCCAAATTGTAATTCATTACGAAAAAATATCCACCGAATTTTTTAACTGGAATAATTGTATAGCTAAATAAATGGACTTTTAACTAAAAACTAATGCAACTTTTCAAGGTTTAGATCCAATTGCGACTAAAACTGCTTCGAATCCATTTAAACTGTAACAAATGAAATGACGAAGCAATAACAGTTAATGCTTCTAAACACTCAATATTTTTACTTTGATTTTGCTTTTTAAAGTCGTGAAAACAACAATATTAGACAGCACGTTGGTTATCTAAGCAGAAGAAGTTACAATAAATTGCATACAAAAAACATGAAGTCATTTATTTGCTTAAAGTTAAATTTTATAAATAAATGGGCTTAACAAAACATACTGTGTTCCGAAATACTAATACATGAAACAAGATGATTTGCTGCGTTAAAAGAAATATATAAAACGTTCTAAAAAAGTTAAGTTGGCGTCAATATCCTGGGTATTTTAGCTTTATTTCTAAGAAAGAAAATGATGAGTGTGACGAGAAGATAGAAAAACAGGAAGCAAGTTGAAACGAAATGTGTTACCTAATTACCGTGTTTAACAGCTAAATTTAAAAATGAATAAACCTACAAGGAAATTAGACTTAAATGCGTTTCTTTTATCTATATAGATATATTATAAAACATAAATATTCAGTGAAATTAAAATTCAAAATTATTATCTTTTGTATAAAAATACCTTTCATAAAACGAACCTAATATGTGATAGCATCTTAACCTATTTTTTGAAGACGATGTATAGAGTGGCTCAAAGAAAGCGAAACTATCTCAGCAAGGCAACAAAGTATGATTACCCGTAGAACATTTACCTGCTTCAGAGTAAAGAAATGTAATTCATAACAAAAATGTACGCTCTACAAATACCTATGAATTCTATATTTAACATAACAGGCGGAACAGTAATACTGTAAAATAATTTTCCAATTCCAATACATCATGAATTCTGAAAGAACTGAAATTGTTCATCTAGAACTGATCTTGAATATGTTGATCAGTACAAGGTGTGTAAGTTAAGTAATAAGACTGGCAACGTACCGCCCGATCTAGCAACTGCGGAGACGGGACTTGGAAGGGCGGTAGGTTGACATGTACAAGTTTGAATTTGTTATAATTATTTGTTTGTTCTTTGTGACTGTTTTCGTAAACCCTTTTTTTTTCTAGTGCGTTTTAAAAACGAGTGACATTAATTTTGAGCAATGGTGTGCCGTCAAGTTTTGCTTCAGACTTGGACCCACTTTTCATCTTCAAGAGCCGATGAAAATGTCGACAGAATACGGGTTCTTGTGCGTTCAGGTGCGGTTGACGACAAGATTTGATCGGGGAATAGTTAAATTTGAATCGCACCACTCTTCATCAGATTTTGACTAACGAATTGTGGGGATGATAAAAATCTGCGGAAAAATGGTTTCAAAAAACCTTTCGCAAGAACAAAAGGACATTAGGAGAGAAAGGTGTCGTGACTTTTTCGAATCGATCGAACATGATCCCCATTTTATGGAACGTGTAATTACTGGTGATGAGAACTGGGTGTTTGAGTACGACCCGGAAACCAAACGCCAAAACATGGAATGCCACACTTCTCCAAGACACAAAAAAAAACGATAATGAGCAAGTCAAAGATCAAATGCATGCTGATTTGCATCAGGACAATGCGTCTTGTCACACAGCTATTTCAGTAAAAGAGTTTTTAGCCAGTAAAAACATTGTCGTTTTGTGACAAGTGACCAGTGGCGGCCGGTGTAATTTGACATGCCATTTTACATAATTTTTATGCATTGACATTTTTTTTCAAAAAATGGCTGCCTCCGGGCAAATCTTGGAAACGGCTTGCAAAATATGGGCAAAATATATTTTTTTTCATAATCATCGAGTAAATACAATTTTTTATACTTGTGATTTTTGTAAAATTTTTATTTTCCTTAAAGATACAACATAACTTTTACATATCTCAAAATTTCGAGAAAATCACGTAAAAATTCGAGAAAGCATAAAAAAAATTGTATTCACTCGGTGATTATGAAAAAAAAATTTCGCAAACATTTTGCAAGCCTTCCAAGATCTGCCCGGAGGCAGCCATTTTTGGAAAAAATAATTTGGGAAGCGTTCCCTGAAGATTTTTTGCCGTTATAGCCTAATTAAGTCTAATAACCGCCCCCTAAATTATGGTGTGGGTCCCACGCCTCCTTAAGAAAATACGAGCATGTCAAATTCCACCGACCGCCACTACTAGTGACGTCATTTTCGGTTCATAGCAAACATTCCAACGGCTGTAACCGACCAGCTGAAGGTTATCCTAGTACATATATGAGTTAACAATTATTACATATTATAACAAAATAAATATTCATAATCCCGTGTCAGTATCGTAATATTTATTCAGTGAGGACCCCAAAAGTAATAAAACACGTAATTCGTTAAAATGTTACGTTGTTACGTATGTTTAGGTAAAAAATAAAAATGCATTTAATGGTTTTGATATCTCGTGTAGTCAAACATGTTATTAAAAAAAAAGTCATGCTAAGTTTCTACAAAAGTTATTAAAAAAAGATGATGCTATAAGTATTATATATTAAGTAAATATAAAAAAAATTGGATATACAGTGCAGCATCAGTAGCTTTGCCCATGGTAGACAAAAC
Organism: Aromia moschata; assembly: GCA_029963805.1. NCBI lineage: Eukaryota > Metazoa > Arthropoda > Insecta > Coleoptera > Cerambycidae > Aromia > Aromia moschata. The sequence goes on from JAPWTK010000660.1 coordinate 148,550, forward strand.
CTGAAATTGTGCTCATTTCTTTTGTAGCTGCAGCCATGAGTTCTTCGAGAAGTACAGTTTGTTGTTGTTTGTTTGTGGGTTTCTCTTATATATATTTCCAAATTATAATTCATTACGAAAAATATTAACCGAATTTTTATTTTTTAACTAGAATAATTGTATAGCTAAATAAACGGACTTTTAACTAAAAACTGATGCAACTTTTCAAGGTTTAGATCCATTTTATATATTTTACATATTTTATATATATTTTATATATTTTATATATTTTTTATATATTTTATATATTTTTTACTATATTTATGGGGTATTGTCGTACTACTTTCGTTCTCGGGAATTCGCGGAGAAATCTGGACGTTGTATTGTATGTATGCATATTAATTGCAATAATATAAATATAATTGTCAAACCAGACGATACAATTAGATTTACTATTAATTTATATTTTTATTTATTACTCTCGTTTACGGCCACTAACAGACCGCCACAGTTGTTCTTTGAGAAGCATAATATACAAGAGACATAATATACCAACAGAGGACATATATACAAACACCGAAGCAACTAGTTTTATTCATGGATATGATGACTAGGGTACGGAAATGTGTGCGGCAACGCAGGGCTCGGAACTATACAACTAAGATAATGAATGTTTAAACCGTATTTTTTAAGCGCCTTGTATATTATATACGCGTGTATTTCTTGCCCGTGCTACATATGGCACTGACCCTTCTCGAAAACGTTCCAGAGCCCCGTATGCGCAGAAAAGATTCCTACTCTATCCCTTCTGTCTCACTCTGTCTTCCTAGCTGCGCTACTGTCTGGCGGATCAAAATTCCAAATCAAATTACATAACAATATAATATCTGCAGAATAAATTACCACACAGGCAAAATAATATTTTGTTTAATGAAGCAAATTTAGAGAATGTATCTACCGATACGAAAATCCCGCATTAATATTAACGCAATTATTCAAACGGACAGCTTAATATTCGCATCTGTATCTAATAGTTCTGTTAACTGCATTATAATAATAGTCAGACAGGCGCAAATTTAATAAATAGTTAATTATGATGCCCCACCGTAATTTATACGCGTGTCGAGTTCCATACGAAATTGCGTATTGGGGAGGTAATTTTAATGAAAAGTCATACAAATTCTTCGTCGCGAACGCACTCTACGGGACCCCCATAACAATAAACAGGGAGTCGTAATGTCACACAACGGGAGGCGGGCATATTTCATACAGAGCGGTGGACGGTGAGCAGATGTTGTCGAATTTGGGAAGATTATTTAAAATGAACCCCGCGAGTGCCTAATGCCTTATCTCATTCATAATCCTTATTTTAATTCATAAATCCTCATTGATCTTTAGTGATATTTACTGTTAAACTAGTAATTTATGGACAGGGTGAGTCAGAAAGAATGGGACAAGGCTAAACTGGAGATACTAGACACAAAAATATTATGATTGAGATCAACATGCCTTATACCAATGTCGCTAGTTTAAGAGATACAGTGTTCAAAGTTTAAATTGTATTCTGAAATTTCTCAATAATTGCTTTGATAGTATAAATCTGAAAATTGATAGTTTTATGTTTTTTGGTGTGAGAATTACGAATTCTAAGCTTATTTTGACGTTGCTCTTAGAGGGCGCTAGTTTCACCGTATTATTTTGGTAAATTAAAACATATATTTTTTTAATCTGTTGAGTCATGCATAAAACAAGCCGAGAATCTAAAAGAACGATCAATTCTACAGAGAAAAGGTACTCTTGTTTAGGTCGTCTAAATTTATCGGTTTTTAAGTTATTTGCATTTAAAGGGTTCAATGTATTTTGTTATGATTTTTTTATTCTTGAAATATGAAAAGATCCGGAGAAGCAGTCAAAGCAACAGTAATTAACAATAACAATTATTGGTAATAGTGATAACGACAAACTTCAAATCAAGTGTTGGAAGTGCCCACCACCTACCTAAATACATTTTAAAATACCTACACCTTCTTAAATGTCTATGAATGTTAAACAAAATTTCCCTATTTTTAAATGTATTCGCGGCTTCTTGTATTCTCTGCCTCAAATCCTGAAGAGAATTAACTTCTTCCTGATAAACTATGTAAATCCTTCAAATTTGACCATATAGAGAAGTCCAGAGAGTTTAGGTCTGGGCTTCTCGGTGGCCAAACAAATTCACTTCCACGGCCAATCCACCTATGAGGAAAATGATCATGTAAATGTTGGCGTACTGGCGAGGCACTTGATTACGTTGGCGGTAAAACACGGGTTATAACCACACTATCTTTGACCGACTGTATACAAAAAAAAGTTGTATTTGTGAGTGTTTTGATGCTATATTCTGTGCGTGTACAATAACGGCGAAGTGAGTTTTTAAAAAGGTTTAAATTATACAAATTTTTATTTTATTTGCGTCATAATTCAATCATTAAAAAAACGATATTTTTAATCAATACCTCTTTCATAAACATGGCTTTCTGGAGGCCTTTCGAAACGGATAAAAATAACGTAGCTTCAGATATAACCAGCGAAAATGTCGAAATGGTCGAGTACGATGAATTTAAAAATAAAAACTTACAGTGTCAAAGTCAGCGTATTATTTTAAACATATAGGAATGCCTAAAAGCGACGTTAATTACTTATAAACCCTAAGTTACCCTAAAAGTGAATATTCGAGCACGCCCATGGAATCATAAAGTTGCACCGTTTTTTTTGTTCCCCATGCGTATTTATCATTTTCAATTCAGAATAGATGGACTCTAACTATCCTAATTATTAGGGTTCGGAACGTGTGCTGTAACGCAGGACAAGACTCGTAACCCGTCATGTTATTGATGGAAGATGACATATAAGAGATCAAAACGACAGGAATAAAAATGAGTTAATAATGTACGTATATACCTATTGCTTGTGTTATTCAGAAACAGCGCCTGTCCTCATTGCTTTAGCGCACGTTGCCACGGCCAGTAGTCTTTCTGCATTTATTCTCATTAAACGTGAGCGATTTGACCCGTACATATGATTGTAGAAGGAAAATTATCGCTCTACATCAACTGAAGTTAAATATGCAAATTCAAAATAGTTCACATGGACAGAAGACGACACACAACGCACATTATTTTCACGAATTTCACACTGTTGTTTGTATCACCAACAGTTGTTTGTTGTCACTAACGTGAGTACCTACATCATTTATCAAGGTGAAAATGAACTTCATTGCTTAGGATGATTTTGCTCGAAAAATCAGCATTCACTTGTTCAATAATCCCCCTCAACTAACTCTCTTCGCTGTGCATGGTCATTAGGCAGCAGTTCTTGTGTCAATTGAACTTTGTAAGCATGGAGACGCAGACCTTTAGTGAGTATACGCTGTAGAGACCTTCTTGAAATTTGCAATTCTTGTCCACGAAGCCGAATCGATGTTCCTGGACTTTCACCAACATTATCACGCACTGCTTCGATATTATTATTTGAACGGGTTGTTATTGGACGGCCATGACCAGTGTGTTTAGCGACCCTAATTGATCCAGTCTTCCTGAATTTTTCAATTACTTTCTTCAAAGTTGACGAAGTTAAATCAATATTCCGATCATATTTTGTACGAAATTTGCGAATTTGCGAAACTTGCAGCCTAACTCATTATTTTTTAAATATTATTCAACAATAAAAACGCGTTGTTCTTTTGTGTAGTGCTCCATTTTTACTAACCCTAAACTGTCAACTGTCAAACAATTTTTTTGTTGCCAATACTACCGTACAAATAGCGGCAAATTCAAGTCTTGTGTGAATTATGGGATGCCCTTTAGGTACAATCAGAACATTCATAATCGGTACAAATTTCACCGGAGATTTCGACACCAACCAAAGTATACTTAGGATCTATTCGACGATCTGATTCGAATTATGCCACTCTCGACTTGTCCCGACTATCGGTTTTCGAAATAGACAATAATTATGACATTTTATTAGAATTGTCAAAATGAGTCATCGACCAAAAATCGATGATCAATTACCAAAAAGAAAAATAATGCACAAAATTCATGAAACAGGAAATCATAAAATGTAATTATTGCATGCAACGAGAACTAAACCGTAATGTGTCAAAATGACGTGTATTTATGCAAGTGTTCCACACAGATTCGCATCTTCCGGAAGTATTTCGAGAACCGGAAGTCAAGGCAAGTCAACAGTGGTGTCATTCTTCAAGTCGAGTATCTTCTCAACGTTTTGGATTCATAAATGTTTTGGTTGGTCTCGTCTATTTAATCTATTTAAATCCAAACTTTTGCAGGTGACTTGAACAAATGAATCAACTTGAATCTTACAGATGAAGTTTATACGCAGTCAATAGAAGTATGTTTCAGCTAACTATTTTTACTTCGAATTTTAATGATTTATTTCTAGTCACTACCTCAGACCTTTACGAGAAAATTGTAAGAACAAAACAGGCAGCGCCGCGCACTGATGTGTCACTTAGCATGTACTCGCGCGTAATGGATGGGTAGTCGTAAAGTCACAACGGGAGGTGAACAATATTTTATACGGCGCGCTAAGGACGTTAAGCAGATGTCGGTTGTCGATTTTGGGCCATTATTTACACTAAACCCCCGCGAGCGCCGTAAAGTCCTATCGATTACTTATCTACAGATTATTAAAGATAACCGGACATATATCTGTATTTGTTTTTACGGCACGGTCGTGGAGCGCGGTTTTATAAGTCCCTAAAAGAAACGAGACGGTTGAGTTATTGCCCGCGTGTTTTTATTACCCCTAAAACCGTAATAAAAGCTAACCAGAGGAGTTATACTGCGTATTTATTAACATAAATTATTGAAGTAGCTTCAACCACCGCAAGACACATGTCAAAGAATTTCGGATTGGGTAAATCCGTTTTGAATAAATCTTTAATGTTGAAGACTTGATTAAAGAATACCATTACTGCCTCTAAGTAAAGTTTTTGAATTATATTCTTCGCTCCAAGCGATCCGAGTGATTCGGACGTAAACACACGAATGTTAACAAACATTAAATTAATCTAAACTGTTTTTATTTTTACAATTTAGTAATTAAATCAATTGAATTGACTTAATTAAGTCAAATCCAACAAAATTCAATCGATGTACTTGTTAAACTGCACAAATAAGAACGGAATAAATTAGTTTCAGGTAATTTGTATTTGGCGCGCGCTCGGAGCACTTCGGAACCTCGGAGTGCTCGAATCAAAAACGCGTGTTCGGGTGAACTGCTCAGATTGCTCGGATCGCTCCGAGGCGTATTCCCGAACGAATCTATTCAAACGACCACTTTATGACTGTCGCCAATTTCAATTCTTCTCTTCGAAACTTCTTCTCTCTCGACTTCTCTTGGTTCTCTTAATTTGATGTTTTTTCGCAATTTTTCGCTCATAATTTTTTTCACTCAACGAATAAACGAAATCTGGATTCCATCTTATTCAGGAGGAAAAAATACATGGAAATATATCCTTGCGACTATCAGATTTGATGATTTTCATAGTTTTTGAGCGTATCGAACGTTTTCAGTGATTTTTAACATGTAAATCCCATAAGAAACTTCCGGCGCTTTGCGGCACGGGAAAAAAAGGTTCCGATCGCGGCAGTTTTGGTTTCCGCACAAGTTTTTAGGTACCCAGAACTGATTTTCACCCCGCCCGTTGAGAAAAAAACGAAAAAAAAATTAAGGTCCACCCTAGTGTACATCCATTTCACATCTGAAATAGGATCTTTATTGAAGAAGGAAATATGGGTAATTGTTAATGAAACTTTGTACGAAAACCATTGCCATTATAAAGTAGGAAATAATTCAACATAAATATTTCGTATTTTGATAAAACAAACATGGGTTTGGGACCCACTGTGACAGGAGGATCCATCAGGCAGTAGATGATTGTATCGGACTTTAGATTACATGAACCAACTACTCCAGTAGATTTGTTTTCATACAACTTTAGTAAGAAACATATTTTTTTGCAGAATGTATTGTTTTTGTTATTTTCGGCGGCGTTTCCGAATATTCTGGACACCCGGTATAACTCTAGAAGAACTTTTTGAAATTAATTTTGTACGAAAGATATTATGTAATTTAAGAATTTATATTAAAGATTTTAATTTTCGACCAAGAATTGCCCCTCCAATATTTTCGCATTATTTACTAATTGATTGTAATATTGGAACGTATACGCCCAGGAAAATCGACATAACTGCATGTCTCTAGTAACAACGGCCTGGATAAAAATATTTGAGAGGTTAGGAAGATATTCAAATCTTGAATGATGTTACAATAGTAATAAACCTGTGCACTTATATTGGATACGTACTTCCTTGTTCACTGAAATATTCTCGTTCAAAAAGCTAAAGATCGTGAACGTTATGTGGCTTGGCATTTACGATATTTACTTAAAGTGTTTTTACATATTTTTCTGAAACACGTTTGTAAGTTGCATACGGCGAAATGCGATATATTCCTCTGATCTCCGGAAAAGTGTGTGCAAACAACGAACATGAAAGCCGCAACACTTGAAATGTTTCACATCGGCTTCTTTGTAGTACATTAAGAGGGAAAATAGACTTAAATCTAATTTTATCTTAATCTATACGTCTTCGGCTACTGTCACAAGGTAGTTCAATGGCATTTTCGTAATACAGATAATACGACAAATTGTTATATGATTGTCGAGTAAGTACTTTGTAAGCCAAATTAATGTTTTAACAGGTTTTACAGACATACCATAAAATTATAGATAAAGACATCTCAAAGTCTTATTTAATATTTACGGAATATATTAGCCTCTAAATGATATATGAATCAGACCACATTTACTTATTTAATTTAGTTGGGAAGCACGAGTAAATTTTTTTACGCGGGCAGAGTAAATCGTTCGACAAATCGATATCGTTCAAATGAACGATATCGCTAATAATTCAATTTTATTTATTTAACGCAATTTGGAAAATTAATTTAGAGATATGAATATAAAGAACAATGCATGTAACCCAAATTGAATAAGCAAAGAAAACTAGATGAACAAAATCTTTTTATCCCATAATTATAATTTTGGCAGCTATTTAAAAATTAGTCCTTAAAATCGTCAATTTATTACCATTTATTATCTTATTTGAATGACTTCAAAAATGTAATTTCATCATATGTTTTTAACGTCTAATGGTGATTTGACAAGCAGTTGACAGTTGCCAAATGTCAGAATCGTCAGGTTTTTATTCACAACCTCAAAATCATAATTTTACATGAACTCCCATTTTTCTCTATACTTAATTATGATTTGACAGCTAGTTGTCAGCTGCTAAATGTCACAATCATTAGTTTGATATCAGATCTATATTCCGATATATGCCAGGCAATATAGCAGAAAAGTGATCAGTTTTTAAAAAGAGTCCTGAATAAGGTTTCTCGTCGCGATAATTAGGTAAAAAGTAGTAGAAATAGATTGTGTATGTTTTGGATAAAATCGGTATGTAATAACCTTAGTAAAAAAATCGATAAAAGCGCCGAAAACCGTTTTTTTTTGCGGATTAAGGGACGAAAAATATTTTTTTCGTAAAACAAAAACTGGCACGTTGTAGCTCTTGAAAAAAACGAAAAAAAAACAGTTTTTAGTGATCAAAATCGGTTCAGAAGTTTTTGCACAAAAAAAGGAAAAAGAGTAAAAAATGCTCTACGATCATTTTTCGGCTTGTCCAAACCGTTTTTCGAAAAGACCTTTTTTTAGTTTTTTTCGATTTATGCAAAAAAGTTCTTATTATTTTGGCATGACATTTTTACTACAGATAGGCACCACCAAAAGCTACAATACGACAAAAAGCAGAAGTTTCTGCGACCATTAGGACCCTTGTAATTCGGTTTCAAAAAATGGGCATTTTTCATAGGTTTTTATTTTTTTGTGCAAAAAACTTCTGAACCAATTTTGATCACCAAAAACTAATTTTTTTCGTTATTTCAAGCGCTACAACGTGCTATTTTTTGTTTTACGAAAAACATTTTTTTTCGTCCCTTAATCCGCAAAAAAAAACTGTTTTCGGCACGTTTATCCATTTTTTTCTAAGGTTCCTACATACCGATTTTATCCAAAACATACACAATCCATTTCTAATATTTTTTACCTAATTATTGCGCCGAGAAACCTTATTCAGGACTCTTTTTAAAAAATAAACTATCTAGCCTGGACTAATATCTCAAAAATTAAATTTCAAATGAATTTCCATTTTTCTTTATTTTTAATGATGACTTGATAGCTATTTGACAGCTGATAATTGCCGAAAACGTCAATTTGACTTTAGATTTGTATTCAGTGATCTCAAAAACATTTTAATGTATGTAAGATTTTTTATAAAATTCTTTCAAACAATGTGTGTTGCAAAAAAATATGCACTAATTTTTTTGTGAAAAAAATAGTTGTTTGAACTTGAATTTCGCAATATTCACAACATTTTTTAAATTTTCTAATAGCAGAGCCGAGTTCAGTGACTTAAAATCTATAGGATCAAATGGGTTTTTTAGGTGTGTCTCGTTGAGCAAAAACTGCACTTTTTAACATTGTTCTTTCCAGTTCATTATTCAAGGTGTCCCACAATGATTTGTTTGTACAAGCTGTAATCCTTATATAAATAAGAATATACATATGATAACAAAACATAAAAAGACAAAACATAAAAAGACTAAACACAAAAGTGGTAGGTCAATTTATACTAACTTTACTATTTCCTAGTCTGTTTATGTTATTGGATACTATAACGTTACTGGCCTATGGAATTATAAAAAATAAATTTATATTTATTGTTTATAATTATTATTAAATAAACACAATAATAGCATAAGAATTACAGCTTGTATGCATTATTATAATTAACCCTGTATATTTAGTTAAGTACTTCTGAATTTGACTAAAATATGTATGTCTAATAAAAAAGCTAATAAAAAAACAGGAAATATTCTTTTTAGAATATTACGCATTAAAAAAAAATAATTAAAATATATGGTATTATATATAAAAAAAACATTCTTATTATGATATATGTATGTATTCTCTTTGATACATATTATACATAGTTCTGCTTTCAACATATTTTATATACGCTATATTAACATACTCGGGTTTTTGTATTTATGCAGTTTACTTTTAAAAATTTTGCATAAATGTATCATGATTTCATCATTTTAACCCTTTGCGCGCTGGAGGTTTGTCGGTGAAGCCCCGGTGATAGTGACGAGGAATGGGATTTACCTGAAAGTGATAGTGACGGAAGTATGTTTGTATGAAGGTGATGATAGTGGTGATGGGGGTAGAGGTAATGCGCAAGGGGGTGGTGATGGAAATGGCACAGGAGGTGGATGGAAAAATATAAGTGGGAAAAATGTTACTCCTACTCGAGTCCCGTTTATTCCTTCGAAAGATAGGCTTTCTACCGTACTTTCGCGGTGCGTAACTGAGCTAAAATTTTAGCCTCATATTGGCAAAATAAAATAACCCCCCCCCCCCCCCCCCCCAAAATCCAAAAATCTTGTAGTCCGAAATTTTACACAAAGCTTTTGAAACAGAAAAAAGTTATACCAAAAAGTTGAAAGTTACACCAGATTAAAGGTCATCTTCTAACCTTTAAAAAAAAAAAATGAAGTCAATAGCTTCAAAAAACAAAAAAATTTCAAGCGACAGACCGTTTACTGCGTGACTCAGCCTGCCACCGCTACGAAATGACGCTAACTTTTCAAGCGCTTCCTAGGGAATCGGCTGCGGCGCGCAAAGGGTTAAAGCGTTATTTCCGCTCTATTTAATAATAGACAAGAAATAGCTTTAAAATGAATAAAATAAAAATAAACTTTTTAGTTAGTCTTCCAATAATATCCGCATTAGAAATGACCTCAGAAATTACTTCAAAAATGAAAAGTCTAATCTAACCGCAATATAACTAAATGAAAATAAAATAAAAAATCTATGCAACCATGTTTTCATTGTATTAAGAATGATGAGTGTATCTACTTTAACAAGCCAACATTCCGAAATTTACTTTGAAGGAAACGGTCGCGTAGGTATAGATATATAGATATGTCTATCTCAAAATCGATAAAGAGTTTATTATTAGTTCCTTCACATGCACTCTGTTGTTGCCTTCTGCCGGGATTTTGATGAATTATCCCCGAAAGGTCGGATTACATTGTAAACGTTTTTATCTCGGGGAACAGATAAAACTGTGATTATACGAGATATGAATTAATTATTGAGCGCAGCAAATAACAAAACTGCGGACGAGATCGATAATTTTCATTATCATCCATCACACAGAGCCGCCGAGGCAATAGATGTCCCGCGCCACGCCGGCTGTCAACGAAATTTTTCACGTGAAGCGAAACAACGAGAGAATAAAGTAGGTCACCAATAAGAAGTGGTGTTATAATTATTTATATTAATATGTGAATTATTCACGCCTCTGGGGTGACATCGTAAGAGAAGAAAAGTCCTCAAAGTATGCCGTGCAATCGGTCCCGCATGTCTTGAATAAATCTTCTAATTGCATTTTTAGACAGTACCTAAGTCCTCTAAAGTTTCGAAAATTATTCTGAATTCTTTCAAAAAATTTAATTCCTCAAGACTTGCCTGAATTTGTGTGTCGGCGCCGTCCTGCTAGAAGTAATCTGGTCGTTTCTATACATCGTCCAATGCGTTTGCTTTTCTAAACTTTTATTACAGTATTGCGCCGAATTCAATCGAGTCCTTTAAAAAATCGGTCCAATTACCATTCTTTTCAATATGAAACACACGCCAACTTTCTTAAAATGCAGAGGCTATAAAGAAATGTGGATTTTCAGAGTTCCACATTCTCATTGTAGAGAATTAGCCAGGGATGGCAACAGAACCGGTTCTTCAAAAGCGGTACGGTTACGCTTCCAGAACCGATTCCACTTTGTCACAAAAGGAACCGCTTCCAAAAGCGGTTCCGGGGTTTTATTTTGGAAGCGGTTCTGGAATCAGGTCCGGTTAACATTTTTTGTGCGGTATTGGAAGCGTTCCCGTTTTTAAAAAAGATGGAACCGGTCCAAAAAAATATTTTACCGGTTCTTGTTTGGAACCGGTTCTGGAAGCGGTTCTTAGATAGGAACCGGTTCTTTATGCAATTTATAATACAGAATTTTAAGAAGAGGCGATATTATTAGACTAACGGCTATATCGGCAGAATCAGGGATCAGGGATCGCGAAAAGAGGTTTTAAAAAAAAATACAGAAAGTTCTTAATGGAGTACACTGGTTAAACTTAATTACGGCTTCAAAATCTGCACACACACGTCGTTATTGTCGGTCGAAACGCAGTACCCGGCGATATTAAAGAACTCCTTTTGTAAGGTTAAACATGCTTTTTATGAACGAATAAACGAATAATTTTGATCGCCAGTCAAAATTTGGTTAGATTTTGAGAATATTGCAACGTTAAGACGTAAATTACGTCATGAATAGTTAGTTTTCCCTTCCTTACAGATCACAATCGTACCGAAAGTGTGTGCATCTCTCTAGGTTGGTTGTGTAACATTTTGGATTGTTGTGATCCTAAAATAATTATTGTTTATTTTTGATTATGTTAATATTTTTATTTCCATATTCCACGTTCGATATTGAACATAAAAGTGCTAATTAATAATAAATATAATCAACTAAATGACTTTTAGTTTGCTTCATCTGATCAACGGAAGCCCGAGTTGTAACGTTAAATATTTCGGAGTAGAAAAAAACACTCTGAAGCTCCTTTATTTAATTGGATTTTTTGTGCCAAAAATGTGACCATACTTGGCCCAGATAATATATTCGATGTTTTCTCCTATTTTTTGTAAGTACAGTAAAACTCCGGACATAACGCTTCCCGAATATAGCGTTCTCCCGGGTATATCGCTTTTTGATATAATATCCTATTACTTTAGGGGGGAGGGAGGTTAAAAAGTGTTCTACAGTACATAGTGTAACGTAATTTACGGACAGCCCCTAATGGTTAAACCAATAAGAAGAAAAAATACCCCAGGAACCGGTATGGAACCGGTATTCGTACCGGTTCTTACGAAATCATCCCATTACCGTTTAGAAAAGGAGCGGTTTTGGAACCGGTTCCAAAATTACCGAAACAGCGGAACCACTTTCAAAGCAAACGGTTCTTGTACTCTAAAAAACGGTTCCGGGACGGAACCGGTTCCACTTTTGGAAGCAGTTCTCTACTGGTGGAACCGCTCCGGAACCGGTTCCGAACCGCAAGAACCGCTACTTTTGCCATCCCTGGAATTAACATAACCAGAGATGTAAAACTATGCACCGTCAGTAAAAAAACGTTTTTTAAAAGACGTGTTCATTATTATCCAAATTACTCATCAACCACTCTGAAAATTGAGTGGAGACTGAGTTTAAACGATAAGCGTATGTGCGCTTATCGTTTAAGCTCACATTTCAGGATTGTATTGCAGGTTCCACATATTGCAGGATATATTTACTTGCTGGCTTAAACGCCTAATAGGGGGGTTCATTAACAAGTTGGCTCACTTCTTCAACTTCGTGTGCAGTGCAAGTTTTAGGGCTCCCACTGAATTCCTTTCTATTCACACTTCCCGTTTCTTTAAACCAAGCCATATATCTACAGGTAGTCAAAACTTAGCGACATTTACTGTAAGGCGTACAATTTTTTGGCAAATAATCGTCTTGGCTAACGATATCCGATTTTACTACAAGAAGATAGCTTAAATAAATACTTTTTTTAATGGTCGATAATAGAAATATTTTGAATGCGAATCTGGTTCCACCACACTATCAGTTATTATGTGCGTAGGTATTTGGATGCAGTTGTTCTCAATAGTTGGAAAGGCAGAACAAACTGTGGAATGGCTGTCAAGATCGCTTGATCTTACGCCTTGTCACTTCTTATTATGGGATCATCTAAAACATAGAATTTACAGGAATAGAGATAGCGTTGGAGTTCCAAAAGAAAATTCAAGATGAAGTAACAACAATATCTATAAATACCCTCAGAAATGTATTATAGCACATTGCTGTGTTGTAAATTGTGAAAATGTTAGACCCCTCTAATGTAAAAAATGTGAATAGTTATATTCACATCTAATCTATAACTTTTATCTAATCTATAAAATATCTAAGTATCTAATCTATATAGCTTTTTTCGAACAAAGCAATATACCTATACCATTAGAAAATATGATAGCAGCAAATATATTTTTATCAGAAACGAATTTACCTACGATCCACTTTACTTATAAAATGATAATGGTCTCTTATGAACATAAAACAAATGTTTCTTGAAACTTCAATGTCGCGGAGTGACAATTTTAGCAAGTATTTTTTCATTTTATTGATTTAAGATTCTTATGAAAGACAAAATAAAATTTAAAATTTACATCATTGAGTCAGTTGCACAGAACATAACGTGCACACATACATATGTATATCTTTCATGTAATTCTAATGGACTAAAGCCGGAGAAGTGGCTGTCTGGAATGAATATATATGATTTTTTTACTCATTGTATAAGCAAACGCCTATTTTATACAAGCAACGGTTAAAGTTGAACAAAACAATTTTCTGTATTTTTATGAATTTTATAAGGGCGTTATCTAAATATTGTTACGTATTTCTATTTAAATAATTATGTTTTCGACTTCAGAACACTTGTATTAAGACTTTACACAACTCGTCGATCTTAACTCGGTAACATTCAAATAACAACTAAATTTTTTTAGCAAAACACCACTATTTATAATTTTTACATGTTCTGGATTCGGTAAAAGTTCAGTTTAGTGACTTTTGTGAAAATTAGCCAGTTTTTCTGTCAACATCGGAAGTTTAAATATGCAATAATCGCACACTATTTCGCATTTTTTTTTGCATTTGCGCCAGTAAAAACCTTGCTCCCCCAACTTGAAATCGCTGTTTATATGAAAACAAACGATTTTAGCAAAAAAATCTGACTTAGTTTTGGCCACTTTCACAAAAGTCACTAAACTGAACTTTTACCGAATATTCATTTGACTTCTAGAATATTAATATGTCATTCCATACAATTCATTACTAACAGCTAGTGTATAAACTAAATAGACTAAGTATGTAAACTATAAAACTTAATAACTGTCAGCTGTCACTAATGACACTTAACAAATGTCACACTGCTCCCTCTTCAAAGTTATTCGTCTCGAATAACACTGTCTTCAGTCCTAGGCGGTGGATCTTCGACGACAAACCAATCGGGTGGATCATGTCCTGTGTACTTCGCTAGCTAGGACCACCTTCGGCTTGCTTCTTGGAGATAGTTGGATGCGGTAGACCAGGTCGTTGATTTTCTTTATTATGGTGTATGGACCTTCCCAGTTGGACTGAAACTTTGGACTTATTCCTTTCATCCTTTTTGGATAGTACAATCATACTGCATCACCAGGCTTAAATGCGGTATCTGCTGATGTAGTGTCGAGATGCTGCTCCATTTTGTCGCTCTGCATTTGCAGCTTCTTCATGGCAAATCTGTGAACCCTGTCAATTCTTCCTCGCAAATCTTCCACAAATTCTGGTAGAGCTCTGGAGTTTCCTCTGGTGAATTTATATGTTTGTTTGTTTTTGTGGCTTGTGGATGTGGATCTGTTAATTTTTATAATCTTAAAAGACTATACATACTATTCAAAATTGACTGAAACTTTTATACAAGAAGTTTTTTTTCTACTTTGCATAATAAACGCTGCAGGTAGGTATCATGAATATAAACGAAAACCCTGTACAGTAGTAGTCCTTCCAGAGTAAATTCCTGGAAGATTATCAAAATTATCAACTTCGCATAATGATACGAAGTATTTTTGGGCTATTTTTCTGATCAGGAAACACCATTTTAATCATCGACGTAAAAGTCCCTAACTTTTACCTATAACGATAACGTCGATCTACCTCCCACCCTCCATGTCACTGTGAACAATAAACACAACGTGTTGGTTTTTAAATAGTCTACTATGGATAATTGTCCATCACATAATATTTTGAGGTAAAACTATTTTTAGGTTCTCAATGTATCCAAAAAAAAAGAAATAGTTTTACAAAACTTAAACACCGTGTATCAGTAACAACGCACTGTGAGAGGTATGTTGGACATACCATTTTCATCAAATGACCCATACTATATATTCCTGAACTTATGGACTTTCTTCTCGAAACACCCTGTACAATGGTAGGGGAGACCAGGGCTAGTTGGCATAGATTTTGGTTTTTGACTTTTCTAATTTTTCTGTAACAGTTGGAGTAAATCCGATTTTTGCTAATGATAGGGGAACTACTTGGGGACCTATTTGTAACACAAAGGTTTTCATGTCAGCGTTTTTCGTTGGCCAAAAAAATGTTTTCCCAAAGGATTTCCACTGTGTCAATTACCCTAATTAATGGTTATGCCAAGTTGGCGGACTCCGGATACCGAAAACACTCCTTTCTAACGGCTGTAACTTGTGGCTACAGTGTGGGGGAAAGTAAACGGCTACAACCCCATTATTTTTCAGCAGATCTAATGCTTCAATTGACAAATGCGAATCATGGTTATCAAGAAGCATCAGTACAGGACGTTCTTTAGAGCACCTTGAGAAATTAATGAAATGGCGGACGAACGTCACGAAGTTTTTCTCAACCATCCACCCTGAGCTGTTCGCGTCACCATCTGATCCAGAAGGACCGCCTATGACAAAACTGTTCTTGTACCTTACTGTGGGGACTAGTATGCCAACTATCCCCAACAAGGTTTTCAAAACAACATTGTTACTACATTCTTTCAAAACAAAAGAAGGAGGCAAAATGACACACTAATGCATTCACAATAAGCTGCTCTATCACATGCAGTTAGCAAAACGGTTGACACACAACATAGGACTTCCCTAGCCCAAAATATTTCAGAATAAAATTAGTTTCATGCCTGATCAAAAAAACACGTTGCTGGATCTCCTCTCGCTTAGGCGTCTTGGAATCAACTGAAACTGCCACGAATGATGCAATACTGCCATGCCGTTATACCATCCAGAATACAGCGCTCCCCTCCTTCTGTGTCAATAACTAGAAGCTGAATGCCAACTAGCCCCAAGTGCTAACTAGCCCCGGCCTCCCCTATGCTACAATCTTCTTTCAAATAGGTCGAAAAAACTAAAAATGTCCTCTCGCCACCTTCTTTTACTATTTTAAAATAGCGCAGCGTCCTAAATTCACGGAGCACTAAAAGCGGAAATCCTCGATGATTACCATAATGACGGTGGCGCTGCAGCAAAACAACAGTAACGGGTAATTCTTATAAACTGCAGGACGACGTAATTTCGGAGGTGGACATTTACAAAGAGAAAGAGCCTTTGTGCGGTGATTGTCTAGTTCGCGAGGTGGAAGTAGATGAAACATAATGGCGAACAACCGGCTAGAAGTTAGCGTGAACTGCGAGTCTGTGTTTGTTGGCTCGTTAGTGGAATATGGATTCGTCCTCTTTCTTCAGCGCATACGAGGACAGCGCAAAAGGACGACCGGACATTCCGGCGGTATGCAAATAAGATGTTCACGGTCTAGGAAGAGGATCACCGCCGGTCAGAACAATGATTAATTGGGATTCTATTCAAGCGCAAGTGGATTTTTTGTCCAAAGAAACGGATGTCTAGTATGAACAAAAAAAAGGATATATCACTACCAATTTTCCTTATTTGTGTTGTCCAATATGTTCAATATTATCTTGTCAAATATTAAAAACTTGAGTAAACTTTGAATAAAACATTTCTGAGAAACGTATTTGAAATCAGATGTTAAATTACGTAAATAAAATGCTTGTATTTGTCAAATACTCGTATATATAGGACGTTTCGTGTCAACTGGGGCACCTGACTGTCAAAAAATGTAAACAACGAAAACAAAATTTAAAGGTAGCATTTTCTTCGTTGAAGCGTAAACTTTTAAATGCAACGTGGCCCTTGAAAAAAAACAAAATGGTGGCTCAAGATGGCGGTCAGAACGATGAAATACGGAGATAATATTTAAAAAATTTGATTGGGAAGCAAAATTGAGTTACAAGTACTTAAAAATCCTGTAAAAATGTATTATTTAGTAACTAATTATTCCTGCAAACAATGTTTTGTATTATTCCAATATGGCGGTCTCAATTTGGCGCGTAAAACGGAAAATTTAATGAATTTCAAAAAAAATCCGAATTTAAAGGTCAGACACATCATTTTCGACATATTTTGATGTGCTAAACACGGTGGCGAAAATGTCAATGTTGAGGGAAAATAACCGGAGAAAGAACCAAAATTTATTTTTAGACTGTTTTTAACTAAGTATATCTCTTCTGACGAAAATAGTCTTAGGCGTCAAACTCCATACCTAAAAACTTTAAACCTAATATAGCCTAAGGCGTCAAGTCTCAAATCTAACAACTTTAAACCTAACATAGGCTATAACGATCATAGCCCATAACTTTTCTATTTTTGATTCCGCTGTTGGCAAATCAAACAAGGCTGTTGAAGTCAAAATAATATCATTGTTTTTGTCAAGTGCAGAGGTTGATTTTTCTTTAAAGCACATTTTTTGAGCAAGTTTAAGAATAGTTAGATATCAAAATTACTGAGAGTATTTTAAATTATTAAGAGTATTTAAAATTAGAACTTCACAAATAAAAAATGCAAAAAATGCATTTTATTTTGATTACTTTAGAGAAATTCAGAAAAACCAAATGTAATATTCTAAAAAGTACATGTGCTCCTAATAATTCTACTTTTCACCGCAAAGAGCGGAAACAAAAATAAAAAGTTATAGACTAAGATTGTTATAACCTATGTTAAGTTTAAAGTTGTTAGGTTAATTAGTTACTGAATAATATATTTTTACAGGATTTGAAGTACTTACAACTTAATTTTGCTTCCCAATCAATTTTTTTTAATATTATCTTCGGATTTTATCGTTCTGACCATCATCTTGAACCACCATTTGTTTTTTTCTCAAGGGCCACGTTGCATTTGAAAGTTTACGCTTCAACGAAGAAAATGCCACCTTTACATTTTTTTTTCGTTGCTTACATTTTTGGACATTCGGGTGCCCCAGTTGACACGAAACGTCCCATATATATTTTTTTATTTGTCTATGTACAGCCTTGTTCTATGTACAGCCTTACTCATCTTCATCAAAATCTATTTTTAACTATCCTGATTCTATAGTTTTAGAGTTGTGGCACATCAAATTCGTAATCACAACCACGCGAGAAATTATTCTAAACAATTACTGTGTTGTTGTTGTTCTCCTGACAAAAGAAGAATTTTCCTATGCTCTCGATAATAAAATAAATTAATGAACACATAAAATGTAAGGTTCCTATAAGAAAAATATTGTCCTGGATGGAAGGAGTTTTTCTGGGGTCTTTTTAGATACAAAGACAAACATTTGAAAATCTCAGTTTTTGCGTTTTAATCTCTTAAGACTAAGTGTTTTAAGATTTTCATAGAACATGGTAATATTTTTCCTTTTGAAGAGAAAAACAATAGCAAACATACACGAGATGAAGAAAACTCAGTAATAAATGGAATGTTAGTGCTGATAATTTTTTTTTTTTCGTTTTTATGACCCATCCCTAATTCAGGGAGTACTGCTATTGGCTTATTGCATCCAATTCCTATATTACTCCACCCACTCTTGTACCCTGGTGTCTTTCAAAATACTATGACACATGTTCTACGTTATACTATGTCACAAGATAGGTGCTGTATGTATTCAGGGGCTCCTTTGTACCCCAAAGATTTCTTGTCTCCTACGATCTGACAAATATGGAGAATGCTCTCCATCTCATCACCACACAATTTGCAGCTCAGATCTCCGTTGTTGTTCTTATTCCCGCCTGTAGTCCTATATTGTTTAGGTGACCTCTAACTGGGGCATGCCCTCTTAGGTACATAGCCTGTATCTATTCTTAGCTGGAACCTAGTTCCTACTAAATTTTAGGAGGCTTTCTGAGGATGACCTAGGACCCGCACTAACGTTATTGTAGTGCGTGTGATTAAAACGTTACAGTTGTTCGTTGTTCATTATAATAGTTTGTCCATTTAAGGTACTTGAGGTAATTAGTTTACAAAATAAGTTAATCGTCGATAAATTAATATGATTTTTAAAGCTTGACTATGGATTTACACTATATTTAAAAAACGTATTCGACTTAATTATTTTCCAGTGATAGATTTTTAAAAGAGGTATCGAAAAAGTACCATATATCCTACTTTACAATATTTTTATTCTATGTATACCGTATTTATACTTGGCCACTGTAATTGCCTACAATTACTCGCAAAAGTATTCTTACTTTACAGGGAATTGTAAATAACCACAATTTTCTTTTAATGGGTGTGAGGTATAATTAATCATATTATTTTTATTATAAACATACATGTGTAAGTATTACATAAATTAAACTTGAACTTCATATAATTTACTGTTTAGAAAAACTAAATTATTCTCTATTGCAAATCACGTGTCGCAAAAGTATTCGTACTTCGGTATTTTTTGGTGAAATTGGCCAAGTTAGTATTTGGTTGGTCCACCTTTAGCTGCGATCACAGCCTCCAAACATTTAGGCATGCTTGCTACCAATTTTTATGTGACATCAGGGTCCATATTTTGCCATACATTTGTAATTGCCTGTTTAAGAGTGTTTTTGTCTTTTATTTAATAATTTCGTAACTGTCATTTCATTTCCGATCATAAATGCTCAATTGCATTTAAATTAGGGATTTGAGGGGGTGGAATTAACTGATGGGGGGATGTTGTATACAATCCATTGCCTCACTATGTAAGCAGTGTGTTTTGGATCGTTCTCTTGTTGGAACCAATAATTATTTCCTAGATTCAGCTTTGCGACACTTAATGGCAAATTTGTTTTTAATAGGTTTAAGTACGTAAATTTAGTCATAATGCCATCAATAAAAACTAACTTCCCCGTGCCACTCGCACTCATACTTCCCCAATCCTCATTGAACCGCCATCATGCTTAAAAGTTGGACACAAATTTTTCGGTTCAAACTCAGCGTTTACTTTACGTCACACTAAACGTCTACCGTCCGACTGAAAAATGTTGAACTTACTCTCATCAGTAAATAAAACTCGTTCCCAAAAGGTGTGATTCTTGCAAAAATACTTTTTGGCAAATTTTAATCGTTTTAGACGATTTACTTTACTAATAAAGGGCTATTTCCTAGATACTCTACCATGCAGATCGTGCCTTTTTAAAACCCGGCGACAGGTATTTGCACTTACTTGCTTTTTAAAATGATTATTTACTAATGCCGCCAATTTTGGGGCACTTGTAGAAGGACATTTTTTATTTCACGCACTATTGCCTTCTCTTCATGAGAAGTTAATAGTCTTGGACTGCCCTTTCGAGGCATATTGGAAACTATTTGATTTTCGTTATACATTTTTATAATAAATCGT
Source organism: Aromia moschata (assembly GCA_029963805.1). Taxonomy (NCBI): domain Eukaryota; kingdom Metazoa; phylum Arthropoda; class Insecta; order Coleoptera; family Cerambycidae; genus Aromia; species Aromia moschata. The sequence goes on from JAPWTK010000660.1 coordinate 169,040, forward strand.
ATAGTACTTTTGCTTCTTTTTAACAAATCAGCTATTTCTTTATTTCTTTATATCATTTTTCTTCCAAAAGCCACTGTACTGCCATTTGTCTCTCCTGTGCTGTTGTTTCTGATTTACGTCCCATTATAATTAGAAATATTTTAACAGATTCACAAAACATAGAGTTGTTTACACTCGTCTGAATGTATAACTAAAAACTGTGACTGAAGGCTTAACAACTGGGGTCTCACCATACCGTTATACCTGGGACACTGAGGTTATGTGCAGTACGAATACTTTTGCTGTGTAATATTGCCATTCTTAAAATTAAATATTTTTTTATGTAAGTATTTAATGCAATATGAAGCTAAAATTTTATTTATGCATTGCTGATATAGTGTGTTTGTAAATATATTTATTTTTGTAAATATATTTATTACATGAAATTTTCCTTACAGCTATAAAAATGCTGTTAATTTATTTACACATCAATTCAGGGTACGAATACTTTTGCAAGTAACTGTACCTTCTAAGTTGTACTATCTGCTTAATTCACGTTATAAAATGCATGAAGCAAATATGACCAGTAATCATAATCCAATTTCAAACAACCTAACGGTTTCCCATAATCCATAACAAAAAAAACACTCAGACCAATGATCCATAAGATACACACTGAAAAAGAGAGAAGGAAATTGAGTTGAACAAAAAAGTTAATTACTTATAAATAATATGAAAGTCGGCGAAGCACTGCCAAATATTAAATATATATTAAACAAAAACTAAAATAGACTGTTACGGAACCAAACTCGTATAAACACTATAGAGACGAAATGATTTAGAGATATAAATGAGTGGATCAAAACTAAACTAGTTTGCGAAACGTATATATAAGATTTTCTGCAAAATTTGCTGCCACGAGGGATTGTTCACGTAGCTAGAAACTCAGAAGTGTAAATTAATCATCTTCCGAAACTAGAACGTATACACGCTGAGAGTTACGAATTGCAAAACTTGTTTTGTCGAAGTAGCCGAAATCCGCGGAGACTAGGTAATCTATTATTTCATCTGGGTGCCGTTTCTAATGACTGTTTTTGTAAACTGTAATTATTCGGTTTAATCGGAAATATTCTCAAGAAGCATACTATTTTTTGTTCGAATTAAGAACGATAGAATCTCAACGGTGACTGGCCATGAAAATGACGCCGTGTAATCTATTTACTGCTAAGAAGCAATAAATTATTAATCTAGAAGCACTTAATTTATTTTATGCTTTAGACTGTATTAATTTAATTGATAATGATGTTGTTTTGTCAACTTCAGAAACTAATTAAAGACTTCTAATTTACTCAGTGTCAAAATTCTTTCTACATCGATGACGCTCAGTTTAGTACATCCACATTTTGTATTATATGATATTTTAATTGATATTGCAAATTAAATATTCACTTTTTAGTGATACTGAAAATATTTTAGGGTGATTTGGAATAATTAATTTAAATTTATAAATAGGAAATACGCCTACGCTTGAACCAAAAATAACTGAAATATATTCCGCATGATAAGAGATCAAAGAGGCAGTCAAGGTTAGTACTTAAAGCTACCGCACAGAGTTACATTTATTAGATAAATAAGAATTTTAAGGGAGTTAGTACAGTGTTTTCACAATGAAAGAAGCAAATTCTACATTTCTTTTTAGGAAGATTTTATAAAAAAATAGCTGAGAAGGCCGATTTTGTTTTTTAAAAATATACTTTTACCTATAAATGTCATTTCCAGTCGTTTCTTATTTTCCAGCTATGACTTATTGGACATTTTTTAAAATGCTTTCCCTTATGTTTTTCAACGGTTTCGGAGATATTTTCTACGCACAGTAGTGTAAAAAAGTAATATACCGAAGACAAAAATTTTCAAGATATTTGACTTTTAAAATTAACTTATCTCCGGTATTTTAGATTGACAGGAGTTGGCGATAATTTGACCGAAACATATATTTTTTAGATAAAATGTAACACTAACTTTTTTTTTTAATTTCTTTACAACTACAACATCATTTGATATTTCAGAAGAACATAAGAGCAAGAACAGTAAACTACAAAAAAAAAATAAAAAAAAATATTATTCATATGGTCCTATATATAATTAAATTAGAATCATTATTGCACACAAGAATAGTCGATCTAATATACAGCGTTCGCCAAAAAGTCTGCGTCATATATGAATATTTTTAATATGCATATTTTCATATCATTCTTTCAACCTTGCAGTGTACAAATTATTGAAAAATCTAAAAAAAAGGCGATAACTAGGGTTCAGATTGTTTTCTGTCTCGCGTGTTAAACTGCGTTAGAATATCCAGCCCTCTCACACAGGGATGACTACTACTGCACATATGCGGGTCCTGGCGCCTTGGCAGGAGCGGTCAGTGGCGTATGTATGTAGCGTGTGTACAAGAAATACACGCGTATATAATTTACAAGCCGCTTAAAAAACACGGTTTATACTTTCCTTGTCATAGAGTTTTATAGTGTCGAGCCCTGCGTTGTAGCACACATTTCCGAACCCTAGTGATAACAAAATAATCAATTTTGTATATCAAGCTAACGCCTATTGATACTGTTTTTTCTTTATTTTTAATGCAAAATATCGGACTATTCAGACTATAGTCCAGGCTAGATAGTTTATTTTTTGAAAAGAGTCCTGAATAACGTTTCTCGGCGCGATAATTAGGTAAAAAATAGTAGAAATGGATTGTGTATGTTTTAGATAAAATCGTTATGTAGGAACCTTGGTAAAAAAATCGATAAAAGTGACGAAAACCGTTTTTTTTGCGGATTAAGGGACGAAAAATAACGTTTTTTGTAAAACAAAAAATAGCACGTTGTAGCGCTTGAAAAAACGAAAAAAAATGAGTTTTTGGTGATCAAAACCGGTTCAGAAGTTTTTGCACAAAAAAATAAAAACCGATGAAAAATGCCCATTTTTTTAAATCGAATTACAAGGGTTCTAATGGTTACAGAAACTTGTCTTAAATTTTAGCTTTTGATCGTGCCCATCTGCAGTAAAAATTTCATGCAAAAAATAATAAGAACTTTTTTGAATAAATCGAAAAAAAACTAAAGGAAGGTCTTTTCGAAAAACTGCTTTTGAACAAGCCGAAAAATGGTCGTAGAGCATTTTTCCTGGGCTTAAATTACTCGTCATTAAATTCCCTACAAATACATTATAGTGACTTGTGGGAGAGGTTCATTCAATCGGCTGAAAAACGCGTTTGAAAATCAAGTGTCGCGTTGCCTCGAGCGCTCGAGTAAGCGAGTGAAGGGGAAGTGGACGCGTGGTGGGGGAAGCCTCTCCCGCCGCAGACGCGCTGACAGAAGTCTGCGGCGGGAGAGGCTTCCCCCACCACGCGTCCACTAGCTTACGCTAATGGATTTGTAGGGAATTTAATGACGAGTAATTTAAGCCTTACCAGGATTAATAACCTGGTAAGGACTAAACCTTATTCAGGACTCTTTTTAAAAACTGAATACTTTTCTGCTATATTGCCTGGATTATTATTTTGAAAACAAAAAGGATTCTGTAAAAAGCTACATTATTTTTTACGCCGACTAATACCTGTAATTTTAGTCCCTTATGACCCCTTAAATCTCATTACAAAATAATTACACTGGTAATGGTAACAATATAGATATTTTCTATATCTTCTTCGTAGTACTAAAAATAATTAAAAAAAATAAAAATATAAATATCTGTAAAGTGAAACTAAACATCCTTGAAAAGTTATTTTAACTCCGTATTCGCCTATCCTTTTTTTTGTCCGAGAATATCTGGTTTAGTTTGCAGAGTGCCATAAGGGTAATGCAAGTGTTGCTGTACAAGCTCAACTGACATAATACCATTAACTGAACATATAACGAGATTGGCTGCTGTAAAGTAAACACTTGCAAATTCACAGGTTGGCTTTTGTTCAGCGAAATAATCGGTAACCGATATGATGCGGTAGTTTTAAATATCGTGTTTGCCGATATGTGTAACTACAACTCGGGGATAGAACTTTATACATTTAATTCTGCAAATTGTGCTCATGTACATTAACGACAGCATAAACGTTTTCATTAAATGTTCATTAAACTGTTTAAGCTTGAAATTGATTTGATGCTTTCTAATGTAAAGCTATATAAAGATAAAAGTAAAATCAAAAAGTAAAGATTTCATTGTGACAAAAAAAGTCGTACGCAAAAAAAAACAATAACTAGATTTATGTATACATACATATAATTTGTATATGTTATGATTTTTATTAGACATTACAACGTAACATTCAGTTCAATAATATATTGCATTTTCTACAGTGGTGGCTGGTGCTTTTGTAGGTTTTGCAACCTCCAAAATTCATCGAAAAAAGAAAGTAGTTGATTTGGGACAACACACCTATACATATTTATCGCTACCCGTCGTATACTTAAACATACATCGTAACCACGATACACGTACACGTGTATACGTGTATCGTGATCGTAACTAACAACACCACTGAACTTAGCCACCACTTGCCTTATACATAAATCAACAACAGGCTTGACATTATGATATCGTAGGTTTGCTCGTTGGAAAGCACTACGTTTTATATACACAGTAGAAACTCGATTATATGAACTTCAATTATCAGAATCCTCAATTATTCGAACGCTCAGAACGGACCACTTTTTTTTGCCTGAGGGAGGTATTGAGGAATTTTGAAGAGCGGCGTGTGAAAACGTATGGTTGGAAAAAACAGGCGACGTCTTCATACTTGTTTAATACGTTATGGTCATCACATGTAACAGGTCTTACCTGATACATGTGATGGTAATTGTTGTAGCACAACTAAGCGACGAAGGAACCATCGTCCTTTTCCCTACCATGATTTTGACTAAATCAAGTTAAATTGTCTCTGTATGTCTCGCGCACCACACCACCACTTACATGAGCTTCATGTCTGTCTGTAACGATATGCTCCAAAACAGCTGTGTTTACGTGCCATGTCTGTGCACTGTCACATGCGGTTCACTGCCGTTAAAGGTCGGTTCCGCAAATTTGTTTACTCAACGCTACACTGTAACATGCTGTCCCGACATTTTTTCGTGCACACGAATGATGCATCGACCAGAGCAGTTTTACTAATACTAAGAATAACTATGTTACCTATGTTTACGTTCGAAACTCGACCTTTGGTACGTGCCATAATTTGTTTAGAGTGGAGCGCACAACACTGCAGGCGTGTTATATTCCGAAATGTAATGGCGCTCCATAAATTTTGTTCTACTTCTTCTGGTGTAGGGGTTAATACATCTCGACTAGATCCTGCTATAGCGATAATTGAGTGTTCTATAGGGTTAATCTGAATCCTTGATCTTTTACGATTAATTTGTATTTTTTGCAGACTGTATCATAGTCATATCCGCATATATTTAACTTCCATCTTGTTAATTTTGCATTTGGCTCTTTTACAAAGAAAATCCACTGAAAAGGTTTATGATCTGTAACGATTAGAAACTATATTCCACACAAATAAGGTCGAAAATATTTTGTAGCCCAAATTAAATATAATAGTTCTTTTTCTGTGGTACTATACTTCTGTTTCGTTTCATTTAGTGTCCTTGATGCATAGTCAACGCTATGACGTTGATTATTAATGAACTACGGTTGTACTATGTACATATATGTATGTAGGAGTTGACGATGTACTTTATTAATGTGGCATATATAACAAGATCGGTCCTGCAATCTATTAATATAGAGACATCCAAAAAAAAAAAACGTCATCAACTCTGGCTATGAACGAGAGAGATGGAAATAGATGGAAATAGCGGTCATGTCTAAGCTTTTCGGTTATGTCAAACTTTTGACAAGTAACTGTCACAATTTGTAAAATAAACAATGGCTGACATATGATGTGACAGTCTTGACAAGTAAATAAGGTTATAAATTCAATTAAGAATAGAAATACGTCTTTTTTTTCTCGGCCAACTTTGATGACGTTTTTTGTGGATGTCTCTATATAAGAGCTCTAGTAATTGGTTACATACAATCAATTATTATTTTTGGTTATCAGAATAACCCTTGGTACCAATTAGTTCGGATAATCGAGTTTCATGCCTTCTTGAAGTCTTGCTTTCCTGACTTTTATTTAAATAACTATTAATTTTATTAATAGAACGGGAGAGTTAATACAATGAACGATACTAGCTTAAGATAGCAATAAGATAGCAATAAGTAGCTCCTTCAATTAATATATGTCTTTCCTGATCGAAGAAGAGTTCAAATTGCTGAAGAAGATAACGATGTGAATAGTACATTTCCTAAGTAATCATAAGTAATCATATTTTTGTAAATTTCGATGAGAAGTGTTTACCCATATTAAGGTGCGCATATGAGTTATACTGGACAAACAATGTGGAGTATTCCACATCGAATGAAAGAAAGTAAAAGATAATCCAGACGGCAACAGTTTATTCTCGTTAAAATAGAATTTTCAAGACTACGAACTTCCGTTATAAACCAATTAGGGTTAGCATCTTTTAGTTATCTGATTTCCTTTGTCTTATATGGGATTAATGGCGTCAATCCCGTTCATTCCAATTTTAAAGAAACTATGGACTTTTTAATTCAATTTAAGCTAGTTGGAAGTCTTATTGTGGCGGCGCTTTTTACTTCGTTCTTTACAAATCCTCTCTTTACATCGGAAACGTCTAGAACGCCGGATTGATTTCCATTAATAAGATCACAGATTTCTTGGCACGTCTCTTTTTTATCTTTTTATTGCGCCAGGTACCGTTTAATGTACTTTTATAAGAAACCCAAAGGCAGAGATAGAAATTCGAATGAGTTGCGCACCAAACTGTTATACTGATTGGGAATTCGAAATTGACAAAACGCCTACGTCAGACTTCGTGATTTGTAACAGGTATTGTAATTTTTTATGTAATCGTTCGGATGATGTATCTCTGTTAAAGTACTTAATGTAGATATTTACTCAAATCATTGAAATGATTACAATGAAATGCATACGTTTTTAATTCTTGTATTTTTAATATTGTATATACCTAGTGGGAAAAAATTGGAAAAACTGTTATTGATGAAATGAAGAAAAGGTGCGGCCCAATAAAAAATAACGTTTGTCGGTCTCCAAGCAATACAAATGTTATTAATAACACTATTTTGCATTTTGAAATTTTTTGTGACCCTGATATTTTTTTTTTTTTGGTTTTTTGTGTCTACTGTAATGTGTTGAATTAAAATATGAGCTCGGATTTTATCTATCATCCATAATAGAAGGGGAGAAGGATTTAAAATATGAGAAATCCCAAGCATAAGTAATCTAGTGAATTTTCGAATATTAAAAAAAAAAACAAAATCACTTTTTCTTACAAAATATCTTTTGTAAGAAAAGTTTATATCGAAAAAAGTATGATACAATCAAATAATTATTTTGTTGTCTTTTCGGTTGCATTCGCTGGGATCGGTTTCACGTTTGGGGGCCCAACAGTCTGCTAACATGTTTGAGGTCCACTTTGCACTATACCGCTTCTCCATTTGAGCAATTTGCTGGTGAAATCTTTCGCCGTGTTCGTCTGAAGTTCTCCGATATATTGTTACCTAGGAAGTTGCTACATATTTGATACTACATTTTTGAAGGCAGTCCACGCCCTATTTTCTTTTTCTCGGACGTGTAGTTTCAAAATTTTCGTCTTTAGAAAGTTCTCGTATTTGCGGCCCAACGAACGAACATTCCTTCTTTAAGCTTTACCTCACTTATACGCACTAATTTCCCTCTCAAATAACGAAAAGCATTTCCTTCTGTATTTAAGGCTTTAACAAAAAATTTGATTAACCCTAGTTTTATATGCAGAGGAGATAAATAAATTTTGCTGATCTATAAAGGGTTCATTTACATTTTTCAGACCCGGCACAATGTTTTCACGTAACGGCCATTCTTTGACGAAATAATGTTGGTTTCTGGCTGATCAAAACACGTTGTTGATATTCTCTAGATTTGACTATGTGATACGACAATTTACAGGTCAGTTGTAAAGGATACATAGGTAGAATCTACTCATATCTAAATAACATTATTTCGGCGAGGATTTTCATGCAGAACAGCGTTCCTTGTCCTTAAAATTTATATTAAGTATCTCTTATATACCACCATATACAATGCAACCTCTTTAAACGTTTTCTTAGCAGACCATATTCGGATTATCGAATCGTTCGGATTAACGAATATAGAACAACAGTAGAGTTTTGTCGGATTAAGTATTTTCTTAGCAGATAATTTCTTTTTACCGAATTAATATTTTAAGAATGCTATAACGGCGCAACTTTGGATTTAGCTTTAGATTTAGTTTCATTTATTAACATTTTGTCCATTATCAAAATGAAATGGACTGTAGTATCGATATTTAAGAATGAAAATTTTGTTTTTGGTGATGAGTCATTTCTTGTCAGCGTTAGGGTTATATAAGTAATGTTGGGACTGTAACTTCATGATTTGGCCGTTCGGATTAGGATTAAAGGTGTTGTACTATACATTTCTTTAACATATCACGAGGAAACATTGTATCATTAGACGTTGTTTTATACTTAATTAAACCTCAAATATCACCAAATCGCTATCTCTATTATCAAAGAAAATGACATTTGACTGAATATCTGTATCATAAGGAATAGTTAAAATGATTTCGAAAAAGATAAGGTCAAACCTACCTCTACATTTTGTTTACTGCAATACCTATTATTTTAGAAGTATATACATATATCTACTCGTATATAAATGCCAAATACCACTCACTTCACTCATCATAAAATATCCAGAACTATGAAGTCTACAATCTTGAAATTTGCACGTACATACATAAATATATGTATATATTCCTTTTGACACCTAGGTGCTCGATAAGAAAGGCTCATTCAAAATTCAACCCCGAAAGGTGTGAAAATGGGAATGGAATATTATACATTACAGTCCAGTGATCCTTGCCCCCGAAGTAGCGGAAAGGTATAGTTAGTGTACCACATAATATGTAGGTAATATAGATCTTTGGCATCTAGGTGCTCGATAAGAAATTATTATTTTTCGAAATACAACTACTAAAGTTGTGAGGTTAGTACGTAATGAAATGTATGTAAATGCGTTTCCATGGACTCTACTTTTATAGTGGTGTATACCCTTGAAGTAATCCATTGAACTGCAGATAATCCCCTTTCTACTGATTTATATATAGTATTTCTCATGATATTTTGTCAAAGTAGTTTAGATTATATTAAATAATGAGAGGTGGCCTAAACGCCACGACCTCCTCGAGATTTACTGTGGCATTTCCGTCGTTGTTACCACTCTACAACCTCAATAAAGACTCTTTTATATAACCACCAACTTCTCAATTTTCCCGAAAACATGAAATCCAATCTTGCAAACTATTTGTACTGGTATAATCATTAACTAGGTCTCGTCTTCCTATAGAGTCTAGGAATATAAATGTTAGTTCTTCTGCTACCTTTTGGATAAGGGGTATATCTGTTCAACCAGACGCCATGCAAATTTAAATAACTTTTCTATTAATCTATATTTTTTAATAACATTTGTATGGAATATAGTAGAAACTTTATATATTTACATTATTATAATTATATAGTATTTTATTAATTCCTTAATTTTCTACTACAAAAAAGTCCATGAAAAGGAAGTATTTTTTGGGCCGCCCCCATAAGAGAGATACAATACATTTCAAAGAGACAAAAATGACACTATAAAGACATCGACATCAAGTTTTCATACACCACCGACTGCTCTTCCATTTTACTTCTAACTCTGTGAATGAGAATAATAGACCTGACGGTCTATTAAGCGAGAGAAAATCAGAGGAGATACTGAACCACCAACATCCATTCACCGGCCCATTTTTCTCCACGACCAGCCAAACAATAACAAATCTACGAGAAACAATCGCGCCCCTACACCGCACAAAAAACAACCCCTGCGCCGAAAATTGATTTTCGCCCGGCAACGCCGGCGGCGTAATATCCAAAATAATTTCGAATTAACGAAACGATCGGACCCTGCGATCACTCTTTCTCTCTCTCTCTCTCTCTCTCTCTCATTATCGCCCCTTTCCATGGACCGGTGGCGGCATTATTCTTCTTAGGCTTTTAACCCTTTGTTGCAAAACAGGGTCGCACTCAAAATAGTCAAATTAATGTTTGGTAATAATCACAGAGTTTCTGTTAGCTGCGGCAGAGAATATAATGTTCTGGCCTGTACGTAAAAGGTGTTCCTGTACGTAAAAGGTGTTCGCAACATTGATAGTTTAGTTTAAAGTTGGCGTCAACCGCATAAATGCGTTTTGATTTTCTTTATTGATCATGTATTGTGAGAAATACTTTTGTGACATACATATTCGTCTTTGTAAATATATGAGTAAAATAAGCGCACTATACCGTTTTCTGAGAAATTACGTCAAATTATCCGTGATATTTATTTGGTCCGTATTTTAAAAGTACGTGAGGATGTGATATACTGTATGCTCTGTGAAAAATATTTGCTGAGTGGCATAAAACGCAATAGTGTGTAAAGGCATATAAAAGCATTTCATTTAGTAGTCGATCCAACTTTTCTTAAATTCTGGAAAAAGTATGCACGTAGGGAATCTACAAGCACAATTCTTATGATTAAAAGTTTCTACCAAGGGTATACATGGTGTTTATAGCCTTCATGAGAAAAAAATTATAGCATGTTAGAATTTGGTAAGACATAACAATTCTATGTCAAAAAAATACATAAATAAAAAATAAAACTACATAAAATGTAAAACCATACCTTGAAATAATTCCTAGTTGCCATAGACATTGAAGAGAGAAAACAGTTTTAAAACCACTGGTCATCAAGACATTATAAATAACCGGTTATTTGAATGGTAGCGACTAAAAAATCTTCGTATTTATAACCTCTGCGTGTCTTCAACTTTTGCTGAGCATTTTGCTGAGGAACAACAGTTAAACAAGCTTTAATGCTTATGGCATGGCATTATGGCTGTTAATTTCGTGTTATTGTACACATATGTCTATCTCTCTCGTATTTGCTACTTTTTGCTCTTTTTCATCCTAAAGATTTTTATAAATTACATTTTTTATTTTACTTTGAGGTTTTTCATCCATGAAAGGTTTATAAATTATACATATATTGCATAATTCATAATATCGGAAATATGGAGGGCACACATTCCACGAGAGCTAAAGCACCCACGATGAAAACTAAAGCGAAGCCGCACACAGTTGCACAGCTGCTTACCTGGAATTCGTGGAGTCGTGAAGTTGGTACCACTCATCAGTCACTACTCCCATAGTACACACAGATTCGCAGTAGGCTGGGTCACGGTTCGGAGTTGCTGATTTACTCAAAATCAAATCAGTGATTGTCGAAGAATATTTGTAAGGTCTAGTGCAAACGACAGACAGTCGGTTGTTGATTATTTTGTAGGAAGGCACCGCACACCGACCGACAGTAGTTGAGAAATCGGAAATCTAGAATCACTATTCACACACGTTCAGACAGATGGTGACACGTTTAGTTATAACTAGGATACGAAAATGTGTGCGGCAACGCAGGGCTCGGAACTATAAAACTATGATGAAAGTATAAACCGTATTTTTAAGCGCCTTGTACATTATATACGCGTGTATTTCTTGCCCGTGCTATATACGGAATTGATCCTTCCCGAAAACGCCCCAGAGCCCGCGTATGCGCAGTAACACGCCATCCCGCCGCAGGAACGCGGGTAACTCTTACGCAGTTTTACATGCGGGCAGACAAACCTTCCGAAGTCTAGTTATAAATAGACGGGGCGATGTATATTCAAAGATTTATGTGCGTGGCAATTCTACTAAAACGTAGAAAAAGAAGGAATATCAATTTTTTACGATTCTTTTTTTATCCGCTGACTAGTCAGCGTTTAATGAAATGAAAATTTCATTCACTATTTGACGGTTTTGTATCCAACACCAGAATGATACTATGTGGTACGCTTCTGACCATGAACATATTTCGCTCTGAACATTCACGCTTCTGAACATATTTCGCTCAGCTCCGACTAAACTGTAGTTCGTGTGCGTTACTTCGTGTTAGTGCATTCGTTCTATTTGTTACCAACTTGTCACCGACAATCGAGTCGGTTGCAATGACATCCCGTTCGTCCTATCGTTTCCTTGACGAATTTATAGTTGTAGATCATGGCACTCGGACCGAATGGATTTGCCTGCACAGTATCGTTGCGGGAGCATCGTTAGGTTTCAGTAAAAAGTTCGATTTTAATCGAAAATTTGTCTAATAAAAATTTTTAACGCAAGTCGGTCACCTCGTTCGTCCTATCGTTTCCTTAACGAATTTATGGCTGTAGATCATCTCGTTCGGACTGAATAGAATTGCCTGCACAATATCGCCACGGGGACATTGTTAGTTTTCAGTAAAAAGCTCGCATTAGTCGACGATTTGTCTAATAACATTTTTTGTCGGTCCATTTTTTAGTCGGTCGTCTGCGGTGTCTCAATAAAAGGTGTAGGATACTTTCATACCGACACAACTGTAGGTGACCGATAGTGAGTCGTCTGCGGTGGGCCTAAATTTCAAAAATATTTTCTCAAAACCGGTGCCATTTTATCACATGCTATATTACGTAATTTTTCAGGGTAAGTCCTAGTGATTGTTATATTTCTTTTAAGTACGGTCCTGTCGTGCAACGAACAGTTAGTCACCTAATTCTTCTCAAATGAAGAAATCGCGCGTGCAATTTATATCGGACGCATTAGCGGAACAATGTCGTATTATGATGAGAATCGAAGACAAAAGGGCCCGCGACATGCCCGCGCGTGACAATGGGGCGAAGCTCGAGTGTTTCACGGCCCGGCGCCCGACATTGTGCGCCCCATTACGAATGAAAATCTCAAACAAATGACTGCTGATCGACTCTCGCCGCTGACGATGACGTCATTCGCGCGACTTCTAATAAGCGATATGTGGTGAGAGGGTAAGGCGAATACTGACTGACTGACTGATAGTACAGTCATTTGGTTCGAAAAAAAGAGGTTACTTGGAAAGTTTTCCGGAAGTTTTGAAAATTGGAAATTTTATATATTTCGATGTGCTCTTTCCGAATTTCAACTTTGCCACCTCGTATCCTTGCCGCTCGCGCCGCCATATTGGAAAAATGGAGCCTAATAGCAGTTTTTTGACAATATCTCCTTTCCGACTCATTTTACGATAAAAACATTTATATATAAAATTAAACTAGAGAAAATTTCCTATAATTTATGTATTAACAATTTTTTTTTGTAAAATCAATAGTTTTGGCGTACGAGCGCCGCAAAGTATACTTCAATATGCGTTTTGGCTAAAAAAAAACTCATTTCTACACCACCTTGAGGTAGAGTAAGCGGCGCGTTTTTTATCGT